>VXBP01010188.1:0-272500 GCA_013400115.1 Rhinopomastus cyanomelas
AGTTGGGCTGATACATTCATCTTCAGAGCAGATACACCTTCCACTATCGCCTCCCGAGAGGCTTCAGTACCATCCCCTTCCCCCTTCAAAGCTAGTTTAAAGCCCTCTTGATGAGGTCTGCCAACTCATGGCCTAGTACCCTTTTACCCTTATTAGATAGGTGCAAACCACCTGAGTCTAACAAGCCATGATCAATAAATGTTTCCCCATGATCAAAGAACCCAGAGAAGCAAGACCTAGACTGGCTCTGAGCTGGCACCNCTGTTCACACCAATCCCTGAGCCACCTGTTAAGAGCAAGGATTCTCTTACGTGTCTCATTATTCACCCCTGCTGTTACAGGGATCGAGGAAAACACTATCTGCGAACACACCCCATCGGTAAGTTGACCAAGTTCCCTGAATTCCCTTTTAATAGTCTTGACTCCCCACTCACTAGCCTCATCGCTGCCAGCTTGTACCAACAACAGATAATAATCTGTGGGTTTAATAAGTTCAGGTATCCTCCTGGTGATATCCTGAACCCAGGCCCCTGGGAGGCAGCAGACCTCCCTGTGGGAAGGGTCTGGTCTACACATGGGACCTTCTGTTCCCCTCAAAAAGGAGTCACCAACAACCACCACCCTTCTCTTCTTTCTCATACTAGAGGTTTTGAGGGGGTTTTTTGTAAGGGTGCTCCTTGGGGGTTCTCTAGTTAAGAAAATGTCTTCAACCTCCTCATCCTGATCCCCATCATCCCTGATGCCTCCTCCTTCTCTAATTCCCACTCCTGAAGACTAAAGACAATAGGGCAAAAAGAAGGTAAGTGGGACCCTGAGAAATGCCACTTCTCAGAGGGGTCCTCAGCGTGCTTCCAAGTTTCTCTACAGAGGTGTCTGGACCCTCATTATCTCCTCCTAACTGCCCCTAAATCTGCCCATTAAACTGTTCTTTAGACATCAACATATGGAAACAGCCACAAGTTGCAGCGCGGGAAGTTCAGATTGGAAATTGAGAAAAATTTCTTAAAGTGAAAGAGCAGCTTAAATACTGGAACAGGCTGCCTGGGGCAGTGGCGCAGTCCCCATCTCTGGAGGTGTTCAAAAGGTGAGTGGAGGTGGGACATGGTTTAGTGGTCATGGAACTGTTGGGTTGAAGGTTAGACTTGATGATCTTAGAGGTACTTTCCAACCTTAATGATTCTGTGATTAATTAGCAAAGGGATGACACCATCCACAATGGACTCTCCCAAAAGAACAAACATCTTAAAGCCAAGAAGCAATCACTGTGTTAGCATCGCTGCAGAAGGGGAACCCCAGAGTTAAGATGTGCATCTTCACCAAGTGTGTACATGCTCCTTGATGCTAATTGCATTTTACTGAGCTGTGAACTTAAGCTTTAAGGTCAAGAAAGTCTATTTTACAGGGTTTTGCTTAGTGCATTTAAATTCTCTTGCAACACTTGCTCTGGCTGTGCTCAGATGCTGTTCTCACTCGGTAACCAAACCAATTTGTTGTCGGTTGACTGGTGAGCGTTCAGTGCTCTCAGACATACAGGACGCCCCAGAGAGCACTTCTGGTCTGCAAATATCTTGCCATCTGTTTGTGCTTTGCAAATAGGTCACTGGGGTGACACACCATGACGTGCAACATCTAAGGACAGAAATAAAGGTGCTAATTTGGACATCCAGGAGAAATATTCTCCACTGCGGTGCCTTTACCCTTGCATATGTTTGCATCTCCCAAGCACATCCACCATGAGAGTGTTTGATGCAACAGCAGTGTGATTACAATGAGCAGAAGAGCACAGCAGATACCTCTTAGATAAAAACACGGGGTTTCTCTAGAATGTCTTAAGTCTCTACATGGTGATGGCAGTTTAGTTTCAGTATTTTGTTCCCAAACATAAGTTGCTGAACACAGGGAAACCATTCAGGTCTGCAACTAAAGCTCAAGTGTAAGTGCTTTGCTAGACAAGGGTATCACGCAGGGAGAGCTGGAGCTTGTTGTCTACCACCAGCGTGAATTTATGAACCATTATGCTATACGCGGGGAACAATTCCTAAGATGCCCCAGACCTCTGCCTATTTAACTGTGTTTCTATAGAGAGCTTCCAATGATGGGCACTAAGTGCTTTAAAAACATAATTAATGCTCAAAGCACTCCTGAGAGGGAGCTAAATATAGGACTCAGATTTTAAGCTACCTGAAGTAGGATTGTCCTTGTTCTTTTATCAAAAACAACAGGGTCTCAGTTCTGCTGTGTTTCGTGCTTCAAGACAGCACATGAGAAAACACCTAACTGCTTGTATAGATGGCCAGATGCCAAAAATCACTTGTCCAAGGTGACGTAGTCAGTAAAGACCAGAGTTTAGAGGCAGAATCAGAGTTCTTGTGAAATTAAAGAGCTCAGCACCACCAGAACAAGCTGCTATGGCAGGGTGGTTTCCTCCAGGGGCTCCCCCTCTTGAGTGACCAAAACCAAAGGACAGCGAACACCTAAGCACTGATCACACCACAGCTGGACTTAAGTCACCTGCTGGGCTGCATGGCTGATTCTGATGGACCAGATCAAACCAATGGGCCAGCCTCAACCACTACAGTGATCGACAGGGTTCTTGTTTTTGCAGAAGTGGAGTGTTTGGTGTCTCCATGGGTCCTCCCTAAGTTTCCTACCTTGCAAAGTGGATTCCCACGGAGCCCAGGGATGTGTCCAGTGCCACCAGTGGCAGGACAGTGCACATTTGCCATTTTGCTTTCTGGTCTCCAAATGAAAAATAAAAGGTCTCACAAATGTCGACTCTGCCAAACCTTATTTCTGGAAGGTGTTTGTCAGATGGTGCAGCAAATTCTCAGGCAGACACAATCTTCATCTCTGTCTTCTCCCTCACTCTCCCAGCCCTCTAACACAGTCTCTTCTACCTAGACCTGAGCAAAGCCTTTGACACTTTCCCACACCACATTCTGGTCTCCAAGCAGAGGACCATGGGTTTGATGGGTGGACCACTAGATGGGTGAGGAACTGGCTTGATGGCTGCACTCAGAGAGTCCATGTCCGAGTGGAGGCCAGTGATAAGTGGTGTCCCCCAGGGATCGGTACTGGGACCAGTCTTGTTCAACATCTTTTGATGTTCAACATCAACATGGACAAGGGCATTGAGTGCACCCTCAGCAAGTTTGCTGACAACACCAAGCTGTGTGGCGCAGCAGACACGCTGGAGGGCAGGGATGCCATCCAGAGGGACCTGGACAGGGTGGAGAGATGGGCACAAGCCAACCTCACGACATTCAACAAGACTAAGTTTAAGGTCCTGCATCTGGGTTGAGGCAATGCTAAGTACAAATACAGGCTGGGCAGTGACTGGCTGCAGAGTAGCCCTGGGGAGAAGGACTTGGGGGTGCTTGTGGATGAAAAGCTCAACATGAGCCAGCAGTGTTCACTTGTGGCCCAGAAAGCAAACTGGATCCTGGGCTGNCAGGGGTGTCGGTGACACCACCCAGCTTTGTGTCGTCAGCAAACTTGCTGACAGTGCATGCCAATCCCTCATCCAAGTCATCAATGAATAGATTGAATAGGACCATCAATGAATAGGACCAATCCCAGCACCGATCCCTGGGGCACTCTGCTAGATCCAGGCCTCCAACCAGACTCTGTTCCATTGACCACCACTCTCTGACTTCTACCCTGTAGCCAGTTTACAATCCACCTTACTACCCGAAAATCTAGGCCACACTGCCTCAGTTTGGCTGCGAGGATGCTGTGAGAGACTGTGTCAAATGCCTTACTTAAGTCAAGTAACATCCATTCACAGTTTATCCCATCTCATTCAAGGCAGAAGCTGCAGGGAAAGCCAGTGCAGGTCTCTTTAAATCACACACCGCTTCTATGGTGGAGAAATGGAGAGCGAAGGCTGCCCATATAGAAGTGGGCAGAGCTTGCTGCTTCAGCAAGCAGCAGCAGTTCAGCAATTTTGGCAGGGATGACCCCAAAGCCTCCCAGTCACACCCAGAGTGGTTTGGGATTCGCCATCAGCAGAGGTGGCAGTCAGCTGCTGGCTTCAGTGGCACTCTCAGGAAGCAAGCCTGCCTGCACCCCAGCATCGCTTTTCAGAGCGGCAGCCGCAGCCAGAGTCTTTTCGGGGGCGTGCCCACAGCAGGAGCTGTGCACTGTTAGCCTCCCAACCCCAAAGCAAGGTGGGTCGGGGCAGGCAGCTACACCCTTCTACTGTCCCCTGGGCTCGAAAGGGATGCAGCCTGGAGAGCTGTGTCCAGCCCCTGTTGGGGGGCAGGATACAGTTCCCCAGGCAGGTATCTCGGCAGTGCCTCGCAGAGCCAACAGAGCTAAACCAGGAAACTGGCCGCCTTTCATAGGCTGGCATTGTTCAGGCCCTGGGGAAAAGGTCCCTCTAGGGGTTAATGGGAGCATCTCTTGAAGCTAAAATGCATTTTTTATTCATGAAAGCACAAATCCAATTACTTGAAAGTTTAAGCAATTTTTAAATGGTAACATTTTGTTCCTGTTCATCAGGAACTTTAAGGGATGGAAATAGGCAGCCTCCCTTCTACACCACATCTCTTGAACTCTCCTTGCCAACCACCTCCTGTCCCCAGACCTTACACCCTATGCCAAATTCACAGCCAGAACCTGCCCTGGAGGAGCCAAGATTAGGTCAGAGGCTTCCAGCCAGATTCCCATGAATAAATTAATTCACTCTTAAAAACTGTGCTAACGATTAACCCTGTAGGTCCCCTGCACACAGGGATCAACTGTTCTCTGTGTTGATATTTACAGTTAAAAACTGACATGCCTTGTCATTGCTTGGTCTAGACATGCAGAGAGAGAGACGAGTTGTTAAGGCTGTATTTTAATTAATCCTCAGATTCATCATCTTAAGCACTTTGGGAAGTATCTTGGAATGGCTCAGACACTTATCTCTGCCTCTTGCTGTTCCACCTACCTAGGAGAAATGCAATTAAGCCCCCACCCCACAGAGCCTGTCCTCATCACCCTTAAGCAGATTAATGGACTTAAGAGGGGAAAAAAGGTTGTTCTATGATACCCAAGGTCACCAATCTCATTTGGCAGCAATGTGCCTTTCCAGGTCAGGTTTACCACGGAATCAGATTCCCAGTGGGAAATGCAGTTGTAGTGGACATGGACCTGCCAAATCCTGAGCTTCATCCCTTACTGGGAGCTCAGTGTAGTCAAAAGATGCTGTGGACCTAGACTGGAGAGATGCCTGCCTCTAGCAGCAGTGGGTCACACTCTCCTCTGACTCACAGGAGGGATGAAGGGAAAAATTTCTTCCCCTGTACTCTTTTCCAGAGTCAGTCTTCCAGGAGCTGCCACTTTTTTCTTCCCACTTGCCATGATGAAGCCTCCCACACATCCCGAGTTTGCAGAGATCTCCTCCTCCTTGGGGAAATGATTTATTTATGAGCGAAACACAGCTCCTGCTTCACATGCAGGTCAAGAGAAAAACCAAAAGCATTACATTTTCTTCCCCATGTTTATGTTTTAAGGATGTTCCACCTCTTGACATCATCCCAGAGCAACGTGGATCCACAGTTCCAAGAAATGATGAACAGGAAGAGAGAGAACAGGCAAGGAGAGCAGAATGCTGCTCCCCCAACTCATCTTTTGAGCTTACATTTTCAGTTTCCAGCACACACACTCAGAGCCGAACATGGAAGACTAAGCTATTGTCAGCACTTGCTCTTCACTGCTGCTTTTCCACTGTGAAGTTTTCCATCACACCAGGAGTTCACATCGCTGCTCCTATCTCGACCACCAGGCACTGCTACAATTGCCTGTACTCACTCCTTGCATCTCCACGGGCAAGTGGCTTTCCAGACAACAGCCCCAGATTCCCATCCTGAACCCTGCCTCACGAGCCACGCAGCACTTCTTTTCCCTTTTCCTGTGCCTTTCATACGTTGATCCACCTCTCATCTCGGACAACTCATCCCTACATGTGTTAGAGGTCCTCGGAAACATCCTCCAGTGACACAGACACACTGGCGCAAATCCTTACTGTCAGAGAGGGAGACACCACTAGTAAAGTATCCAACAGCTGACAACATTCATCCCTCTTATCCTACAGACTGATTCTTCTCACTAGATTCTGTCACATGAGTTTACCCTCAGCAGATAACCCCAGATAACTTAAAAAATTGTAATTCCACGTTACCACACTAAGCAAAAGGTCAGGCTACTCTGGCATCATTCCTCTGGATAAACTCTTACCCAGTTTTCAGATTATTAACAGGAACACATTCTCATCACAAATCCAAACACTGAAATAACCAGGCTGAACACCTTCAGAGGCAGGAGCTGATCTGGCATCACTTCACAGTTCTTGGGCGTGAAACCAAGACTGCAAAACTTTTAAATCTGAAGCCTGAAATCTAATTTTGCAAATCAGAAACCTTTCCCTGGAGGAGACACAGAAACAACTTCTGAACCTGAGGTTCTGCCGATGCTCTGCACAAAATTAAAGCCATCCCTCAGATTAATCTGCAAGAGCAAAAGGAAGTTACGTGCCTTCCAAACCAAAGTCTGGTCCCTGCATGGAAGGGCACAGGGCTTGCAACCTGCATGACAGCACCTGAAGGCACTGAAGCGTCGGCAGTTACTCTCCGTACCTTCTCCTATAGATTAAAACAAGTCCCTGAACTACTGAACCTAAGTTGCTAATGGCTTCACAGCAGTTTGAATTCATGAAGAGTCCTTCACCTTATTTTACTAAGACCTAACACAGGCGCCTTTTTATCTCAAACTGACCAGTTTGTTGAGGGCCAGCACCCTTTGGAGCTGAATACTCCCTGAATCTCATTTCAGACACAGGAAATGTTTTCCCCGTGACACATCACCCCCATTACCTACTTGTACCTGTCATCACTTCCGGAAGGTACAAACCTCATTTTGGGACCAGGCAGATAAGTAGCAGTTTGAATCGGGCTCTTTTCTACGTGCAGGCAGATACAGAATGGTCTGCACTGGGGGAAGGAGGAGGGAGGGACAAGACATAAAAGAGAATAAACGTGTTTGTGCTGCTCCAGGTTCCAGTTTAAAACTCGGTAGAGTTATTGCGCTGGTGAGACAGGTAGTTTGAAGTACTAGGAAATGCCTTGCAAAAAAAAAAACCCACAAAAAAAATATCCTATTTTAAAAGTCAGACTGCAGAGAGGATACATTTAGAGGGCCAGCATTATGCCCTTTAGGTCAAATAATTTGTCATACTTCCTAGACATGTACTCCTGTAGGAGCTGTGGCGCTCATTTCAACTAGACCAGCCTCAAAAATCAATTGTTCCCAGACCAAGCCTTTGATAAGAGAGAAAGAGCACATGTGCTGCAAACCCCACAGCCTGGAGAAAAGTCTCTGTGGAGACCTCACTGTGGCGTTTTAGTATCTGACGGGGGTATCTGAAGTTGGGGAAGGACTTTCAATAATGTCTTCTAGCAACAGGACAAGGGGGAATGGCTTTAAACTGGAAGATGGTAGATTTAGATTAGAAATTAGGTAGAAATTCCTCCCTGTGAGGGTACTGAAGCACTGGAGCAGGTTGCTCAGAGAAGCTGTGGCTGCTGCATCACTGAAAGTGTTCAAGACCAGGTTGGCTGGGGTCAGGGCAACCACCGTGTCTGGTGAGAAGGATCTCTGCCTACGGCAGAGGGTTGGAGTTGGGTGATCTCTGAGGTCCCTTCCAGCCAAGACCATTTGTGATTCAATGAAATATCCCTCATGCTCCCATCTGCCAACACATTTGGGTCCCTGCAATCCCAAGGAGAAAGCACCAGCCCACTCCACATCTCGGGAGGCAAGTGAAGGTAATTTGAGTAAATAAGGGCTAAATGGACAGTCCTGGCTCCACTGCAGTATCCCAGCACAGCTACTCTTCAGCTTCTGCACACTCGAGAGCAGAGATAAAACCCTCTGGATGAGAGTATGTGACAGAAAAAAGGACAATCAATGTTTACTAATTTTTCAAAAGGTCTTCTCAGGGTAAACTCTCTAATTTTTACACAGATTAATTACAGTAATTAGTTCAGTCATTAACCATAAGACCTCTGAAGCAGTGTGTCATTTTATTCTGTATTTGTACCAAGGCCAACTCAATGAGGTCTTGTACATGACTGGGTTTCCTAACCGCTACCTGGGTACAGAAAACTAATGACATCAGTTGGTGCAAAGTATTTCAAGGGAGTTAAAGACTCCATGAAGATGCTGATCAGTACAACTTCACCAACCTCAGTCACGCACTGCCGCAGCAGGTCCAGGTTCACCTGGATCAAGGGATCTGTGTGCTAGCGGCAAACAAAGGCACAAACTGCATGGTATTCCAGACTGGGAACTGTGTGGGGTTTGGTTATTGTATGGATTAGACTTGAGGGATTAAACAGAATTTTACCAAATCTGTTTTTATCTTTTGCAATGCCAAAACTCTCATCCTCCAGCCAACACTGGCTGCCACTCCATTGCATTATTTTCGAACACTCGCCTGTGTTTTCCAAAATGAACATCCCTCCACTCTCCAGGCTGCAGAGACAAGCTGCGTCTCAGTCAGAAGACAAAATCCCATCTGCTGGCCGTGACTGGGCTACACAACATAGGAGAGGAAGGAAAGGCAACTGCATCACTGATTACAGCAGGAAACTTTTACGAGCATCTGAGGAGATACACGTACCTGTTTCATGGTGCCACTGTCAGAGAAGGCCCCATAATTTCCTGGGATAAGTTAACTGGACTTTGTGTTTGCGGTTACCATTTTCTCTTACTCTTCCACCTCAAAACCTACAAAATCCAAGCATCACCTGTCTCCTACAGGACACGGGGAGACCATAAGGCAATAAAATGACAAATATTTTTCAACCATAGGGCTGTGTGTGGTCTGCACTGGGGTGGACAGGGAGAACTCTGTGTTTCTGCATCAGGGAGTGGATGGCAGGGGAATGTCTGTCCACAAAGGAGCAGGACAAATGGTTTCCATATGAACTTGGAAATAGATACAAGGCAATTGCAGACCTCATTCCATAACTCCCCATGTGTTATGTGCCTGTGATTGTCTGCAGAAAGCAACTTGCTCTTTATGTTAAAAAAGAAAAACCTAACCCCCTGCTGTGGGTATTTCTGACAGTTACTGAACTGCCTTTGTCAATTCTGCGTTAGGCAAGGGAGACAGCAAAGAGCTGCAAATCACTACACATACACCAGCTCTAATCCTGTGATAGCCTACACTTGGTAATCAAGTAGCACACCTTACTTTCTACTATTAACAACAGCAGGAATTCTGAGATACTAGTAAGTTTTCACACAATCCTAATTAATGGCCAAGAAAAACATTCAAGAAGTTTTTCTTCCCAGGCTTGATTCCATATTCAGACTCCTATAGACACTGTTCCCCTGTCTGAAACACACACATCTCATTTTCATTCACAGGACTCACCATGTTAAATTTATTTCTGTTAAACAGGATCCATACCCTGACATACCTCAGGGTTCAAACTACCAACAACCACACAGTCATAGTGTGTGGAGGTGGAAGGGACCTTTAAAGCTCATCTAGTCCACCCCACTGCAGCAAGCAGGGACATCTTTGACTAGATTAGGTTGGTCAGAGCCCCATCACTCCATAAAGCTCATTTTACCTATTTTCCAGCCAACCCCTCTTTCAAGCAATCCACTTCGTGAAGCCCCTCAAAGTAACAACACTCAGCTGCAATATCCTATTGACAGTGAAGAAAAGGAAATAAACCCCTGGTGACACTGTGCCCAGGTTTAGGTAGAAAATCTGTTATTTGACTGCCGCCAGCTGAGCTGATAGCAGGCTCCTGGAAGAGCCCAAAGCTCTTTAGTAATCACAGAAGATCAGGGTCACAGATTAAAACTCTCTCAAAGTTCAGTCACCAGCAACAGCATCACACAGACATCGACGTGCTGCTGACTCAAAGGCTCCATGATACCACAGGCAGCCCTCACTGCACCCTCTTGGTGTCTCCTGGCTGGGAAATATCTAAGCTTAGCCCTATGAGCTGATAAACTGGTCATGTCAACTAATCTAAACACTAATATACAGAGAAAAGCAAAGTGAAGAGCAGCAGCAGGACAGTAAATGAAGACAGATGGTTTTGGATTAGCATGTGGCTGCAGAGCTGCAGTGAGAGCTAACGCATTAGCACTGGCAGCAGCTGCCTGGGGATGGTGATGGTCTTATCACCTCTTTCTTCCTATCATCAGAGCTGTGTGAAGCTCAACACACCCTTCTGAATCCCACCTAATAGCCTAGTATCCTTAGGTTTCCTTTAACTTCACAAACTGCCTAGCAGCACTAAGCTTTACACCATAGGGGGCTGAGGTTAATTTACCCACCACTTGTTTTATGCAAAGGCAGAGGAAGAATCCCCCAAGTTTAGAGACAAGTAATCCATGACCTTATTTCTGCATCTGATAGTCATACTACAGAAATACAGAGAAGCTAATTAATTCACTTTCATATTGGAGATTAATTCAGTCTGGTTACACCTAAAATACTCTATATAATCCATAAATTAACTTAATCATACAATAGTCTGCCATGGGCTGTGACACCTCTCATCAGACTAGGTTGCCCATAGCCCCATCCAACTTGGCCTGAACACTTCCAGGGATGAAGCAGCCACAACCTCCCTGGGCAATCTTTTCCAGTGCCTCAGCACCATCACAGAGAGGAATGTCTTGTCTAGGGCAAGTCTGGAGAACTTCAGCCTGAAAAGTCAAGGCTTTAGGAAGCTCCGACTTTCCTGACCAGAGCCACTCATGGAAACAATGGAGTCATCCAAGTGCTGCTGCTCCCCAGTGTGTCGGCCCAGTAGAGCTGGTCAAACAAGCAGGGTTGGGGCTCAGGGCCAGGGCGGAGGCTGCCAAGATCTCTCCCAACAGAGACCCAACACGTGCTGTCCAGAGCTTGCTGGCACTTTTCCAATCTTAACAATACATTTAGCAGCAGACCTCTCAGTTTCGCCTTTTGAGGCTTGAGTATTTCAGATCTCACAGTGCAGGTAGAAATACACCACAGTTAACAGCAAAGAATGAAAGGCTTTTGCTTTAAAATCCACATAACAGCGATACTTCAGCAGTGCCAGAAGGAAAATCAGTGGTTGCTGAGGGGGAGTCTTGCCCTGGGAAATCCACTGTTTTTCTAACCCCTCAATACATCTGTGCACCCCCTATAAAACCAAACCATACAGCAGCTCAAGATAGTGCAGAGCCAGCACAAACACTAAATAAAATACCAATAATATCAGAGTGCTGCCCTTCAGAGGCAGCAGGATGTGATTAAGACAAGAAAGGTGAGGAATGTGCCCAGATTAAGGAAAAGGTGCTACAGAAGTGGAGGTTGTGGGGACAGACACACAACAGGTCTGCTGGAGTAGATTACAAAATCACAGAACATCAGGGATCGGAAGGGACTTTGAAATATCATATAGTCCAATCCCCCTGCCACAGAAGGATCACCTAGACCAAGCTGCACAGGAACATATCCAGGGGGTTTTAAACCAGAGAATGAGCCTCCACAACCCGCCCTGGGCAGCCTGTTCCAGTGCTCCATCACCCTCACTGTGAAATGTCCTTCTGACATTTATATAGAACCTCCTATGTTCCAGCTCACACACGTTGCCCCTTGTTCTATCACTAGATGACATTGAGAAGACCCTGGTTCCATCCTCCTGGCACCCACCCTTCACATATTCACAGACATTAATGAGGTCACCCCTCATTCTCCTCCAAGCCAAAGAGACCCAGCTCCCCCAGCCTCTCCTCAGAAGGGAGGTGCTCCATTTCCTTCATCATCCTTGTTGCTTTGCACTGGACTCTCTCCAGCAGCTCCATAGAATCACGGAATCATTGAATCATTATAGATTGGAAGAGACCCCAAAATATCATCTAGGCCAATCCCCCTGCCACAGCAGGATCACCTAGACCAAGTCACACAGTAACACATCCAGGTCCTTCTTGAACTGAGGAGCCCAGAACTGGACACAATACTGCAGATGCAATCTCACCAGGGCAGAGTAGAGGGGGAGAACCTCCTCTCTCAATCCACTAACCACCCTCTTTCTGATCCACCCCAGGATGCTGTTGGCCCTCTTGGACACAAGGGCACACCAGGACCCCCAGGTCCTCTTCTTCAACAGGTCAGTCCCCAGCCTATACTGGTACCTGGGGTTGTTCTTGCCCAGATGCAAGACTCTACACTTACCCTTGTTATACCTCTCCAGCCTGTCCAGGTCTTGCTGAATGGCAGCACAGTCTGCAGGGGTGTCGGCAACACCACCCAGCTTTGTGTCATCAGCAAANAGCCCTTTTTGTTGGCCTTGACTTCTCTTGCAAGACTTAATTCCAAGGAGGCTTTGGCTTTCCTAGTTGCATCCCTACATTCTCTCATCAGACCTTATAATCACCCCAAGTGGCCATCGCTTTCTTCCATGACCTATAGACCTTCTTTTCCTCTTGAGTTTGCTCAGCAGCTCCCTGTCTAACNCATGACTTAGCAAAGATGATAGAGAGTTGCTTAGCAATGACTTCTGTCATCTCCTTTAGCATGCGTCGGTGCATCCCATCTATGCCTATAGATTTGTGTCCATCCAGTTTGCTCAACTTATCCCTAATCTAGTCCTCATCAACCATGGCAAACTCCTCCTCTGTCTCCTCTNTTTGAATGTTAACCAGCTATTTTGGGCCCCTTTACCTGCCAGTGCCCTGTCCCATGGGATTTCCCCCAGCAATTGCTCGAAAAGGCCAAAGTTGGCTCTTCTGAAGTCCAGGGCTGTGATTCTGCTAGCTGTTCTGTTCCTGCCACAGGAGACTCTGAACTCCACCATCTTATGGTCACTGCAACCAAGGCTCCCCTCAACGTTCACTGCTTCAACCAGATCATCCTTGTTGGTGAGTACAAGATCCAGCAGTACTCCTCTCATAGTGGGCTCCTCCACCATTTGCATCACAAAATTGTCACCAATGCACTGGAGGAATTTCCTGGACTGTGGATGGCTGGCTGAATAGGTCTTCCAGCAAATATTAGAGTAGTTAAAATCCCCCATGAGAACCAGGGCCTGTGGCTGTGAGGCTGCTGTCAGCTGCCTGTAGAAGGCCTCATCAACTTCCTTGTCCTGATCTGGTGGCCTGTAATAGACACCCACAACAGTGTCACCCGTGCCAGCCTGACCCTTAATTCACATCCACAAACTCTCAAATCTCTCTTCATCTGCCCCTGGATAGAATCCAACACATTCCAGTTGGTCTGTTACGTAAAGAGCAACTCGACCACCCAACCTTGCTGACCTATCCCTCCTGAAAAGGACATAACTGTCCATTATCACATTCTAGTCATGTGGGCTGTCCTACCATGTCTCAGATCATAATCACCTGACTGAACACAGACTTCTAACTCCTCCTGCTTGTTCCCCATACTGGGTGCAAAAAGTGCAAGTGAGGTCCCACTGAGATTTGAACTCAGATCGCTGGATTCAGAGTCCAGAGTGCTCACCATTACACCACAGGACCTGGTAGATCCAGAGATCATTACTACATCCCCAGTTATCTCCCATGTCATCACCCCAGCAGATTGCTGAGGCACATTACAACCTGTTACACAGCCTGGCCTTGCTCACAGCACTAGCCGCACCGTCCAACATCACTGTACATCAGCACATTTGTCATCCTGGGAGCTCATCTCCTCTCCATCTCGTGTCGGTGCACAGTGTTCACACACACCACAGCGAACAGCAGATGTTTCAGTCCTCGAAGAAACAGATTTTCCTTCCCACTGAGGTAGCACAGGAGTGTTTGCTACTCTGAAAGGAGCTCAGTGAAAACAGCGAGGAGCCTGGCTGCATGGGATGTGCTGCGTATAAACACATTTATACATGTGGAACTTAGATATTAGGGAGATATTCCTCCCTGTGAGGGTGCTGATGCACTAGAACAGGTTGCCCAGGGAGGCTGGGGCTGCTCCATCTCTGGAAGTGTTCAAAGCCAGGCTGGATGGGGCTCTAGGTAACCTGGTCAGGTAAGAGGTGTCACTGCCCGTGGCAGGGCACTGAAACCAGATTATCTCTGAGGTCCCTTCCAACCTAAACTGTTCTACAACGCTATGAACCAGCTGGTGACTATAAGAAGTAGGAAAAAAACCAGAAATAATTTCTCCTTTAGCCAGATTTTTAAGCTATTTAGACTCCAATTTCCACCACTTTCATTACAAATTAAATCATATTTGGTAATATAAGTGATCTATGAGGGTCTGAGCCAAATGATTGCTGGAGGCCCATAGGAGGCATCTGGGAAGAGCCAGAACCTCAATCTGCTCAGCAGTAACTTAACTGGTGACACCCAGTGATGAAGAAAAGCAAAGCTCTCCTGACACAGCACCTTCATCATCAAGGTGCAAAACCAGTTTCATTCCAGGGGCACAGGCACAGCTCCAGTGCTGTTTTGCTGGTGTTTTTACAATACCAAGGGTGTGTCACACAGTTCTGGGGTGAGTTCAGCTCGCCGTCCAGTGCATGATGTGACTGCACACCAGGTAACTTGTCCCAGGCTCTGGCACTGCAGGGACATCCAGGTAGATTTGTCAGATCAAAATGTGAAGTCCTGAGTGCTGTTCTAACCTCTCCTTTTCTCTCAATGACATCTCACAAGCATCTTATTCAATACCCTACAACCTAAACTCTGAGAAATGCCTTCAGCTGATACAAACCAAACAATGCTGATGCACAAACCCCATCACACCCTGCACCAGGGGGAAAACTAATTATGCTTGCAGCGTGCACTGAGCAACAAGCTGAACTCACCCCAGAGCTGTGTGACACATCCTTGGTGGCCTAAAAAACACTTGGTTTGGGGAGAAAAACAGCAAACACTCCAAACTATAGTTAGATAGAGGTGAAGGGGCAGGTTAGTGCCTTTGGTGGCTTAAAGGGCTTTTTCCTGTGTATGTCAACAGCCCCATAGCTCATGGCTATTAAGAAACTTAAGCTAAAGAGAAGCTTCCATAGATCTGGGTCTTAAAACATTTCTATAGGTCAATGAAACATATAATTCACAGGGCAGATTTGCACAGGCAAGACAGGAAAACCAACACCTGGTTAAAGGACAGCCCTGAGGGATGGCTACCTGCTGCTACCCATACCTGGAAAAAGCTTCTTACTCCTTTCAGTAAGAACTGACAGGCAGTTCTATCATGGGAGGCCACACTGCATCCCACTTTTGCTTAACACTCACTCCATATTTACCCAGATACGTGACAGTGCCTGGCATTGAAGGAAACTACCTGTGCTCAGCAACCTGCAAATCCAGCCAAGTATCTAACTGCTGGCGCTGAAATAGCTGCATCTCTGTGATATATGGTGTCATCGTATCTTCTCGACTGGAAATAGATCATCCACTTAATGTATATACCAGAGAGATGAATGCTGGAGGGGTTTAATAGCACCCTTGATAATAGGGCCTGTAATGGATTTTTAAAGTGAATTTAAGTCAGAGGGAAGGTACCACACTGACAGTCTTGGAAGCCTAAATCCCAGTGAGCACTGTCCCAGGGGCCAGGTTTGGTGTGGAAGTGAGCACTTTACAGAAGAGAGCTGTGTAATTCATGAATGGGGAGCACAGCAAAGGCACTGGCGGGCTGGGATGTGCCAGTTCCCAGCGCACACACAGAACACTCACTGGTGTTCTGTGCTTCCTTGCATCTGCACAGCTTTCTGCTTCTGGTCAAAAGAAAGGGCACAGAGAAAATGCAGGAGCAGTAAGTCACCAAGGCTCTGGGAAATTCTTTGAAGTTTGTAGTTTAAAAGGAGATCAGGCTTTCACATGGTCTAGAGCACACCCTTGCTAAGGCCACAACAGGGTCCTTTCATGACCTACATTGCCACCTTTCTCCCTGCTTTTCCTCTCTAATTCAACTAAGACTACCTTTCCCCACAGCCTGAACTCCCATTCTGACAATCCTGGTGGATCCCAAATGTCCACTGGACTTCCTGGGAACACAGGACTCAGTGCAGAGATCCTCTACAGGACCAGAGGCAAAAGAACTAGTCTGCCAGTGACCTATGTTTAATTAATTTGAAAAATATGAGCTCTCCCACTGCATGCAACACAGCACCTTTCCCTTGTTTTTTAAATTAAACACTACAATAAATTTCAAAGCCCACTCTAACCCACCAGCATATTCTGTATGTTCATGGGAACAGAGCTGCCTTGTACAAAAGCCATTGAGCACTTGCTTAACCTCAAGCACATCTATAATTAACTCCAGAGACAAAGCAAAAACCTCCACCTGTAACACAGTCAGATGAAAGAACAAGTAATAACTCCTAATAATTTAGCAGGAAGGGCAGAAATGAGAAAACATGGTCTTTACCTAGCCACCACAGATCATAGAATCATTGAATCATCAAGGCTGGAAAAGACCTTCAAGATCACCAAGTCTAACTGTTTGCCCTATAACCCCCAACCACTAACCCATCTCCTGAAACACTGTCTGCTTATTTATTGAACCGCACCACGGATGGTGCCTCCACCCCCTCCCTGGGCAGCCTGTTCTAAGGCCTCAAATGAATCAGATGGAAAAGAAAGATTTGCTGCTTGAAAATTCTTTTTTTCTCAGTGTTCTCTATAAACCACAGAACTGCTTTCTCACGACCACCAATACAATACAGGGCAAAAGCACACATGAATATTCTTAAATAATTTAGGGATGAAGTCTGAAGACGATGGGCTGCCTCAGGTACTCCTCAACACTCACCTTCAAGACACAAGAGTCCTAACAGCTCCTGACTGGTAGTCAGACTGATCGGATCCCTCTCCTCTTCCACACTGATTAAGGCCACTGTGTGTTACGCCTTCCTTCACTCAGGAACTCTGTTGGTAAAAGGCTGTCACAGCTTTTCTGTTAAAACCTGTATCTTCACCTTGGAAATAGGAATTTGGTCTGGGGTGAAATGTGCCATTCAACCTTCTGCCTTGGAGTTACTGTTTTAGGAAATGAATTAAGATCCTCTTGTAGCAGAAAAAAAAGCTATAGGAAAAATCTGAGTCTACTAATAATTACAATAACTCTAACCTTTGGTCTTGGCAGAGTAGAAAGGACTTGCTTTCAGAGAGAAAAGAAGTCTCTTTCAGGCACAGAGGCCATGTCTTGAGACTTGAGAAGTCTTGAGAAGAGATTTCCAAAGACAGACCAAAGCTAAACGCTTGAGCTTTTCCAAAGGCTGTTGGGATTTGGAATCTTGCAGAAACGTATGGGGGTTTTGTATTTTAACACACTGCTGAGGAGCCCTGCTGATGAACTTAATTGAAGCACATACAAAGCACTACTGATTCCTGATAGAACTTGGCCCGCAGTACACACAGGCTCTTTTGAAAATGCAGCCTTTGATTCCTCTTGACACCATCTAACACCATGCCCTTGGAAAATCTCCTTACAGAAAGCAGGATTCAGGAGTATTTGCTTTGGAAAATATCTGAGAGACTGTCAACATTCTTGCTCTTACCAGCTGCACTTCCAAGACCTTTGCTGGTTTTAACAGGAATACGAGTGAAGGCTAAAAGGTACACTATGAAAGAATGATTGGGCAACATGCAGATGTGAGACAGGATAAGGAGGTGAAAGTGATTTTTCTCCTGCAATGACTTTAATATAAATATTTTGTTTATGTTAATGTAATTTGTTAATGTAAACAGTGCAACATTAGCACCCATAGCAGAGCACAACAAATTAGGAGATGCAACATGCCAGGTGCCCTGACTCTCCTAACCTGTGGAGCTGCAGCTCAGCTGACAAATCTCTGCTGCTGCTCGGGGCAGTGACAGCTGAACATGGCTGAAGAATGCATGACAGATCAACTCTTCAGGTACAGAGAGCCCACAAAGAACCCTTGACGTGCAACACGCAGCCCATCTGTGCCCCTACACAAGCCATCATGATCCAGTATCTCTGAACATCAGCCAGCCCGGACAGAATTTAAATGAGTCCAACTTAATCCAGCGGCAGCCCCCATGGAAAACCAAGATGCACACACCTTGCTCTGCATGCGATTTTCACTCCTCAAGCCTCAAACAATGCAGAAGTGTTAATGTAGCTTCTTATTCCAGTACTCCACCCCAAATTCAGCCTCCGAGTTCACAACCCGTCTGCCAGGTCACCCTTCCATGAGGGTTGTCCGCCAGCACACATCCTTGGTTGGAGACCTGTCCAGGGGAAGGTCACAAGAGGAAGCCAGGGAAAAGATGCCTGGGGCTGAAACAGTGAGCAGAGAGTGTGCCTGATGAGGCAGGAATCAAAGCGCATAGACTAAGCAGAGTAGCAATCGCCCAGCACATCTCTTGTGGGCTGAGAAATCCTCCCTCTTCACAGGATAAAGATGTGAGGCCGTTAAGTGGAGAAGAAGGGCAGAGGGAGCTGTGCAAGCTCCCAGGAGTGACTGGTATGCAAGTGAGCATGAACAGATTAAGCCTTTCGGCAGCCACTCTGCCCGTCTGTCCCAGTGCACCCACCGTAACCAAAAGCTCCATGTGAAAGCTGCCAGACTGGCAGCAACCGCTTGCCGCCTCCTCTCCTTCCCAACAAGCAAGGCAGACAGACAGCTCAAACGTTATGCTCCACAAACATGGGTGATAAGCAGCTTCTCCTCCTGAAAATAACGATAAAAACAATCCCTAAATGCCCCGAAACATCCTGGGCATTCAGGATAAAGCCAGTCAAGGTTTGGCTGCTGGCAGAGGATGATCTAAATCAAGCCTGAGATGCACCCATGGGATTCCTGCCTCATCCAGCTACCACACCTGCCTGTGACATCTTGCTTAACCGCTGTCATTACCCCTCTGCTTTTGTGCAGCTCTGCATTCATTCACGAGCTGTTAAATGGAAAAGAAATCCATTGATCTGCAGGATTTACAACCATAGCCCAGCATGCTGCTGGGTTTATTAGGTGAATCAAGCCTGCACACACACAAAGAATGAGCTTCTGTGAACTCCACTTATGAAACACATCCATTTCTTGGGGAAGCTCCGTGGCTACAGACCACACAGTCCTTCTCCTGTGCATAATTTAAAGAGGGCTCCAAGCCTCCCATACTGGCAGTTTGTCCTGATGGAGAGGTCCTAGCATGTGTCACTAAGAGGTTTATCCAAAGGTTCTGCAGAACTTTGGAGAGCCATGTCCCCTCCTTGGCTCAACACCCAAAGAGAAAGACTTCCACTGCAGGTTGCCAGGCACAGTGGTTTCAATCACAAGCTGAGTTTGCCAGTGAACATGACTACATCACCATAGTCAAGGTCTGTGGTTGTGTTCTTAAATCAGACTGCTAGTTTTATTATAAAACACACATCAAAAACCATCAGACTGTGATGAAATGCCTAAACCCAAGACCGTACTTAATGTTTTTCATAAACATGAGCCTGTAACAAGAAAACTAAAACCCCAAGCAGCGAGGTGGAAGCCTCAGAGATCTCCTTGTGCACCAGTGCTCACCACACTCAGAACTTTGCAAGTCTATGTAAGAGAAAAATAAACCTTGCTCTTCTCAGCATGGAAGTCACCAGTCACCTCCTAATGGCCAAACACTCCACATGAGTCTCAAAGACTTTCTCTTGCAAATTGAGCTTTTTTGCCTTTGAGTGCTTGTATCTAAGTCAGGCCTTCAACAGTCCCAAAACACAAATGGCCAAAGGGACATTAAATTTAAACGCCTAGATATTTCTGTATTATTAGCAATTCTGTGTATAATCTCCAGTCAGGGACAGAAATGCCACCCCACCAGCACATACCAGTGCAGCAGCCCAGGACTCACCACCCCACTTCAGCACAGGCTCCCATATGGTACATGCCTTCATATTCAACTTGTTTATTATCTGCACAGTCACTGCAGCATTACAGTGTCTGGTATCCAAACTCCACATTTGAAAGAACTATAGAATGGTAGAATGGTTTAGATTTGAAGGGAGAGATAATCTGGTTCCAATCCCCTGCCATGGACGAGCAACACCTCTCACTAGACCAGGTTGCCCAGAGCCCCATCCACCCTAGCCTTGAACACTTCCAGGGATGGAGCAAACACAACTTCCCTGAACAACCTGTTGCACTGCCTCAGCAACCTCACAGAGAGGAATCTCTTCTTCATCTAAATCTTCCCTTTTTAAGCTTGAAACCATCTTCCTTGTCCTATCCCCAGGGTCCCTGATAAAAAAAATCCCTCTCCAAGAGGGTTAAAAGTGGGATGGGTCAGAAAGTAATTGCTATGTAGTTGTTCAGCTTCTACTTCTGCCAGCCCAGACCCAACAAATAACATTGAAAAAAAACACCTGCAGCAGTACTGGCATTTGCAAGATAAAATGTTAAAACACTTTATAACTGCGAGAAGGCTCAACACAACAATAAACCTCCTACAGTGCACACCGTGGACAGCAAACTGGCACATGAGGGGTTTGGCCCTCTTGAAACTGCTCTTTCAAGAGTCAGTTGCAAGTGACGGCTGTGCTGGTAAAAGCCCTCCAAGAGCTGCTTCTCTCCAGAAACACAGACGTTTCTGAAGACGTTTTAAATCAGGTTTCACTCCACAGAATTTGGGTTCAAGCACAGAACACAGCAGCCAAGGCATAAGCAAGATTTCAACGTGAAAGGCACAAGCACCAAGGCTGACATGGCAGCACAAAAATATGAAGAACTGACACCAGCCAGAAAGTGAGTGGGCCTGCAGGTGAACAGGCACAGACAGAGCCACTTCCAATGGCTTTAAGACCTAAGGGTCAACCTTGCAGTCTGTGGTAAGAGATAAGAGATGGTGGGAAGATCCATGTCAAACAGTTCTCGAAGCCTTCTGGAAGTAGCTGAACAAAGGCTTGACAAAGCTATTTTGTCAAAGTCACACAGAACTGTGGTTTAGAATTTAAAAGAACAACCTTAGAAGAACCATGGGGCACTCTCGTTAGGGGTCTCATGTGAACAGCCGTGTTCCATAGTCACCAAGGAAGCTCTTGGAGCTGATCAAGCATGTCTGCACAGTACAGCAAAGCAAAAAGGGCCACGTCAGCACCCGAGAGACTTACTGAGGGTGACAGTTAAGGAGCTGATGGCACAGAACACCGTCATTTTTCTACACACACGACAAACCACCACCAAAACCAGTGGGCGAGGTGTTTGCAGGATGGGAAGAGGTCAGCCATAGCCATGCTATCTGTATCTAACATTCTGAGGGAGAAAAGAATTCCTTAGAAGAGTTCTAACACATCACAGCAGAGCAGCAGTTACAGCTGCTCGGTCTCTGTTCCACAGCAAACAGAGTACAGCAAGGAGAACACCTGGGGACCCTGGTCAGAAGGATGCAGGGAAAGTGTGATGGCAGCTGTAGGGTTGGAAGAGCAGCCAGAGCAACAGCAACATGGTTCCTGGCACTGCAAGTGCAGCCCTTCACAGTATCTCAAACCAGGGGAGCAGATGTGAAGCAGCCCCAGGGATAACAGCACCTTTCTGTGACACAGGATGTCTGAAGAGGGGAAAGGGTTCACGTCTAGACTACGGTAGGAAGAAAGACCTACTTAAAACAGCAGAAAGGTACAGTGGGTGTTGAACTGAGAACTCATGTAGCCTTGGCTAAATACAAGGGATTTTTCTTTTTTTGCAAGTTCCAGGCACTCTCACAGGAACACTGATGCAGCTTCTTGGTCTGAATCCAAGGGAGTTATCTCTCAGTCATTCTGCCTTGTTGCTAAAGACAGGAAGAAAAATGTCCTTTGTGAGTAATTCCAAATTGTTTTCCAACTGAATTACCTGTAAGGATCTTACAGAGATTCACAGAATCACCCTTTCCTGAAACAGAGGTGAGGCTATTGTGGAAAATACATGTGGCTCTATATTTTTAGCCCCATCAACCTACCTCACAGGAGGGTGTAGAGTGTAGACTCTTGTTGGTGCTGTATCTCAGTGCAGACAGAACATGCCTTTGCGCTGATCCACAACCCAAAGCACTGGAACAACCGCTCTGACATTTCACACCCTTTTTCTAACATGAACCTTCTTTGTTTCCTACAGTTGCTCCTGAGCTGTTTTATTTCTCTAAACTTTCTGAAATTTGCCATTTAAAAAATTACGTTTTCATAAGACCTTTGCTGCATTTTTCACTCAGCTGAGCAGCCTTCCATTAGTTTAGTTCTAGCAACTTTCTGTCTCCCCATGCTCCCACCCGTCTCGTAGTGCCAAACACATACAGAACCAAGTCACAAGACGCTAATGCCCCTGCAAGCTCACCTCTTGCTGTCTTTCCGTCTTCTTTCAAAGACCCAACCTCTGCCTTAGATGACTGAGAAGTGCTGTGGAGAGAAGCCTGCAAAGCAGCAGCAGTAGTGATGGAAACTGGGCCTGAGCTAAGCAATGTCTGTGCACTTGCAGGTTGGAGCCAGCAGCACTGTGAACACAGGCAGAGCCTTCTGGCAGCAGTAGCTGATTTTCCATGTGCAGCTTGGACGCTGGTCACCAAACCAGCATGTGCCAGGGGCCATCAGCTTCTCACCCTCAGCCAATGGCTGCTCTGAGCTGCAAGCTGTCTGCAAAGGCACTCTCAGTGGGCGCTAAGGGAGAAGGATTGGGGCCACAGAAAGGACAGCTGGGTGTCAGCAGGCAGATTTCACCACTGCCTTAGGCTTTATGCACACATGGCAGTTAAAACCAGGAAACTGCAGAACTTTCCAAGACTCACTTGGACATTAATTTCCATATAACACCTGCCAGTTCTAGCTCATTCAGCTCAGATGTCTGGGGAAAGGAGGAAGGTGGAACATCCACAAAAGGAAGTTTCATGAAAGGGCTTTGTGGGTTAGGGGCTCTGAAGCAACAAGAAGCTTCCTTCCAAACTAAAGAGCACCCATCCTTGACTAGAGGCTTCGAGGGAAACAGTCCCCTCACAGAGGCAGTGCTCTCCATATCTGGCACAGCATCCATCAAGATTTGTGAGTGAACCGGTAAAAAGTTAAAGCCAAACCTGGTGGAACTTGCTTCACCGCAGGAAGAACCAGGAGTCATGCTGGATACTTCAGAGATTGTTCTGGCTACATCTGAGCAAACGTTTTACAGCACTGGATGTGGCTGCACACACGGAGCAGAGATTTCTCATTTCATACATCATTTACTCCTGCAGTGATTCCACAAAGTCACAACGTGTCCTTAATACATGGAACAGGCGAAATCCATTCTTCGTGTGATAATGGCCAAGGCTGGAGATACCGGGCCTAGATGTCTCTGCTTTGCAATGCCACTCTCTACAGGATAATTGCACGCTCTTAATAGAGAAAGATGAGGTGTCAGCTCCTCAAAATCAGAGGATGATGGTTGCAACAGGAGGTTTCCCACAGCTCTTATTTACATGCAAAGCTCCAGCTGTAGGAGCATTAACTCTTTTTTGGAAGCTATTGAAAATAATGTTAGAGACAGGTGCCTGTGGGTGGTCAACAGATGGTAATATTAACATCCAGACCCCTTACATAACTTGGGGTATCAACATCAGTTAAACCAATCAAAAGGATTATGAAAATTGCTGGCAAGTTCAGCTTTGACTTAATGTCCTCCTGTCGGGAAGTATGTGTCTTCTGCTTGAACTCTGCCATCACATTGCTCCTTTCACTCCTCCCCACCATCCCTAGAGACAGTTAGAGGTCCCCAATACTGCAAGACGGGTACCCTTACCCACCCGCTAAGGTTTAAGCTGTACTGCACACTGGTGCTAATTCTCAACGCCAACAATGACTCAAAAAAAGGGGGAAGTATTTAAAAAGCCTCAATACATTAAAAAAAGAGCAAGAGAACTTGGAACGAAAATAAAACAGACTGGGAGAGTGAATAAAAAGAGATTGAAAGCATTACCACTGGTAGTCAAGAGTGCATGAGTGCCCATCAGAGCTGCCATGCTGGCTCAAGTAAACCAGTGTTAGACCTCTTGGGGAAAAGAAGGAAAAATGGGGTAAGTGCAGCACAATGCATAAAACCATAGGATGGTTTGGGTTGGAATGAACCTCTGAGATCATCTAGTTCCAATCCCCTGCTATGGGGTCGAAACTACAACACCTCTCACCAGACCAGGCTGCCAAGAGCCCCATCCAGGCTGGTCTTCAACACTTCCAGGGATGGAGCAGCCACAACCTTCCTGGGCAACCTGTACCCTCAGACACAAGCAGAACTTTTACATCTCCGGTTCTCCTCATAACTTCATGTATTTATAAGTGTAACAGAAAGATTTCTGACCTATACAAGTCAAATTCTCACCTAAGGTTCATTAAAATTCCAGTTCTTATTGGTTTTGCTATATTTTTGTAAAGATACCCCTAAAACACCCTAACTACATAATTTGTGGAGAACAACAGTTAAATGCTCGCCCATAACATGTTTTAATCTCACCAGTTAAAGACACCAGCTGAAATTTAGCACAGGGCAACAAAACTTCTGGGTCTCTGACAGCCTTTTTGGAAGAAAACCAGGGGTTACAGAGAACTTTATACCTTACAAAGCAGCACTACCATAGGAATGAACTGAGACCACTGGCTGCAAATCTCATTACAGATCCCCTAGCCAGAGCTAGCAGGGCGATGGTTGAGGCAATTACTTCAGGGTAGTGGCAAAGAAACACACTGACTCGCATTAAAAATCTGTTTCTGTCTTCTGGAAAAAAAAAAAAAAAGGTCTTTGAATCTTCTGTGGAGGGTGCAGGGAGAAAGAACACAAAATTTAATCAGATGCTTAAATGCTCCATTCCAAATCTATTTGGAAAAGCCTGGCAAAGGCAGTACGCTTCAAAATGTTACCCAGAGATAAGGCACTGGCAGCAGGACAGAGCACGTTAAAGTGAAAAATTAAATTAAGGGCCCAAGGGAGAATTTATTAAAAACCTATTACTATGAGATTTTTATGCCTCTGTTTTCTTTCCCAAAACACTGATTTACTAGAGATTAGCAAAGATGGGAAAGGTTATACTGAAAGACTACAAGCTAACATATGTATCCTATATCATGTATATGAGATGGCTCTGCCTGGTGTCCTGAGGGCAAAGAACAGCAGGCCAGCAGCCTGGAATCCCTCTGTGCTGCTTTAGCAAACAAACAAGATCCTAATTAATGTCACTAGATGCAAACCTTAAAAAAAAAATTGTCTCTCCTGGCTTACACAAGGTCTACCTTAACGTAGACTTGGACCAGCAATCTGTCTCTTGGAGTTTTTCTATTTCAGAAACGATGACAAACTGATGCTAAACAAGGCAGTATGAGGTACTCACAGGCATCTCCAGCATTGCCTTAGACCTGGATTTTGTAAACCAAGCTAGCAGTCAACAGCACTTGGGATGAAGGTCTTCATGGTCGAAGCAACACCTACGAGCACCTTCTGCTGTCATCTGAGTCTAAATATTCCAAAACATTTTAAAGCAAAATCTCCTGCATGTGCTACAAGCTAGCACCCCTTGGTTGAGCTCCTACAAATACCCCCGGTACCTCTTAACGTACAACTCCTTCGCATACGTGTCTGCTTTTTTCATTTGAGGCCGTCTCCAGCTGGATCGTAAAGCTGAGCCTCCAATATAACTTTCTTTGTACATACGTGGGACCTGTGCAGTTCTCGAGATGATAAGAAAGGGCAAACATGGGGGCTCAAGCAGCAACAGGTGTGAGCAGCTGATCCAACACAAGCTGCATGGTTGGAGGCACTAGCCCTGCAAAGCCCCTCTGACAAATCCCCCATCTACAGAGATTTGGAACAAGGACTTTCACCCACTCAATGCTAAACACTGCCCTTGGACAGGGCTTCCAACCAACACTCATTATAAATTCACAGCTGTAGCTGACCTCCATCACGAAGTGTTTTATTAAATTAAAGCATCAATCTCAGAAATAGATGTTTGTTTAACGGACGTAAACAATTTGGGGCCCTCGTGCTACAAACTGTAAAATAAAATCAAACTGTGGCAAAGCCAAAGAAATTAAGCCATAAAGAAAAAGCAGTGGGAGGAATACAAAGGCCTCTTGCCAAAGGGAAGTTGCTTATCGCAGGCTTGATAAGCAACTCAAGTTCTCAGATATGGCACATCCAGACAAAAAAAATAATGTAGAAGCAATCATCAGGACCATACCTGGACAACAGGTCCCAAGGGTATCTGAACATAGAGAGCCTGATTTCACAGACCTTAAGTGTAGGTTTTCTTTCTGGTTGCTAAATTTATCTTGAATTATCATTTATCTTGATGAATTGCTGAGGGGTTTTTAAACAAGGAGACTGCATTGGTTCTTGGATGATCAGCTGAGAGTCAAACCCTACCTCCTCTGCACCACCACTGCTGTATTCCCTTTCCCGGCAGCATTGGGCCAGGCTGCAAGCCCATCTGCAGAGGCTGAACAGAACCAAAGCAGCAACAAATCCACCCAACAGAAACCAACCAAACCAAACTCTAACCAAAAAACCAATAGTCTTTATCACTTCACCGCCAAACCCAGAAAAGAGGAGACTGGACACTGCTGCATCCCAGATGTTCCAATTCATTTCCACTCTAAGGTCTCAAAGAGGCAGCATGTAGGGCTTTACCCCTCACTAAGGCTTGATCACAATGAGCTATGTGGAGCCATTTGTCCCTTCACTTGCACACCCATCCAGAAGGCACTGAACCAGTATCAACCCACTCTCCTAGCTCCAAGACCTATTGGAAACACCAGTATCAATTTGGGAAGCCATGTGAGCCAGGGCCCGTGACGCTGCACCAACTGCAGTTTTGATTATTTCAAAGGCAGAACCAAGGTACAAGAATTTATTTTCAAAACCTGAACCTGGACCCTCCTCCTCTTGCCCCTAAAGGAGATGGTGTCTCCAACCCCAGTTTATCGCAGAATGCAGCTCTTAAACTGCTCCCCCTTCTCTCTCTTCCAAAGGCTCCAGTGATACACAGAATTAAAGAATGATTGAGGCTGGAAAAGCCCTCTGAGCTCATCCAGCCCAGCCCATGAACTAACATCACCACTTCAGCCAGACTAGGGCACCAAGTGCCACAGCCAGCCTGTCCGTAAGACTTCAGGGATGGTGACTCCAGCACCAAAATGGGCAGTTCATTCCAATATCTTATTGCTCTTTCCATGAGGAAGTGGATATACCTCATCCAGCAGTCCCAGCCAGCACAGCTTTAGTTCAGAGGGTGCTGCAGCCTAGCTCAGAGGCAGCCCAGCAGCTGCTCAAAAGCCCTCTGAAGCAGCTGTGTCCATCATTTTTCCAAACCAAGATAAGTTCCCCAAGTCCTTTTGTGTTTCTTTAGCCATTCTGTGGCTTCAGAAAGTTGCTTCATCTCATAATCCCCAGGAAAGTGACACATGGCAGGCAGCAGCCCCACACTCGGGAGCGCTGGGGTTTCACCACCCTGAAGAGCACAAGGGAATCGCAGAAGCTTCTTTAAGAAGAAAAAAATTGTAAGACTCAGTCAAGCAAAACTTCCATATGAACCAGCACAAGTTGTCAGTCTACATGTATTAGGAAAAACAGCCAGTTAATTAATTTTCTCAAGAAAATATGATTTTCCAGGGCTTTTCCAAAGTCTGCCATTACTGAAGCTCTGCTTCAACAGCAGACACTGGGGCCGCTGTGCCAGAGAAGGCACAACACACTCCGTTTGCACACAAGGGCCCATCTGTTCCATCTCTCACAACTGGATCCAACAGCTCCACTGTTTGTATTTGTATTGCCATACCCACAGGAACATACTTATCCTATGCCACGGACAAGCATGTCTGAAAAAGGACACTGTCATCAGCATTACTCAACTACTTTTGCCTTCTCTCTCCCTAGAGCTGATCCCTGCCAGCTACCAAACCCTAAGGACAGAAGCTCTGGGGTGTTTAACCTCTGAATTTAGCCCAATTGCTCCATTGCCATCCACATGGAGCAATTGATAACAGATGCACATTAGGTTTCAGAGCATAAAGACTAATCCTTGTATTCTGTAACCTCAAAGGAGAATAAAAGATGGTGAGACGCAGAGTCCGCTGACCCCAAAGCAAGTGTCACAATGTGGGGAGACTTATTCTTCAGCTGGTCGTGTATCAAGGACTAAGTCACATCCCCAGCAGACATCTCACCAAGGCTTTGGCTTTCAGCTCTGAAATGAAACCACCTAGCAGCATCCTGCTGCCTTTGATTTCAGGTTAATATCCTGGGCAATGAGAGAGATGGTCACTGCTGCTTTAGGACCTCAGAGCCCTTCCAATGGCTTGGCAGCCACCTAAGGACACTATCCATAACAAACTACCTTCAGCTAAAGGCAAGAGGTTACAATCCTAAACCCAGATATTTCATTTACCAGATAGTTGAAGAGAAATATCTCACAACAAACAATACAACAGCTTTGGATTCCCTGCTTGGGTATCATCCAGCCTGCACCAATCCCCACATCCTGCTTTCAGGCCAGCCCTTCCCAGAGTAATCCTGACACAAACCAGTTTCTTTTTCTGTCTCCCTTCTCAACAGGCTTCCTGGCCAGTAGAAGATACCCCGGTTTGGTAACAGTTTTTATTTGGGCAACACCCTGCCTTACACAAACTCTCCTTGACGTCATGGTTAGTGAACCTGAGTCTGGACTTCTCTGAGCAGCACAGACACTGCTGCTCTAACATTCCGTTGACTGCAAATGTTTTCACCCAGTGCAAGCAGTCAGGTCCCAGTAGGAAGCATTAATTCTAGCTGTGCAGGCACTACAGAGCTACCCTGCGGTAGAACGGGACACAACCCCTTCTTTGGTGTGTTTTCTTGCTGGCTGTACAGCACTGTGAGGTTACAACCAGATTCACAAGCAGCCAAAAGCTACAACCTGCAACCAGTTCATATTATCTCTACATTCTCAACCATCAAGTGGCCCAGGGCTCAGCTTCACTGCAGCAGGATCAGGACAACAACTCGCACCTCTCCACAATGTTCTTTCAGGTAGTTGGAGAGAGTGGTGAGGTCTCCTCTCAGCCTCCTCTTCCTCAAACTAAAGAGCCCCAGCTCTTTCAGTTTATCCTTATAAGATTTATTCTCTAGAGCCTTCACCAGTTTAGTTTCCCTCCTGCTCCAGCATCTCCACATCTCTCCTGTACTGAAGTGCCCAAAACTGGGCACAATACTCAAGATGTGGCCTCATCAGTGCCAAAAACAGGGGGATGATAAGCTCCCTAGTTCTGCTGGCAAGGATGGATACTGAATCCAACCCCAAGACTTCAGACTTGTAAATCAAATATCCCTCAGCTTACACTCCCTTTCTAACTGGCCACACAGGGCCAGCAAGGATGAATTAGCTGAGATTCCTGACTGACTGAATTATCTACAACCCTATAAAAATGAGATTTTTAAAAATTAAAACTTAATTTATCTGCTTTACCATTCAATTAAATGCAAAACAGCTAAGAAAACATTGCCTTGTCCACCTTCCGACAGCTCAGCCAATATTTTTAAAATATCACATTAAAATAAATCCTTCTGAAAGGAATCATTAAATTCCTACCAGAGGCACAACTTGCTTTAATGAAATGGATTACACAGAACCAGAGTTGGAAAGGATCTCAAGAAATCATCAAGTCCAACTTAGGTTTTACATTTCAAATCAGAACACAAAGAAGACAGAAGGGGGAAGGGAAGATCCTGCAACCCCTACAACAGGTAAGAGACATCTTTGGGGGTGGTGAGAGGTACAATCAGCTCCTAAGGATTCTATAAATCCCATTATGAACAAAATGAATGTCTCGGGTTTCACAAGTGGCTTGAACAGTGCAGCACAGTTGTGTGCAGGTAAGTTAACCCTTCCCAGAGAACCTACATGTTCTTTGAAAAGGGTTTCCAGTGGAATTCAAGTGTCTCAACTTACAAGTGTTCTCCATATCATGTAGGTGAGTTGTGGTTTAACCCCAGCTGGCAACTCACTCACCATCATCAGTCACTTAGTCCTCCCCAGACAACGGGAAAGAAAATCATAGAATGTCAGGGGTTTGAAGGGACCTCTAGAGATCATCTAGTCCAATGTCTCTGCCAAATCAGGATCCCCTAGGAGAGGTCACACAGGGCTGCACCCAGGTGGGTTTGCAAAGTCTCTAGAGCAGGAGACTCGACAACCTCTCTGGGCAGCCTGTTCCAGAGCTCGACCAGAACGGGAAGGGTACAAGTGAGAAACCTGGGGGCTGAGATAAAGACACTTCAATGAGTAAAGCAAAAGTCACACACAGGCAAAGTAAAATGAGGGATTCATTTCTCATGTCCCACAGCAGGCAGGTGCTCAAGGAGAGCTGGGCCCCATCACATCCAGTGGTGACTTGGGCAGACAAACACTTTGAATGAGGATTGGGTTAGGGATAAGTTGAGCAAACTGGACGTACACAAATCCATGGGCCCAGATGGGATGCAGCCGCATGTACTAAGGGAGATGGCGGAAGTCATTGCTAAGCCACTCTCCACCATCTTTGCTAGGTCATGGGGAACAGGAGAGGTGCCTAGGGACTGGAGGACAGCAAATGTTACCCCAATCTTTAAAAAGGGAGAGAAGGAAGACCCAGGTAACTACAGACCGGTTAGCCTTACCTCCATCCCAGGAAAGGTGATGGAACAATTTGTTCTAGAGGCTGTCTCCAGGCACATCAAGGACAGGAGGGTCATTAGGGACAGTCAGCATGGCTTCACCAAAGGAAAGTCATGCTTGACCAACCTGATAGCCTTTTATGAGAGCGTAACCAGGTGGATAGACGATGGCAGAGCAGTGGATGTGATCTATCTTGACTTAAGTAAGGCGTTTGACACAGTCTCCCACACCATCCTCGCAGCCAAACTAAGGCAGTGTGGTCTAGATGTTCAGGTAATAAGGTGGATTGTAAACTGGCTACAGGGTAGAAGTCAGAAAGTAGTGGTCAATGGGACAGAATCTAGTTGGCGGCCTGTATTTAGTTGAGTGCCCCAGGGATCAGTGCTGGGATTGGTCCTGTTCAATCTATTCATTGATGACTTGGATGAGGGATTGGCATGCACTGTCAGCAAGTTTGCTGATGACACAAAGCTGGGTGGTGTCGCCGACACCCCTGCAGACTGTGCTGCCATTCAGCGAGATCTGGACAGGCTGGAGAGCTGGGCTGAGAAAAATTTAATGAGGTATAACAAGGGTAAGTGTAGAGCCTTGCATCTGGGCAAGAACAACCCCAAGTACCAGTATAAGCTGGGGACTGACCTGTTAGAGAGTAGTGTAGGAGAAAGGGACTTGGGTGTCCTGGTGGACAGCAGGGTGACTATGAGCCAGCAATGTGCTCTTGTGGCCAAGAGGGCCAACAGCATCCTGGGGTGGATCAGAAGCGGGGTGGTTAGCAGTTTGAGAGAGGTTCTTCTCCCCCTTTACTCTGCCCTGGTGAGACCACACCTGGAGTATTGTGTCCAGTTCTGGGCTCCTCAGTTCAAGAGGGATGTGGAGCTACTGGAGAGGGTCCAGCGTAGGGCAACAAAGATGATAAAGGAGGTGCAGCACCTCCCTTACAAGGAGAGGCTGAGGGAGCTGGGTCTCTTTAGCCTGGAGAAGAGGAGACTGAGGGGTGATCTCATTAATGTCTACAAATATTTGAGGGGTGCATGTCAGGAGGATGGAGCTGGGCTATTCTCAGTGTCATGTAGTGATAGGACAAGTGGCAGTGAGTGTGAGCTGGAACATAGGAGGTTTCACATTAACCTGAGAGGGAACTTCTTCACAGTGAGGGTGATGGAGCACTGGAACAGGCTGCCCAGGGTGGTTATGGTGTCTCCATCACTGGAGATGTTCAAGACCTGCCTGGATGTGTTCCTGTGTGACTTGGTCTAGGTGATCCTGCTGTTGCAGGGGGATTGGACTAGATGATGTTTCGAGGTCCCTTCCAATCCGTAATGATTCTATGATTCTATCCCTTTGGTCCCTCAGGGTCCACTGTTCTGGTTCTGACCTCCCAGCTCTTTGTGCACCCCTAGTCTGCTCACTCGTAGGATGAGGAGCAGGAAAGCCCTTGATTCTATGCAAGTACTGCTTGCAAAACAAACATCCCTGAAATGTCAATGCTGTTACCAGCACACATTCAAAACACAGCCCCATATCTGCTGCTGCAAAGAAAATTAAATCTATCCCAGCCACGACCAGCACAAGAGTCTGTACTGTAACCTCTAACCACACCCACAGCGGGACAGAGCCAGCACTCAAAGCCCCTGCAGCAGGAAAAGGCTGAGAAAGCACAACCAGGTCACACTGAGGCAGTGGAGCAGCAGTTCCTCCCATCACTCTGTCAGCCGGACTGGACATACTTTCCTCTCTGCTAAGGGTCAGTAAGCTTGTATTTTATGTACATTACTTAAAACATATAAAACTTTTAAAAGAATCCACAAGACTTCCCCTGTACTTCTCAGATTTATTCTTCTTAGTGAAGATTGGAAGTTAAAAGGAGCAGAGGTTTGACTCAAAGAAAAAGAGACACTATTAAAAAGCAACAGGGGACAATAATTGCATAGAATGAAGTTGTTATGGAAGCCCTGAGGTGGCCGTGTGCAGCCTTTTCTCACCTCCTTGCCAGTTCTTAATTTTTAACTTATTTCACAGATTCTGCCAAATTCCCAATGGACTTCCCAGACTCAACAAACAGCTCCAGTGAAATGCAACTGCCCACAGGGTGGGGAGATTTTCATCTCCTAAAGTTTCCAGGCAAAAGCAACCAGGCACAAATTGTTCTTACAAAATATTTATCACTGCGGGGTGTGAGCACAGAACACTTTTGGTACCTCCTCTGCCTAAATGAGCAAATCTTCTTTGCTACATAAACTTTTACAGATGATCAGTGAGGGCAAGGCTGGTGGTGGTGACCTGTCCTGCCCCCCTGCCTTTCAGGTCATCAAAATGCTTTAAGTGCAAGAGCAGAGGGTCTATCCAACTGTGAGCACATGAAACATTCAATGCATTAGCTGCACCCGAGTCAGATCCTGGATGCAGAAATTGTTTTGCAGATGATGCAAATCAAGTTCAAACACCACTTGCAGACTGGAAACCAGTGCCAGCAGAGCACAACCACCACAGGAGCTTCAGTTCTCTGGACAAGCTATAAAAACACTGGGATTGCCTAGTCAGCTTTTACTGTTCAAATTCACGTGGTTCCATGCCTGACCCACTGCCATGGTTATCTGGGCACAGGTTACACTGACTTCACACCAAAGGAAATGACCAGGGACAGGGCAACAAGCTGTAACCACACATGCTGCCCCATGGACAGTATTGGCCTTGCAGACACGGATGTTGTTTGGCAGTTCGGTCTGTGGCAGAAGACCTGACTCAGACTCATCTTATTACTTAGGAAACCCATTTTAAAGAACAAAGACCACCCACCTCATGCCCACCCGGACAGAGTTTACTGTTGCCACATACACACATCTCTCCTGGCTAACAAACTGGGAGTGTATAAAAATAGGAGAACTAAACCTCACCGCCCATCTGCTGCTCCAACTCACCCACTGGGGGATCTCCAGATCTGCTGCACCATTTGGCAATTCTCCGCAAGGATGTTCCTGAACAGCCCATGCTCCTGGAACGTGATGCTCAAGAGCCCCAGAGCAAGACACGTGCAGTTCCTTCTCATTTAAGGGAAGCAATGATTTCCTACAAATGTTAAACCGTGATTAACATTCCCCCCAAGCCCCATCTGAATTCTGCCATGCACCAAATGCCTCTGCACCGAGCTGCACAGTTCTGCACCAGCTGCAGTGCCAACACAGGACTTTTTAATACAGAAGAGACTCTTGAAGGTCAAATGTTGTTTCTCCAGTGTTGAGTTCTTCAACCCTTTGTCAGGTGAGGGCTCAGTCAGGAGAGCGCTGACACAGAAACTTTAAAATTAAATAAATAAAGAGCTCATTTTTGACTCTCCCCCTCCCTATAAGTAGGTCACTCTGCCTCCTATGAAAATCAGCTGCTCTTCAAAGCAGGTTTGCTCGCCTCCTTCCTTACCTCCTTAATGTTAGCAATGAGCAAAGCATTGTTAGAGCAAAGGCTAATCTCACTAGTGGTGTCCCTCAGGGATCAGTGCTGGGCCCCATCCTCTTTAACATTTTCATAGATGATCTGGATGAGGGCATTGAGTCAGTCATCAGAAAGTTTGCAGATGATACAAAGCTGGGGGCAGATGTGTCTGAGTTGGAGGGCAGAAGGGCTCTGCAGCGGGACCTCGACCGCCTGGACAGATGGGCAGAGTCCAACGGGATGGTGTTCAATAGTCCAAGTGCCAGGTGCTGCACTTTGGCCACAACAATCCCATGCAGAGCTACAGGCTGGGGTTGGAGTGGCTGGAGAGCAGCCAAACAGAAAGGGATCTGGGGGTGCTGATTGATACCCGCCTGAACATGAGCCAGCAGTGTGCCCAGGTGGCCAAGAGGGCATCCTGGCCTGCATCAGGAATGGTGTGGCCAGCAGGAGCAGGGAGGTCATTCTGCCCCTGTACTCTGCACTGGTTAGGCCGCACCTTGAGTACTGTGTCCAGTTCTGGGCCCCTCAATTTAGGAAGGACATTGAGGTGCTTGAGCGTGTCCAGAGAAGGGCAACGAGGTTGGTGAGAGGCCTGGAGCACAAGCCCTATGAGGAGAGNGCGTGTGAAGTGAAAAGACTGTATTTGGAGTCTAAGGATTTGGTTCCAGTCTTAAGCACAGTCCCCAGCCCCAAAGCGCTGCCCACACTCAGGGACGTGCTGCATTTACTGCCAGGATGTTCCTACCAAAAACTGAGGTTTAAAAAAATAACTAACTGCAACAGGCCTGCAGGCTCCTGAATTTGGAGAGATTATTAGTATCAGACGTATCATATTATACAGTGGGAAGAAATAGAGAAAATAGACAGCGCTGTGCCTTAAGCCCTAGAATCAAATGGGATTTTCGGCAGCACATTATGGAGAAGACAGGAGCAGCTGTCAAGTCACAGCTGGAGTTGCCTCTGGTGAAGATGATTGAGAAATGGGATTAAGAAAAAGAAAAAATAAAACTGCCAACAGGTAAAAGGAAAGGTGAGGAGGACAGACAACTGAGCGAACAGGCTCTCCTTGCCTGCAGACATCTAAATTGTTCCGAGTTGCGTATTTCCCTTTTTCCTTCAAGTACAGCCCCTGCTTCCTAACTCACGCTATGCAAGTTCTTCTGGCTTTATCAGCACTTTTCTTGTAATTTCAGCTCTCTGCGTTGCAGGGAGCTGCATCAGACTACAATGGCAATGTCCTCACAACATGTGGGGGCCTTAAACTAAGTCACACGGTCCCATCACATTGGTCTTTGGCGCAGCAAGATGGACTGTAAGAAAACCACCGCCTTTTCTCCCCACAGCAGGCTGCTTGCAAACCTCTACCTAGGCTGCTCCCTTCAAACAGCTACATCTCCCCAATTACAAACTTGCTGGAAAATCCCAAGGATTAAAAAAAATGAGCAGGAACTTCCATATCAAAGAGCACTCCACAGCACCCACTCCTTGTTGACTCCGGTGTATGGTGTAAACTCACACTTCAAATCGATACTCACTGGGAACATGTGTTCTTACTATCAGTGTGTGTGTTCTCCAGTCTCGTGGCTCCTCCGCCAAACCATCTCTGCTTTCACTGGAGACCCGTCCATCAAAAACCTGCTAATGAAGACTGCACAGGGTGAGCACTTCACGCCACCCTGCAAACCCCACTGATACTGCTCAATTCTCAGACATAAAAAAAGTCACCAGCAGTTAGCTTGAAACTAGGACAGCTGCAGCATTTAAAATACCTACTACAAATGGGATCTACTTAGGCACATCATAATTAGTAAATGGCAAATATTAGGAGTTATGGGAAAAGAGATCGTTAAAACAGACTTTAATAGCCCAGTGTTCCGTACGCTCAGATGTGAAAACCCAGTCAGCACACACTTTGAGCATTAAGCCCACATTAAGAAACAAACTGCTCCATTTCTGGAGTTGTAAAAACAAAGGTTAAATATCTGCTTCTGCACAAAACCCATAATTTTTCCACGGTGACTGTATTGTTTTGCTTTACGCAGCTAATAATACCTGCCCTGGCTTTATACCCACACATCTTCTGAATGTTCTCCAGCACTAACGCTTTAATCATCAAACCGGCAAAGCTACCCAAGAAGCACGTTTGGCACCAAGGTTTCTGGAAGTCAGCCATCTGATTAGGTGACCTCCATTTCCATAAAATATCAAGCTGAAAACAGCACTGGCTTTTTCAGAAGGCTATTTTGCCACCACTGTACAAACACACCAAGCGATTGCGCTGTATTCAAACATTCCCAACCGTGACTCCGAGCTCTGTGGCCGGGTGCTGAAACTTAGTGAAATGGCTCCAGGGGCTGTGGCTCTGCCACCTGTGCAGTGAGTATCCTCTGCCTCCCTGAAGAGAGGCTTGACAGAGCCTTGGAAGGGGCTACCCAGGTAGGTTGTGCAGTCTTTCTCTGGAGACGTTTAAAACCCGCCTGGATATGTTCCTGTGTGACTGGATCAAGGGGATCCTGCTGTGGCAGAGGGATTGGACTGGATGGGTTTTCGAGGTCCCTTCCAATCCCTAATGTTCTGTAATGTTCTGTGAAAATGGAGGTGCCTAGGACACTTTATCCCATGGCTCTTGTCTCCACCAATTCCCACACTGCCTGCCTGTGTCACCCTCTTCTCCACCAGTTCAGTCCCTCCACTCACTTTGCACCACCTCTTGTCCTTCTATGGCAATGACTGTACATGTTTTTCTTATACATCATTTCCAAACACATCTGGACCAGTTTGCTGGGATAGAAGACAAGCATGATCTTCACAGTATCTGACCATGTCAGCCTAAACAGAAAAATTATGAGCCATCAGTTTCTCATGATGGAAAAGTCTCAGAACAAGAAGCTACCAAATGCTTGGGTCTGCAGCTTTAAACTGAATGATTTTCTTTGGATAACCAACTTCGGTAACTGGAACTGGAGCTGGATACTTCTAGATATACATTTCCAGTAAGTATAATCAGAGGAGTTCAGAGGAATTCCAGGATGTTCCAAACACAAAGATCCTAAGTTATGCTGGATGCCTTGAACTGGAATGTGATGTTGAAGCTCTACTCCTTTCTGTCCATTGCCTCTTTCCTGCTGCAGCCTGGCAGCCAGTTTTAATTTGCAAGGTCTGATGCTGTTCTACAGGATCAAACAGGCAGCATCAGTAGGGAGGAAAATTTGTGGAAGGCACACAGCATTAATTAGTATTTGGAAGTTGAGCAACTTCCTGAGAAAAGGCTGATAAAAGTGTAAAATCCCATTTTACTGTCTAGCTCTTTCATGTCTGTGCAGAACATCTATTAAACTCTCCCAGAAAGTCCCTTATTGATTCAGTGCTTGATCCAAAGACAACTGAAGTCAATATGACCTGACCCCCGTAACACCTTCCATGTAAGACACTGTAAAAGCCAGTAACTACCTTCAGACAGTCCTGACAGGGGATCATTTGTACACAAAAGCTGTTGGCATACTTGTAAATCATATGCATGATCCAGCTGTCACTGCCCCTTCTGCACCATGTTTGAACTGTCCCTTCATGTTGGAGAAGGCAGCTCACCCACCCCTGGCCCATTAAGTTAATAATTAATTTCTTTCTCCAGATACTGCAGGTTTGTTTCTGACCTCCACCTGCAGAGCTGAAAACCCAGCTCTGGCCCTTCTGACCACTTGCAGTACCCACCAAACCAGCTTTATCCAAAAAGAGCACCGACCATGCTACCAGCATCATCTTCTTCAAACCAAGACACCCGGTTGCCCCACCTTCCCACAGCCAGGGTCCCCCTGCATGTCCCTTTATGAATTGGTGTGTGGTGGGCATTTTCTTGATTTTGAACCAAATGTCAAAGTTGTCCCTCACAAGTTTCAGGGGCAAGTTAAGCTTCTGGACACAGAGATCACAAGGAAGAAGGAGCTAGAAGCTGTTGCCTGCCCATCCCTAAGAGCCCATGGAGGCCTTTCAGCTGCTGGACTTGGTTTAGTGTGTTGCTTCTGACTGAACCCTAACCCTGCACTCTCCTCTTCCTACTGCAGCTATCCCTTCCTCCATCTTCCTGCTCTGATATTTTCTTACACATCTCCCCTTCAACCCAGTCAACACATAATTAACGTAGATTTAAACCAACATGAGTTTGAAATCCAGAAGCCAGAGGGAATTAACACAACATTAGGTCTAATTCTTCTCCCATCTCCTGTCTCACCCTGTTCCAAGATTTATCTCACTAAATGGTAAGTGGTTTGAGAATGGCTATTTCTCACTGGTTTACAGCATCAAACACATGGGACATGAACCATCCGGGGCCACGGAGCAGGGTCATAATGTGAGTGAGTGGTACTCACTCAATTAAGGGTCATTATTTATGGTAAGGAATAACCAGCCAGTCAAACACCTCTTCTTGCTTTCCTTAGTTATCTCTTTTATGCCAAGTATCTTCAAATCACCACAACAGCTATTTCTTTACTCTCTCACTATTCCCCCCTGCACAAACCTCTTCATGTCTCTGTCCTTAAGACATTCAGTCTTAAGGACATGCAGTAATGCATGAGGGAACTGCAATCTCTGTTTCTCATAGTTTTTCCAACCACCATCACACAACTCGCTGGAGGAAAAACAGAGAATTAACCCTACCCTGCAGAATGTTTGGTGCCCTTAACGGTGACACCAGTCCCTCTCGATTACATACATAATCACCACAAGCAAACTAGAAATCCACGTTCTGGCATTTGGTCTACACTTAGCAAAGGGCAAAGCATAACATGGCCCCAGTCTCCACTGCAGGATTTGACAAATGCACTGGTTATTACTGTTATTGTCTTGTCAGAGCAAACATGAAAAACTGAAACAAGATCTCACACAACAGGGCTTTAATGTTCCAACTGATTTAAACTATTCAGTGCTCCAGCTCACTTCAATGAAGGCAAATAAATACACAATAAACATGCGCAAAGATCAACAAAAATTGTTTTAAGCCCAGTAGCAGACTACAAGTAAGGTTTAAAATGTCAGTACAGGGCTTTTCACTTCCCCCCCACACTTTGATTGGTGTTCTCAGAACATGGTCAAGCAATTGTTTGGGAAGAACTGTGGCACAAACATCGGTTTTCTCATGATTTTGCTTACAGTGCACTGTAGGCACAGACCCTGAAATTGATTAATAATTGTTTCATTTTAAAATTAACCTTTCATCTTCATGCTCTGAGAACACACACAGCCATGGCAGGACACTTCACAGCCCAAAATATCAGCCAAATTAAGATTAAAATACAGGTTAAACAAATTCTGATGATCATCAGGTAAGAGACCTTGCTTAGCTCTCTAGTGCTCTCCTTGGCTTGAGGAAACATCTAAAATAACTCAGCCAAGGCACTGCTGGTGTCTGCTAATCCACTGTCGATTTGTCTCTGGTAATGATTTTCCACTTTCAGCACCTCAGCAGCACTCAGACACACCAAGGAAAAGCTGTTTGGATTCCCTTCGCCCACAAACAGAGAAAAGGCCCTGCTGGTAGATAATGGAGAAGAGAGGAAAAAATCCTGTGTCTGTTTTGGTGCTGGGGAGCAGATTCAGGCAATGGATGGTCAAAGGCAGCCCACAGCAGAGCTCAGACGCCCGGAGACTGCTAGGGCTGGGCAAACACACTTGAAACCAGGGGAACAAACACAAGCAGGAAAGGGAAGAGAGACCAAGGATTTCCCTTCCTTTCTCAGCATCTCACACAGTTGCTTTTACTGTGCTAAATTCAAGTAACGGGGTGCAGCAAGGCAGGGTGGCTATGCAGGAACAAGTGCACAGATTTACTAGATGTGACACAGCTGCAGCTTGCAAGAGACCTTTCCTTATCCCCAACAGTGGTGCTCCTCCTACACAACAGCCTCACAAGATCCCTATTTTAGAAAAAATACATTTGCCAAGAGTTATCACATTATTCCTATATGCCAAATCTTGTAAAACTGCAGGTATTTTCCTGTTTCATGACTGAGTGCTGCAACAGGGCAGAGAGCCTTCCGCATCATAGAATCATTCAGGTTGAAAAAGACCTTCACGATCACCAAGTCCCACCATTCGCCCTACAACCCTGAACCACTAACCCATCTCCTGAAACACCCTGTTTGTGGAACCCCTCCAGGGATGGTGTCTCCACCCCATCCCCAGGCAGCCTGTTCTAAGGCCTCCCCATTCTTTCTGGGAAAAAGTTTTTCCTAAGATCCAATCTGAACTTCCTCTGGCACCACCTGACCCCATTTCCTCTTGTCCTACTGCTACTCCCTAGGGAGAAGAGACCACCACCCACTTCATTCCAACTCCCCTTCTGATAGTTCTAGAGAGCAGTGAGGTCTCCCCTTAGCCTCCTCTTCTCCAGGCTGACGAGGTATGGGGTACCTGAGTGTGTCACAGGGAGCAAACCCCAGGAGGGCACCAACCTAGGAACTGACACTCATTACCCAGTGAGAGCCACAAGAGCCCAGATCACTGGGCTTTTAGAAAGGAAACTGATTTTTATCCAACTCACTCCTGATTTTAGGGAACCGCCTCTGCTTTTTCAGGTAGCTTTGTGTCTCCCCACTGACACAAGCCTCAAACCCTATGACTGCGTCAGCAGCTCAGTGTGTAATTGCTCAAAGGCAGCAGAGCCAGGCTCAGTGCAGCGTCTCCTCACACATAAGGTTTTACGTAGGGCTCCCATTGCATCATTACCGCATTATTTTTAGATAACCATCGATGAATGTGGGTCGATAGCTATTAGATTTATAGGCAGAACTAGCTATGCTTGTAGCAGTAAGACGTAAAGTACTCAACAATTTCTTGACGAAATCTGACCGCAGGGATTGGGGGCCAGAAAACACAGCTGCTGGCACTCTCAAAACCATTTAGGAAAAATAACACATCTCCACCAGGATACGGTTCTGGAGGTAAATCACTGCTCTTGGCTCACGGTACAGTCAATACCGTGTGTACTCAGAATGAACAGCCCTTTGCAGACTTCGATAACAACATCTTACCAAAAAAAAAACAAAGGGCTCCCTTTTAAGATTAATATTTCTTCATACAGAATGTCCTCACCTATCCTGGGATCTGGGCGTAGCTGTGGGACCTGGGAACTGGCAGCCTGCCAGCCCACTCTAACATCTGGACCAACTGTTCAGTTTTAGGTAAAGATTAGCAGCATTAATCACAAAGTGAGCAAAAACCTTGTTAATTACCTGAGAAGGCTCCTTGCTATTCTCTTTTGTGCTACGCCTTGCAAACAGGTATTTGCTGCTCCCAGGCTGCTCCCATTTTCTTACTAAAACTGCATACACTTTCTGGCAGCAGAGAAGTAATGAGGGAAGATGGTGGCCAAGGGGAAACCTGAACAACTCCCACACTCCAAGCTCACTCCTAAAGCCAGCCTCATCCATCTGTCTACCCCCATCAAAGCACAGCTCCAATTCAGCAAGCAGAGGACTCTTGTCTCAGCAATGCCTGCTGCCATCAGAAAAGCCTCAGGGGTATCCAAGATGCTGCAGAGCCCAGCAGATGTGACACTGCACCGACAGCCAAGTTGCACCCTTCTGGAGCAGCAGCTGGAAGCCAGGCAGGATGCCTTCGGGCACCGTAATGTCATGAGACGTCCATGTTTTGCCAAATGCACCCGCTTCCAAATGTCTCTTACTAGAGACCCGAGTGCACCTCACTGATCCAGATTAAGGCTTGGAAATGACACTACAATTAAAGCACCTACAACTACATTCCTAAAAGCTGCCAAATTTACCTGTCAGTGTGACTCTAACATACTTCGGTGAATTTTACCATTGAGGGAAGATTCCGTTTCTCCAATCAAGCAGACCTGAATTAATATGCAAGAATAAAATACCAACGATGTCGCTATTTTCTAGTCATTGCTGTTGCATCTCATGGATGCTGTGTTGTCTCTGCATGATAAATGTGTTAGTGGCTTATTACTCATTCACCGCCAATGACAGTGAATATTCAGATGATGATGCCAAACAACTATCGAAAACACAAATTATCTATCAGTTCCTAGTCAGCCGGGTTGTAAACTAAATGTCACGTTAACGTCTGAGCTTCCAGATGCTTCCTAAACGATGAGCCAAAAGCCTAAAAGCCTCATCTCTTAACTCTATTAATTTATCTGAGAACTATTTCTTTTATTCATTCTTTGAGGAGTATCAGACCCAATTTCCATGAACCTGATAAGAATAATTTACCGACAGCAGCTCTCTGGTGTCTTGAGCCTCCACAGACCCCTCTGATGCAGATAAGCACATTTAGGCTGAGAACTTCTACAAGCATGTACTGAATAAGGATAAATCTGCATTACTTCTAACGGGGAGTGTGCCAATGAGACGTGCTAGGGTTATAATAAAAAATAAAGCTGCAATTTTTATCAAGTAGCCATGTAAGGCGGCACAAAACAATACAGCTGCTACTTCAGAAACACCACAGTAGTGGGGAAGATAGAGAAGCAGCATCTCAGACCCTGCGTGACAACCACCAGTTAACACAGAAGTTACATCCCTTAGCACATTGCTTTATCCCCTCATTGTCATTTCTATATCAAAGGATTTCACTCAGCGAGCCTGTGCTTCTACAAAGACCTATTTTATTTCATTAATGTTATTAAAGTTTAGGCCTTTCTGCCTACGATCAGCATTTCCCTTCTCCCGGTTATTTACATTCAGTTGTTTATCTTAATCAGAGAATTTCTGTGTTTCATCTAACACATCACCTACCCGCTCAAATCTAAATATTACTGGTCTGTGGGTGTAACACTATTAGCTCCTACTAAAGGGCCGATGGAACCGCTTTTATCTGCCTTATTTACATATATAATTTCTATACTGAGTAGCTAGTGAAGTTTGTGATGTGCTGTGAGGACGGTAAGTGTTAGGGAAGATAAGTGTTATCGTATTCTTATGGGAAGTAAATCCACGTATCTCTAAAGTGTTTTAAGTTAATTAAGTGCCCCTTTACAAGGCTGTGCTTCAGTATCGGCCTCGATGTCCATATGCCACCCTCGCCAAGTTAATTTCCTAATTGGATAAGCAGATGAGAGCACAGCCTGTATGGGGGGAGGCTGCTGGCATCCACTTGTTCATATCTCAGCATGTGCAAATCATTCCATGTGCAAAGGCACAGATGCAAGCTTGTTTAAAAAAAATGAACGCAGGCCTATTTAATCACCAAGGAATTTCAAGTTCCTCTTCTTCAACTTGTAACATTTGGTAAAGCTGCAGTTTTAGTCCCTGCGTACTTCTCTTCAGCGTGAAGGGAAAAACCACTCACCCAGTTTCTGGCCAGCATCAGCAGTTCTCCATCACTGGCCTCTCACGACTATCTGCAAATAGCTTTTATTCAGCCTGATTTTATACAGGCTCTGTTGTGAGATTACAAAGTACAGTTTAAAAGAAGAGCCTAGGATGAGGCAGCAGTGCCCTTTCACCGTGTTTTTGCCTTACTAATCTTTATCTTGAAGTAAAGCATTTTCATAGGGTTTCTCCCCCCCCCACTTCTTGGAAAGAAGGAAAATCATTCCTGTCCCACTGGCTCCCAGGCAGCTGAGCACTGACCAGATTCAGCTGCTCTGGTGTATCAACCAAAATAATTCACAAGCTTCATGCTCATAGGAGGCTTTTCTCCAAGCCCCAGACCTCTGCTGAACACAAACAGGGACGTTTACCCCACTGCATATGGGAAGTGACTGGGAGAAAGACTCCTTAGATCACCAGTGACCAGCAGAACTGATTAGTTTGTGTTTGTTTAACACGCTCAGCTCTAGCAGACATGGATTATGGCTTCCTCACACACAAACCAAGAGTTTACTTAGAGTGCTGTCCCTCCTTCTCAAACTGTCAACACTACTCAGTGCAACTACTTGTTGACTTTGAGAGCATCTGGTGAACGAGGTTGAGAAGAAGGGATTCTCCACTTTTGGGTAACATCAGACTTAGAAGGACAAGGGCAAAAACCAACACACAAAATCAGATCCAGGCTTTTCCCTTGCACCTGGGATGAAAACACAACATTGCTGCAGCCCAGGCGCTCAGCACAGATGAAGAAACCTGCTTATAGACCCTATACACACCACTAGCCTCAGCAGTGAATGTCCAGCTTCTCAGTGCTTCTCCTACCCAAGGCAGGCACCACTGAGGGCACACACCAGCTTTATATTCTCTCCTTCTAGCTTCACTGACATAAATATTTCTCTTTCCCACACGCCAGGTGGGACCATGCAAACCTTCAAGCAGACAAAGGGAGGCAGAGGACAGTAATGCAACAGTTCAAGGTTGGTGGGCAGATGAGCAGCTGAACACAGGAGCCATCCCACTGTGATGTCTCACGGTGAGTGAGATCTTTGTATGCTGTTTTTGCTTATGTAAATGTCAGCACACAAAACATTAGGTGTGGATCAAGAAGACGAGTTATAACCCTAAGTATATATAACGAGTTAAAACCCTAAGTAAAACGAGCACGTTCCTACCCAGCCTTCATTAGTTTTCTCTTAAAGGCAGTTGAGCAAGACAATTTCATTCAGAAAAGTGACTACAGGCATTAAAATTCTTCTGAACACTCAGGTAAGTGAACACACACACAAGCCCCCTCCATTTCAAAAGACACCCTCATACTTCTGTGTGACTGTGGAGGATCCGTCTAAACACCAGCAAAACCCAACAGAAAAGCAATATTTAAACCCCACAGACTTGTGCCATGAACTAAGAAGCAATAATAAGCTTTTAGAAAGAATAAAGCACACACAGAGGTCTCAAGTTATCAGTTTCAGGCCAAAAGACGACCAAACAGACAAATTTAGACCAAAGTCTTCCTAGGGATAGCTTATGAGTTTACAGCCAGGAAAAGACTAAGCAAGGCCACGGTCTGCTCTGGTGACTGTCCAACCCTGTTCAGCATCCCCCAGGCATTCTTCCAACCACTTCCAGCCACCAGCTGAAACAAACAGCCCACAGTTGGCATGATACAGAGCTTTGTGCTACTGCAGCCCCAGCTGCCAGCAGCTGGAGAACACAAGGCCAGCAAGGTGCACCATGAGGTAAAAAGAGGAGACAGAACTGCAGGAGGCAGAGTGGATGGTGTGTCTGGGACAGCTCTTCTCTCACTGAGAGGAGTAAGAGAGAGCTTGGTGTTACTTTTAGAATGGCTCTGCAGAGAAACGTCAGTTCGAAGGAACGGGTGGGTAAAACCATTCCCTTACCAGACCCAAGGCTGTGTTGTTTAGCTTCTTTTCACAGCCAACTTCTACAGAAATAAGCAAATACACATTCATAAAAAATGAGGGTTGCCATACCAGAGAGCTGTTATTTCCAATATGCTTTACACAACACGACTAAAAAATAACAACTCAAAACCACAGCAACGCTATGATCAGATTGCTCATTTCATCTTCGCATTTTAAGAGATTCTGTCTTTTAAAGATGGCTTCAGCTCCCACTGAAATCCAGCCAAGCCCTATAACACGGAAGAAAAAATCCATCACTGACTGCACCCTAACTGAGGTTCAGGTTCTCTCTTTATCCAAATGCTTCCCATTGCTCTCAGAGGTGCAGCCATTGCACACGTGATGCTAAGGTATCCCTGCAGTGCAAAGCCACAGATCAAATTTACAACAAAACACGACCTGACAGAGGAGAAAGAGGATTCTCTCAGAGGAAGTGCTTTGCAGGGAGCCTGTCGAAGAGCATATGGTGGGGTTTGTTAAGATACTTCTCACCAGCACGAAACTTCCCTACCCTAAAGCAAAAAGAAGGGAACTCATACTTGCGTCCTTGAGGCAGGCACGGAGATTTCAGCTTCGGCTACTCTTCACGTGCCCAGAACAAATGCTGATTCGGGCTCAGAAACCTGTGAGGAAGCTGCTTCAGGACACCTCCACATCCCTGGTCCTGTGACTGCCTCAACACTGTTGACTTTTTAGTGGTGGTGGGTGGTGATGGGGATTCATCTGTGCCCCCCCCAACTTCCTCTACACCCATGTCTTGCTGTAGCACATCACAGATATCACTCAGAGTTCTGAGCACGTTGTACTTTTCTAGAAATCACACGTACCAAATATATACTTGACCCAAAGTTACATAACCGCTACGCCAGAGCTATTTTTTCAGCCAGACTCATCAGTGCTGCTATAAATCTCCCCGGTATGCAGAGGCCAGACAAGATGTCACAGCTATGTGCTCAGCTTTCTCCTGCGGTAGGAAATGTTTGTGATACAGGCAACATATCTATTACGTCTCTGCCTCCCCTGGTCTGTAGGTGCATGACTGCTCCTCAGCACTGAGCAGGCTTCTGCGCTGCACCGTATGTGTACTCCGAGTGCCCACAGCAGCCCACAGACAGGCAGCACATGCAGGGCTGTGCTTGCACTTGCAGCTCCCATTACAAGCACCACGCAGCTCTTAAAGCAGCCCCCAGACCACACTGGAGCAATGAGTCCCAGCTAATCTCTGCAGAAGGGCAGGAAGTTCCAGCTCTCCCTCTGTTTGTGGGAACAGCAGGCAGCATCATGACTGATTACTTGTCCAGTACCACAGTCCTAGCACAAGGTCTCCTGTCCTGAACTGCGGCTACTGTATCTTTTTTAATGAAGTATCTGAACCTTTCTTGAAACTTCTGCCCTAGCAATACCCAGAAGCAGCCAGTTCCACAGGCTGATGTTAAATACCACTCAGCTTTTTACCTTTTTCCTTATTCTTTTGTGTCACCGTGTTTGTCACTCAGCAGAGCTGTTTCAACATCTGGTGGTTCCAGGCACTTTCATAGGTAGGTTTTTCATGTGAGCATGTGAATCAGCAGTGAACAGTCTCCTTCTCATTTTGCCCAGCACCTTCCCCAAGGCACAAGAACTGGCTGAGACCACTCTTCCACACCAGGAGAGGTACTCTGGATTCCTGCACCTGCCTCTCACTCTCGATGCAGGAGTATACCCAGCAATAACTTGGGTCCTGTATGGACACTCAGTTCACATCTGCTTCTGGTCAACACAGCAGAGAGTCATATGTGAGCTTCACATTCAAAACTCAGAAAGGGAATCACACTGACATTGCAAAAAACATTAACTCTGATAATTCTGAGATGCCAAAACTTGCGAGTGTTAAAGCTACAGCAATTGGAAGCAATAAACAGGACCCTTGATTGCAATTATGTTCCCCGTTGTGGATCTGCAGGGAACGATTTGTTAAAAATTAGGTTCCACGGTCAGTGTTTTAATTAGACACCTCATCTAGGATCCTTGCATCTTTCCAATGTGTTTTTCTATCCCATACAGTGGCTTTAAAACTCCTTTTCTACATGTCAGAACTACCAAACCTGGGGAGACTTTAATAGAAATCCCTCAGCGGCGCTATAAAGAGAAGCATTACTTGAGATTTCATTAGCAGCTGTCAATGCCAAGCCATAGGAAACGCTGAACATTTTGCTTAACTTATTTAGAAAAAGTGCTTTTTACTTTCTGACCTTCTGCAGTCAAATGATGCAACGTTCTTCAGCTGCTTAAAAACTCCATTCAAAACAAAACAACTCAGCAGCAGTAAAAGCTATTCCCTTAATCAATATCCAGCCTGCCACTCCAACCCATGCTCACCCACAGAAAACCCTTCTCATCTGATGCAGAAGTCATGACACTTATTTCCTGACCACTGCTATGAACCTGAAAGGCAGCACCACGTTATTCCCGTTTCCTTTCACCCTGTGCAAGGCAATCTGAGCTTGAAACACAAACTTGGAAATCAGATACTAAATTGATTTGATCCATTGAGGCTCCATTTGCCCAGTAACGGAGGAAGAAACAGGGCTCTATCGCACAAACTCGGAGCTGCTCCGACTCGCTGCCTGCACCCACACCCCAAAAGGTAAATCAAGAGAACCCTTCCTACCGTTGAGCTGCCTGTAGACTATGTCTTCTAGGAGGGAGAGTCTCTTCAGCACTGCATCCTGGATGGAGCCGATGCTGTGGGCTGTCAGGTTGGCCACCTCTGCCCTGGGATGGATGTCATGGAAGGAGTCGCCGCTCTTGGCCGTGATGGGTCTGCACTTGGCCAGGAAGAGGACGAAGCCGGCCACCGCGATCAAGTTCAACACCAGCAGGACTTTGACTCTCCTCAAAGAAGCCATCAAACTTCCCCAGGGGCACCGCCAGCCGCGCTGCAACAGGGGCTGCGAGAGGGGTCCGGACTACCGACACGGGCTCGGGGAAAGAGTCCGGGCTAGCGATCCCCGGGCGTTGCGCACATGACACAGTGCGGGATTGTGCGGGGGTCCCGGCCCGGGCTCCCCGGCCACGCTGTGGGGCACCGGCGAAGCAAATCGCCGCTCACCGAGGCACCGCGGAGCCCGCCCCGGGCTACGGCCCCGCAGAGGAGCCGCCGTCGCNAGCGGAGGGCGGTGCGGGGCTCCCGCCCCTCTCGGGGATGGGAAGGGGGGCGAAGGGGAGTCACAGCAGCGGATCCCCCCGCCCCGCGCACCGCCCGCGCCTGCGGAGAGCGGCCCCAGCGCCGCCCGGCTGCCGGGAAATCCCGGGATGGAGGCGGGAGATGCGCTGTGCGGGGAGCGCGGGGCCGGGCTGCAGGGCCATTCCCCCTCCCCGCCCCAGTGAGACAGAGACCAGCCAGGCGCGGAAAGTTTGAGCCATCGGGTTCCAAGTGCCCTCTAAGCTAGTGCGGGGTCCCTAACTAGTGTCCCCACACCCCTCTCCCATGCTGCCCGGGCTTTACTCCCGCGGTTGTAAACCCGCGATTCCTTACCCGGGCGATCAATGGCAGGTGAAGAGATCCCTCCTGCTGTCTGTCCTGCGTCTCCCCAGACACTCCATAAGCGCACGGGAACGGCGTTCGGAGCTGGCACTGGAGCGGTCAGCAAAGGTCTTCTAGACTACAATGTTAGAATGAGGCAGCGGTCAATATCATCAGCTCGAATTCGAATGCAAAGTTTTATTGCCGAAATACTCAACATCCTCATCTAGAGGGCAGCGACTACTCAAAGTCCCCAGTGATCAAACCCAGCAGCTCAGAGCTTACCCCATTTGCCACAGTTCACCTGTTTTTCAGAAAGATGACATCAACGTGTGCTGGAAATTCAAGCAACACCGAATCATGGTGTCCTACACAAGGCAACTTTTCAATGTGAGAATAGCATCTTCTCTCACCTTCAAGCCTTAATAAATAAAATAAATCAGTGCCGTGGAAATAAACCTAAAATTGCTTTAGAGGATTTAGAGTTAAGTTATTACTGGCTGCACCCAAGATCTTTAACTGCTTCTACATTCAGACCTAGGACCCTGCTACAGAGATGGGCACAGAACACATAGTTAGATCCTAAAATATTGTGGATCGTCCATCATCCACATTCAGGTTTATTATTCTGCTAAGATTATAGTGCTTTTGGTGCTGTGAAGCTTCAACTACTTTACAAATGCCTGACAACTTTTTGCTGGCCCTGAGGAAAAGCTTACCATGACACCTGCAGGTTCTTCTGGGGTGTTTCGGCACATGATAAACCCAAGGGTTTTGTTTGGAAAACAGTCAACAGAGATTTTCCTCTTAGAAAAATAAAAAGTGCTTTTAAAAATAAACTAAAATGAAACCAGGAACCAAACAAAAACTAAGAGGGCTTTACAAAGCTGTTTACCACATGGGAAGCCACAGGGCCTCCGAATATAGGGAGCAGAAATACTTGTGCAGACAACTACCCTGCTGCTTATTTTCCAGCAGTCTGGGGCAGGGCAGACCCACTCCTCCTGGTCCTTCATTTCGCAGTGCTCTCACTGAAGTCACACAAAAAGCCACATCAGATCAGGGTTTGTTCAACCTTGAGAAAAGAAGGGTTAAGGTTAGGGAGGATCTTATCCCCACGTCCCAGGACATGGAGAGTGGCTGCCAAGAAGATGGATGCTCCCTTTTCACAAGGAGTCCCATAGAAAAGGCAAAGGGTGATCGGTACAAGTTGTTCCTGGGAACATTCTGATCGGACTCCATGGGAAAATTTTTCACCCTGAGAGCAATTAGGCACTGGAATGGTCTTCCCAGGGAAGTGGTGGGTTCGTCAACCTGAGACAGTTTTCAAGCTCAGCTTAACAGGGTACTGGGTCAACTAATTTCAAATGGATTTCTTCAACTTAAAGGGTGGGACTGGATGATCCTCAAGATCCCTTCCAACCTGGTCTACCGTGATCTATTTTAATTATAAAATGCTGGTCAGAAATAGCTTTTAAGTTATTTTTTTTTTTTTTTAAAGGATGTGAGAATCTGAAGCTGCTCCAAAAGTATTTTTGCCCCCTTCCCCCAAGAAAGGAGCAAAACCAGATTCCCAAAGAAAGAACTGAGGGAGGGAGAAAGCTGTAACTCCCCTTATGGTGATCTTTTGTTGCTGCATAGAGTTACTGAACAATGCAAGAATGTCTGGGTCCCAATGAGGACAGTATAGCAAGACAAAATAAAATCCAGGAGGATTAACCTCAAAAACTGCCCCAGCTACCTGTTGATGTTGTTGCTGTTTTCCTGTAATTTGCTATACAAATGTTGGAACTAAACAACATGGACTTTGAATCTTGGATTTTATATGGCAACCATCCAGGAAGTCCCCCAGCCCAGATGCATCTGGGTGTGTTTCATTATCTACAGCATATTGTGGATCTCAAGTGACAATGAAGACCACGAGAAAATCATAGAATCTCCAGGGCTGGAAAAGACCTTCAGGATCAGCAAGTCCAACTGTCTGCCCTACAACCCTGAACCACTAACCCATCTCCTGAAACACCCTGACTGCCTGTTTGTTGAACTCCTCTAGGGACAGTGTCTCCACTCCCTCCCTGAGCAGCATGTTCCAAGGCCTCCCTACCCTTGCTGGGAAGAAGTTTTTCCTAAGATCCAATCTGAACCTCCCCTGGCACCACCTGACTCCATTTCCTCTTGTCCTGTTGTTACTCCTTAAGGAGATCACCATCTGCTTCACTCCAACCCTGCTTCAGGCAGTTGTAGAGAGCAGTGAGGTCTCCCCATAGCCTCCTCCAAGCTGAACAGCCCCAGCTCCCTCAGCCTGTCCTCATCAGCTCTGATCTCCAGACCCCTAACCAGCCCAGTCGCCCTTCTCTACCCCATCTCCAGCACCTCCATATCCTTCCTGTACTGTAGTGCCCAAACTGCACACAATGGACACCAACACAATACAGCTGTAGGAGACCAGCAAAGGTTCTGCTTTGTGGTGTAACTCTTGAGAACAACCCACCACAACAGCATTTCCTCTGAGCTTTGCATCACTGCAAAACTGAGTGAAATTTAACAAACACAAGCTGGTAGCTTGCTATAAACATGAAAAAGTTTGTCAAGACCCTACTCTCTAAATCAGGGTTTCAACAAGGACTAAACACAACCTGCACTCAGTGTTTGGGTGGATTTCCTCCCCACCTCTCAGTTTTTCCATTTATGTTAGAAAATATAGAAGCATGAAACATCATTGCTAAATAAAGAACTACAAAAGGGGATTTATCAGGACTGGGGAGAGAAGATCAGTTTTTATCATGTCTAATAGAAAATTTCTATTTTTGCCCAACAGAGTAGAGCTCTACCAGCAGCACACACACTTTTCAAGTGCCAACCAAAATAATTACTTCTTTCCTTTTGTGGGGAAAAAAAAATCCACTAAATCATGAATATTCAATGGATTGATTAATGACATATAATCCTTTAGCTAAAAATCTCTGCTCCCTAAAATACAGAGCGAACGCTAGCTGCCAGTTACCAGAAGAATTAAAAAGAGGAAAATAGTTTCCAAAAGCTATCTCGTTCTGATCGCTCTAGAAGTACACAAAACCATGACACATCTGGGGCAGGCTCTCTCCACATTCTGGTAGATGTCAATCAGGCTGAGAAAACTGGTTTCTTACTGTTTACTGGAGCCACTGACAGCATGGAGTGTTGTCCAGGGCACATGGCAAAGGTGCCTTGCTCTCACATTGGGCTCCATCCTCTGCCACCAGTAGCACGTAAGGTATTGCCAGGGTCTGGGGGGAAGGCTGCACCCACCTGCAGAAGTCTAAACATCTGCATTTCCAACCCTGTAAGCAGCAGAATAAGAAAGCAGGTGTTTGGGTCTTACAGAATCATAGAATCATTAGAGATTGGTCTTCTCTAGATACATCTGCTCAAACTGCATAAGTTAGCCTTTCTTGCCTTTGAATTTCTGTATAAAAGTTCTGGTCTGCAAGGGGTAAAAAACCCAACCCCAAACGATGAAAACAATCAAACAAGGGTTTCATTAAAAGCCATGAGCTGTTTCCTCAAAATGTTGATGTTCTGGCTGAGCATTACTAGTGCAATGAGGTTTCTTTTTTTTAGGCTTCAGGTGCTGCTTAGGAGAGGCCAGTTTTCCCCTTTATCTCTCAGGCTCTTGAGAATTTGTGACTATTCAGATTTGTTTCTTTGCTGCCTGAAGCTATCTCTGAGCAAAGTCCTCCCCGTCAGGTCAGGTGAGTTCAAGGTTTCATATTGCCAGTGGGCTCTGTTTTTCACATGGATATGTTCTTCGTGCAGGAACCTGCTCACTTGTCCTGGGCAACTGCTCAGGAAGGGCAGTTCAAACCTGACCTGCAGCATGAGGCCTCGGTGCTCACTCAGTGAGCTGCAGTCCCACTGATCCAGACCACACAGTAGTGGTGGTCTTTGCAAGGGTTATCAGCATCATTTGATTTCTCCCTACTCTCAGTTTATTGGCAATGTGAGGCTCAATCTTGTGAGACCATTGAAACAATTCTATATCCATTGAAGTCCAACCATTAACCCAACTGTCCCAAACCATCACTAAACCTTGTCTCTAAACTCCAGGGTCACCATCCCTGGAGGTATTTAAAGATCACTTAGATGTGGTGTTGAGGGATACAGTTTAAGGATGAACTTGGTAGAGTAGTGTTGATGGTTGGACTTGAGGTCCCAAGGGTCTTTTCCAACCAGAGTGATTCTGTGACTTGGTGACTTTGAAACACATCCGGGGAAGGTGATTCAGCTCCCTCTCTGGGCAGCCTGTTCCAAGGCCTGAGGACCCTTTCCACAAAGAAGATTTGCCTCCTGTCTAATAAGCTGTTGCAAAAAAAAAAAAAAGCAAAGCTTTTTATTCAAAAGTTGGCAGCACATTGTCTGCTCTCCCTGGATTCATTTTCGACAATATTTTAGGCAAGTATTTAACATCAAGGAGTGAGCCCTTTATCTCCAGCCTTAAAATTTTTATCCACTGTGGGAACAGCTAATGCACAAAAGTAACTTTCTTCAGTTTTATCTTCAAAGTTTGAGAACATATTTAGTTCTGCATTACAATAACTCAACTCATATTTCATGAATTTTTAAGTTCAGATCATGAGCATGGACAGCTCATCACTGACACATCGGAGTAACGCTGTGGAAAAACAAGCGACTTATCGTATGTTCAGCTTACGAGATTGCTTGATGGCTCCCCCCAAAGATATTAAAAATAAGGCATCTTTTGCAGTGGTTATCAATAAGTATCTTTCAGAATCAGCATTTCTAACGCTTTGAGAAGGGCTTCAACTCTTCACTGAGTTCAGAAAGAAAAAAAATTACAGAATCATAGAATCATCATGGCCCAAAAGGGCGTCCAGGATCATCAAGTCCAGCCTTCATCCCACCATCTCCCTAACTCCTAGACCATGGCCTGAAGGGCTCTATCTGTTTGGCTTTTAAATACCTCCATGGATGGGGACTCCACCACCTCCCTGGACAGCCTGTTCCAGCATCCAACCACTCTCTAGTAAAGACCTTCTTCCTAAGATCCAATCTAAACCTCCTCTGACAGAAATTGAGGCCATTTCCTCTCATCCTATCATTACTAATTTGGGAGAAGAGACCAGCTCCAGCCTCATTACGACCTCCTTTTAGGTAGCTGTAGAGAATAATGAGGTCTCTTCTCAGCTTCCTCTAGACTAAATAAACCAAATTCCCCTCAGCAGCTTCTCATAGGACCTATTTGCCAGACCTCTCACCAGCCTCACTGCCCTTCTCTAGGCCTGCCCCAGCACCTCAATGTCCTTCTGATACTGTGGCACTCAAAAAAAATCATAGGCTACAGCTCAACTGCTCTTCGGTTTTTCTGCACAGACCTTCAGTATTTGTCAGCCAAAATCTAATTATTAGAGCATTCTTATTAAATCTGGTTAGAAAAGTTTCAGCTTCTTTCTTGAAAAATAAGAGAGATGGGGATGGAGAAAAACAAGTTTATTGAAATGTTGATAAATGATTGAAAAATATTCAAGTGTTTTAAACACCGACTTCTTGTGCGACTACAAAATAAAGTTCCCACTTCTTTGTACTACAGAAGATGTCTGCATAGACCATAATTATTTCAGCACCTCAGGCCTTCAGAACATCTCAGCTGAGGCAAGAAATACTGTTGTTCCATTTTACATGTGCAAACAAAGAGATACTTCCAGACCTGCAAATAACAAGGCTCTAAATACCCAAGATATTCAAGAGATAATAAAAATCACCCAGCCAGGATCAAATCGAAAGCCTTTAGTATAAGAGCTGAATTTGCCACCAGCCTCCTAAGTTCAAGGCTAAGTTCAGCACTGAGCTGATGGCCTTTTCATGAGCCCTATGGTACAGCCCTGACAGTGGAACACAGAAGTCTAGAGAGTCCCAAAGCTTATTTGTTTGGGGTTGCCTTTCACGTTGCGGTCAGAAAAGCAGATCTGATCATGCAGTACAGATGTAGACGAGAAATCCATTTGCTCGGATGTAAGAAAACCTTTCAGGGTTAGTTTTCTGTTCTCCCCCTAAAACCCTGATCCAGCTTCCTGTTGCAATCTGACCTGTTATAGCAGAAGAGATCCTGGAAAGAGAAGTGCTCCCTCTCTGTTACCCATTAAGTCTGGTTAAAGATTTTCTAGATCCTACAGTGGATGCTCAAGAACAACTTACTATCCTATGCCTTACATCAAGTGTTGAGGCAAGGATCAAATCTCAAAGCATTTTCTGAGCCCATAAACTCCTGGGGATGTAATGCACCCTGCTCCCACCACAACAGGAGTAGTGCTGGGGGAGGATAGAAAGTGAGTCACAAAAACCACACTGAAGGTTCATATTCAAGACCTGGCCACAGCACAGTCACATAAACCAACAGAAAAGTAACACCTTGTGTGGTTCCCCCCTTATCTGTGAGAGTTTGCCACGTATTGATGTCAAAAACACAAAAAATATCACCTCAAATAAAGAAAACCAACAATGTGTTCAGTTTCGCAGCGCGCCTGAACATTTGCTTCTTTTTATCTTTCTATGTGATGCTTTTTTAAGATAATAAAGATATATCTTGCACTGGATTTGGGCTCAAAGCATGTTTCAATCATACTAGGGAAGCTCTTATTTTGCTGTGGATAGGAATGGGGAGCTGACCATCTGGAAAACCCCCACTATTTTCACCTTCAAAATGTAACCCTCCCAATAAAGAGGCAGCACAGGTTACAGCAACTGGCTAATGAACGCCAGTCCATGTGGTACATCACACTAATTAAATAGCATTGATAGATCCAAATAAATTCGTCTTACAAAACTTAAAAGATGCTGCTCATAAAAATTTCAAGAGTACTGCATGCCAGCAATAAAGAATACTTCAAAGCAGTTGTTAACACTTAGAAAATCAAGTAGGTCGAAAACCAGTCACAGACACACACATATACATGTACATTTTGAAATAAACAACTTAATCTCCTCATCAGGTACCCCTTTGTTTTATTTTGGGCATCTGAATATCATCCAGTTCCCAAAGCAGCCCCAGTGCATGTCTCAGCAATACCTCACAGATAAACACAAGGCTCTGCAAATCCTTGTGGAGTTCAAGGAAAGTTAAACTGGAGGAAAAAAAACCCCACAACCCACACTAAACCCAAGTGATTTTATTCCAGTATTGCTGTTGATTCATTGAGTGACCCTGGGCAAAGCATCCAGCACTGAGTTTTCAGGGTAGTCAAAGCATCCAGCACTGAGTTTTCAGGGTAGTCAAATATTCAGGCATTCAGCTGAGAGCTACAGTTTCAGAAGAGCTCCACTTCACATTTAAATCTCCATGATAAATTCAAATCTGTTTCCGACATGGGAAGGGAAATCTTCGGGAAAATCTGTCTTCTTGCATGGATGCTACCCAAACTCACATTCTTTGCTACTGCCTTCATATTTTTAGCAGCCCTAACAAACACATTGAAATCCTCAGCTCAGTGGTGGTGCTGAAATACTCCCCATCACAGGCTGTGAGTGAAAAGTTTAGGAGGTGGGTCCACAAAACTGCAACCCCCAGGGTGGAGGCTCCTGAAAGCAGCTCTTTTCAGGTAGGACTCTCCTTTATATTGCAAATATTCTCAGCTGGGAATTAATTCAGAGCAAACCCCTACCCCTTCCTTTTGTTTAATGTTGAGGTGAAGCTGCTATAGATGCTGCCTACCTGAGATGTGGCTGTATTGCATGTTCTTGTCTGGTTGCACAATGCAAGACTAACAGCTACAGCCAAGTCTCCTCTGCTCATGCCAAGCACTGGATGGTGGAGTTGCAAAGGGAAGCAGATCTCAAGGCCCAGGAAAGCCTGAGACTTCCTCCATCTAATGAAAACAGTGGCCCAGAACAGTCTGATTTACTCTCCCATTATCAGGGTTCAAGCAATCTCCTCCATCTCTAGGCACAGCCCACTCATGTCCCAGTGAAGCACCATTTCAGCCACTGCCAGATGCCAACATCTCCACAAGATAAAACACTTGCAAATCTTGATGCCTCAACAAGAACAAACTGCCTGTTTTCTTATGGTCCAAGTAGTTACTGAGTTACCCTGAAGGGACTGTTTTGAAGCTTTGAAGATTGCTGTTTTCATTTCACGAGAAAGGCCACAAAGATTTTCTGTATTCTTTCCAACAACAGCATTTGTTGTGGGTGAAGGATATGACATATTTAAGGCAGCAGAGAAAGGGAGGGAGGGAGGGAGGGAGAAAGAGAAAATTATGTGCTGGACACTGCCACTGAAATGCATCCCCTGAAGGAATGGACAAACATTCACGTCCAGGGCTGAAGATCTTGCAGAGTAATTTTTTAGAAAAAAAACTGTGCTGAGCCTATCCAGTTCTTTGGTTTGTTCTGTCATTGTTGCATCTGGGTGTTCCCCAGGGAAATAAAGCACTAAGAGATGGAGGGATTCAGTCAAGATGCATCCACAGCTTGTGACAGCACAAAGAGCCACTGGTGGCCTCAGCCTTGCCCTCACCCCAGCAACTCTCTGCCTCTGCCCTGCCCTGCATGAACCACCAGCTCAAGGACTAGCAGTGGAGCAACAAACACACTCTGAATGAAGGTCCTGCTTTTGCACTGCTTCAGAAATCCCATTAAGTGACAAATCAGCAAAGGTGAATCTATTGGATGTCGTTCTTCTCTCAGTTAACTACCAAGTGCACGCTCAAGGTTTGTCAGCGACTCCGGTCCAAGGAAGAGTCACGCTCTTTGCTGTTCCTTATATTAAGGCTTGTGTGCCTATTAGTAAGGTAGTTGCACAGCCCTTAAAGCTTTGGGCTTGCTGCCTGCCTTCCTCCCTCCCAGTATGCCCTGCAGTCACGCCCACCTCACTAGTGATGCTGCACTTCAAAGATAGTGGAACATCAGGCTCTGCAGTGCTTTGTTTTCTTCCTTCTTTAACTGCTTTTTTAGCATTTGAGAACACAACACACTCATGAAAGCTTGTAAAATCTCTCATAAAGTTTAGTGTGCCACAGGATTACAGAATGCCTCTTGGAACTCTGGATAAACAGCTAATCTTCGATCTGTCACCAGAAAGCACTAATATATTTCAAAAAGCTATTAGCCTTTAAACCAAAAGCAACACAGAATTTGATTTGGGGCAACAGGCTATAAAACACTGGAATAGTTTGGCAACTCTGCATTGAAAGCAGGTTGAAGAAGCTGTGAGAGCTCTGGCATTTATTTTATTCTGCTATTTAAGGCATACTTTACATAGTTGCCTAAATGCGTGCATGAAATCTAACATTAAATAAGGATACTTGAAAAAAGCCCAGCTGTTGAACAATTGATTTAGCACACATTTGCAGGAAGCAGCACGCCGTTCGTTACATTAGGCAGGGAAAAAGGGGAAGGTGGTAAATACCACATATAAAAAATAATAAACTATAAATAGCCTTTACGATTTTTTATGGCATTATATCTTTAAGGAGGAGCTCTAGAGCTATCAGCATTTGCCATAACCTCCAGATGAGCAAGAACCATTTTGTGGATGGGAACACGGAAGCAGAATGATTAAACCAAAGTGCCTGGTTACTTCTGAAGGGCTTTGCAACAGGAATGATTGGGTTGATGTGGGATGGTGGGACAGGGAGGAAAGTATTTGTGGAATGTGAGTAGAAATACAGCCAAAGCCAAAGCGTGAATGTGTTTCATACCTTACTGCCTTCTCTGGTCTTTTTAAGTGCCTGGTCTTGTTCTTTCCACTTGCCAGTGGATGCAGGTCATGAAACAGAAAAGAGAGCATGTTTTCTGGGGAAGAAGATGGGAAAAGACCAGGCAGGTGGGAAAGTGCTTCCCGTGAGCAGCACAGGAATCTTAGAATCGTAGAATCACTACAGATTGGAAGGGACCTCGAAAGATCATCTAGTCCAATCCGCCTGCAACAGCAGGATCACCTAAACCAAGTCACACAGGAGTTACCTTCTCACAGAGTAAAAATACTTTTGTCAAATGTTTTGACTGAGGTGAGCTTTAAGCTGCTGAAAGCCTCAGAAAAATAGAAAATGAGCAGGACCTAAGGTGAGTTTCCATGTTGTGGCTGTGTGCTTGAGTCTCCTAGAGACAGAGGAGCTGGAAATGGCTGACGAAGCAGCTGACAAAGCTGAGCAGCACAGCCAGGACCATACACCAGTAGTGATGCTGCTCCAGCAGAGGTTTGTTTATGAATGAATGATGCAGTTGTATTTTCTAGAGTAACTACTGCGGAAAGGCCGATACTCTTGGGAAAGACATCATTGGTATTTTGCTGGGAAATCACCTACTATACACAACTATTTATTTTTTCCTAAAAGTCAGACTCATCTCAGAGCCTTGTAAAGAAAGTAGGTAATGGATTCTTTAAGCAGAGCTTTGTAGGAACCTGTGTTCCTACATCAGCATATGCTGGGGCTTACATCTGACCAGCATAGCAGTGTGTCTGACCTTTGCAAGAGGCTTCAGTGTTTGCTTTCTTCAGTCAGACACACATATGTTACAAGAACAGACTGAATTCCAGAAATTGCGTCAAAAGCCGGTTCCAATGATAAAGAAATCATACTTTCAGCATCTCTTCATCTAACAGAATGTGAGCAGGATGGACCTGACTCATTCCATAGTGCTGTCACTAGAGGTGTAAAGAACTCAGAGGGTACTTGAGCTACAAGAGAAAGTTCTGGAAAGAAGGGAAGGAAGGTTATTATGGCTCACAAAGGTGATAATGAATAAGCAGGAACAAGATCCACAGGCCTGAGAGGCTAAACACATCCCTACAGTACCTGTGCAAACCGCTTTGCTCTTGCTGGGAGACATCCTCCCATTTCTGGAATTCACACTGAAAAGCACAAGGTTTGGCTGCTCAGAAATGCCATTCACAACTACTCCAGGGCAAGTTAACACCAGACAAGACAGGACAGCTAGTACAGGATGGATATTTTTTCTTTTCCAGTGCTTTAGAATTCAGAAACAGCCAAGGTAGAAGAATTCTTTAACATAATTTTGGCCATCTCCAATGCTGCAGGGCCTCCCCTGCACCAGTTGGCTACGGCGACAGGCACATGCACACAGAAAACCGGCCTTTAGAGAGAGACGTGCACGGCATAGCTCCAAGTAAAGTGTGCCTGTCCGTGTTCTGTCCCCTTGTGGAAGACAAATGCTCAGTTTGGAATGTTCATCTCAAACAGAAATGGTCCTTAGATGGATTTTTTGCTGCATGCAAGAAATTGCATGAAGTCCAAACTGAGCAGGTAATTGCAAAATTCCACATACACAGAGATTTAATGAAATAAACAGGAAAGCTTCTTGCTCAGTTTAGCTATTAGGCTGCCTGCAGTGGTTCCCTACAGATGGAGAAGGAATCATGGCCAGGATCACAAGCAGCTGTTCAATCGGTTAAATTCAATAGGCCAGGGAGGCCACACAGTAGACCAGCTATCGCTCCACAGGATTAACCAAGAGAGGTGCCACATACAAATTATTTTGCAGTCTAGCTAGAGCACCTCTTGAGATAATTGAAATTAAAGACTTTGGGTTTGAAGCTTCCCAGTTACAGCTACCAGTTGGAAGGCCTGGTCTCCAGAGCACTGTGGGCACAGAACAACCTTTGGAGTCAGACATCTACGTGCTGAAATATTACTTTGAGGCTCCTGATGCTTAAGCACAGCTGACTGCAAGCATGGCGACTGAAGTCCGCGATGCTACTCAATTAGACAGAATATACCACATCAGGAAGTGCTGGGAGAAATGGGATCCTGAGCACGGGGTTTTGGGATAAAGCTTTTGATGGGGGTGGACAGAGAAGAGAAGTTACTTAGACTGAGCAATTCAGCAGAAAAGAAAACACCATTTACTGGATTTATTTCTTCCATTTGTGAACTGCTTGCAAAGATTCATTTTATTTCTTTTGTGTGGATAGTCTCAGTAGTGCAATCGGGACCTGGAGGCATAGATTGTTGCCTATTAATCATTCCTGTGCAAATGGCCAGGATAATACCTTCGTATAACTCAAACCCATTTAAGCCCCATATTTAAAATTTCACTACAGTCCCTCGCTGAATTGAGCAGCATAAATAATCAGTATGGGCAAGCCTGGGCTTGAGTAGCTCACTGTTTATCTACTTCCATCCTGGCTTAGGAGACCATTTGTGATCATCAGCTCCAAGGTCACAACAGTAAGTTAGACTACAGTCCAGCAACAAAATTAATTTTCACCTGTTACACAAGACGAGCCAAGAAATGGTTAATTTTAACTAAGATGATGGGTAATAAATGGTTATTCAAATGCTATGAACTCTAATAACTTGATAGATTTTCTTATTAAAATGGCAATCCTTTATTTGTATTAACTAATCCTATTCCAGCTATCCATGGTTATAATTTATCAATTGTCCAGGAGCCCTGGACAGTTCAACTTCACACAGCAAAACGCTCAGTGCAAAACAGCCTTCTGCATGATTTCTGAAGAAGCAGACCAATTGACCACTCCCAGAAGGAAGAGTCTACGTACCCATGGGACAGATGTTGTACGCAGAAGTCTGTGCAGAGAGGTTAAAATATTCCTGTGCGTAGGTGATTCCACTGCCTGAATCTCTTTTCTGAGGCAGGAGTCTGGAAAGGATCTGTTTTAAAACTCTGCCTTGGGTGGGATAATGAACGGTCTTTCAGTTGCATTAGCAACAAGGAAAGCTTGTAGGCAAAGCTTTCAGCTTGTCTTGTAGGTGTAGCTTTAATCACCGGGGACTACGCTGAGGGAAATAAGCCAGTTTATGTGGTGTTTTTCTGAAAAATAAAAAAGAGCTTTCCCAGCTCCTTTAAAGAGGAGGCTGCCAATGCCTGGAACAACATGTTATATATATATACACACATATATATATACATATATATATGTATAAGTATTCTGCTTCGAAAGAACATCTAGGTCATGTTTTCCATACTGAGCTACCCTCCATCTGCATCATCAAGGGCACTTTCACAGAAGCAACAGCCTTATTAGGGATCTCTGCTGCTGCTGCAGCTTATTCCCTTAACTGAAGTTTAACCCTCAGCAGACATATCTCTCATTTCCCCAGCAAGCAGACAGCAGTAGCAGTTTGCCAGGAGAGGACAGCTGTTAGGAGGGAAGACAAACCTAAACAAACAAGGGATTTCGTAAGGTGTCATTAATAAATGACAAGTTAACCAAAGAGATATCACCCCTATATGCTTCACATAAAAACTTTAAATTAAAATCTGTTGCAGTTTGAGAATTGCTAGAATTTTCAGAAGTGCTTTCATGAGGAAGAAAAGTTGTGTTCTGGGGGACCTGTTCCCTGATGCATAGGTTCTAGGACCCTTCCCCAGAAAGGTCTGTCCTGAGACCTGCCCCTGAAAAGCGGGCTAAGGCAGCCTATAAAAACTGTGGCAGGGTTTTTGTTTGCGCCCTTTTTGGGGGCAGTGGCCCTGAAGGGAGCAGCCCCCCACCGCCCCGGGAATGGGCAGTGGGGGGGGTGGGAACTGCAGCTCCTGAAGCAGCCGCAACCTGCTGCGGCTTCCAAACCAGCTGCGGCCCCAGACTGACCCCACCGCTGGCGGGCACCTGCTGCCGCGGGGTCTGGAAGCGACCCCGGCCGCAACTTGCCACGGGTGCGCGGTCCCGCCGCATCTCTGCTTCGCCGCCGCCGCACTGCGCTCGGACTGGAGAAGCAAGACTGGTGCAGATTTGCCATCGTGACCCCCCACCATGGACAGCCTTCAGCATCGGTGAGCTGGGCTACTCCTCTTCCCCCTGGAGCTGAGATGGGAGAGGAGAGGAGAGGATGTCTGGAAGACCCTCTTGGCCACGTGTGGAGTGGTGGGGGGTGCGGCCCTGCTGACACCATGCAGTTGGTCTCCATGTTGGACCCCGCGCGTGGCTGGGGCCCTGTGACTGGGCCGTCACCATTTTGGAAATAGTGATCAGCAGGAGGAGAGGCTGCCGTTTCTGCCGCTGAGAAAAGACTGGCAGCGCTTAAGGTTTGGGGGAGAGCTCCTTCATGCTTCGCTGAGCAAAGCAGAAGGACTCGGGAATCCTTAAACCTCGGATCGGAAAGACAGAGACTGGGTCCTTTGAAACGCATGCAGCTGCACCGCGGGATGCAGGTGTGGGCGCTGAGCAGTCAGGCCATCCCTATGCATTGAGCTGGAGAAGCCACGCTGAAGTGCATGCGGCTGCACCGAGGGGTGCAGGTGTGGGCGCTGAGAAAGTCAGGCCATCCCGAACTGACATGCTCTCCTTCCCAGGTCTCTAAATTGGAAGACGATCCAAGGCCCAAACTGTAGTGATCTCCCATTATATTTTTCTCAGGTTCTGTGATGGCATTAATGACACAGTTTGTGTGCACCGACTTGCATAACCTTTTCTCCTATTGTGTATATAGTTAGTGTTAATAAACCTTTCTGAAGTTTCCCTAAGCCATCAGTTGTCTGGTGAATTTTATCCGAGATGCCATCGAGACCTCACTGCTTTGCTTTGCTTTCTTTTATATTGAGTTGTGGTCCTGAACCCACCACAAAATCTTACTGGGGATAAAGGCAGGTTCAAAAGGAATACTGGAGGCTAAGAAGTGTAACATCGCCCACCTTCAGTAAAAGCTATGGCTAGAAAAAACAAAGTTTTTATGGGATATTAGATAAAAAACACCTTAGACGCACACTGCAAAACCATCATCTTCCACCCAGATCTTTGTTATGAACTATTATTTGACATCTTTATTTATGCCACGTAGCACATTACCTAGTAAAGCCTACCAATACCCCTGGACCAGATCAGAGTAACTTTTACCATGTTAGAAATAAGAACAGCAAAACCTCATCTTTAAGGCCATTAAATGCAACATACCTCACTGTATCTGGTATAATTACAGTGCTTTTAGCCACTTCCAAGTCCTGGATTCACAGGACTTACTGATTGTTACTATTACAGCACATACCACACTTGTCAGCCAGCAAGAGGCTCCTATTCTTGAGTCAGCTGACTCAAGACCATGCGCCAATCCCTGCTCCAGCAGCCCTCAGGATCACACATGGACCCAAACACCACGTGCTATCCTGTTACATATCACTGCTTAGAATCACAGAACCATTCCAGTTGGAAAAGATCTTTAAGATCATCAGGTCCAACCTTTACTTCAACTGTCCCAAGTCCACTGCTACACCATGCTCATAAGCTGCAGATCTACACAACCCATAAACATGTCCAGAGATTGTGATTCAGCTGCTTTTCTGGGTAGCCTGTTCCAAGGCCTGATGACCCATTCCAGGAAGTTTTCCTACATCACATCTTAGAGCTAGAAGCGAGTAAGAAGGGCTTGGCGGGGAAAATCCCAAATGATCTGTACCCAAGGAAAATTATGTTGGCTACTATTTAAAGTGAGGTGATAGAGAATCCTTTAGGAGGCACAGGAATCAGTCCAGAAGATATAGCCAGCTATTAAGATTACATTCAAGCTGTAACAGCTGTTGCACTGTATAGCAACACCCAAACAAAACACTACAATGACATTTGCTTTTGAATGTTAACATCCACAAACTGAGGAAAGCCCCAGGCCCACAGAGGTCACAAGTAAAATTTACACCAAAGGAGAAGCAATCCCTACAATTCTCCACAGATTGCCCTTGCTCAGAGACACCCCAGCTTATGAAGCTGAGCTGTCAGCCCTGCCAGAGTCCAGTATCTACTGACGTTATTCACAATTACATGCATTTTATGGTGGGTTTAGGTTTTGCTTTTATAAAAATATCTGACACAATAGATCAAGGCAAATCCAGCTTTGAGTAGACAACAACTAGAATGAGCAGCAAACATCAAATACCTGCTATGCTGCAAAAGGCTCAGCCCTGACTGAAAAAAGGGGATGTATGTGTGTAATACCATCACATCACAGCTCCTCAGGGTGTATCAAGACTGGGATCACAGGGAAAGGGATCACGGAATCACAGACTGATGTGGGTTGGAAGTGACCTCTGGAGATCATCCAGTCCGACCTCCCTGCCAGAGCAAGATCACCTAGAGTAGGTCACACAGGAGCAGGTCCAGGCAGGTTTTGAATGTCTTTAGTGAACATCTTTGGGCAGCCTGTTCCAGGGCTCCGCCACTCTCACAGGAAAAAAGTTTCTCCTTGTGTTTAAAATGAGTCTCCTACATTCCAGCTTATACCCATTGCCCCTTGTCCTATTTGCTGGGCACCACCAAGATCTACAGTATACCACTGCCCATTAGTGTCTGCATGCATCAGAAATGGACTTTAGTGGTCATTTATAAAGACCTACAAGTGAGAGCCTGCAAATAGAACATCTTGATTATTTTCAAAGAGGAAAGCGTGAGGTGGGAGCCCCACTTGAGGCTGTCAGAGAGACAGCATTGCAATTAACCCATGGGCAAGGCCTAAGAGTCACCTTACAGTTCAGCACCAGTCCATTAAAGGGCAGCACTATTCAGACATTATCAAGCACTTGCCTTTGATCTGCAGAGTCTGTGGATGCATTCGTCTGCTGCATATTAATTTGTCCAAGGTGGCTGGTTATTTTCTTAATGTGATGCTTTGCCTGCCTAGCACTCTCTGGGGTTTACATAAACAAGGCACAAATCCAAACCAGTGAGGCCACTAAACACATAGCACTGCTGTCCTCTGCCCTCACTGAGCTGCCTTTGTAACCCCCAGTGAAGCCCCCATACTGCAGAGTAATTAAATAGCTCCCTTCTGCCACAGAGCACTTCACAGCATGGGAAAGGACCTCCTCCAGGCTCATCAGGTTTAATTACCTATTAAAATGTCTCATTTCAGTGCTTTTATTAAGGGATCATGCCCACAACATTAATGAATCTGACAGCCCAAAATGGATCTCGTATCTTCATTTCTAAGCAACATGGTTGAAGTCTCCCAAAGGTCCCATAGTGAGAGCAAGAGAGTCCAAAGCCATGATGCTACCTTCAGACCTTCCTTCCTCCTCCTCACCAAACCCCTTCTCATCCCAGGGGTTTTACTCCTGAATCAAACCTGAAAGATATCACTTGTCTCAGTTGCAGATCCTCCACAGGAACAAGGCAATTACATGAATAACTAAATCCCAAAGCATTTTTCTAAGTGGATTTTTTTCTCCTGTTTGTTTTTTAATTTTCGAGCCCTTTATTACATATAAACTAAATCAAATGTTACTCAGCAACAGGTGTAGGGAATTAATGGGGAAAGGAAAACAGTAAATCTATAAGAAAACAAGATACTTTACCAAGACAACAAATTAAGGTAAAAATTGCTCAGACTGTACAAAATGCTCTCCAGGAAAGTGCAAGTTATAGTTTTCTTTACAGCTTCTGAGAATGTGAGTCATGGAAAACTGCTTTCTCTTACTCCCACCTACATTCAGTGGTGAGGCTCACAAGAGTGAACTATTAAAATGCATCTGCAAGGAGAGCCTGGGCTGGTTTACCTAGGTGTGATGGAGGGGGAGAGAACAGCAGAGCCCCTCGCAGTGCAGTGACATGAAATGCTGAAGCTGTTTAAGCCAGGGTGAGGGACAGAGGAGCAAGAGGGTTGTGCAGAGTCCTCTGAGCTGGAGACAAAGAGCATCACTGTCGGACATGGCGCAGCAGTGTTGGCAGAGCACACGGTCAGCACTGAGGCATTGGCTGCAGACAATAGCCTGGATTAGCTTGGCAGCCACTACGTATATGAATTTCTGCACTACTGTATCTGCCTGCAATTAGAAAAGAAGGCAATAAAGCTCAATGAAGCCAACCCTGCATCAGAGCTACAGCAGCGACCCTTCCAGCCTGACGGTCACAGCAACGGCACCAAAACACAGGATTTTGTTACGTTTATGATTCCTCCCAAATAGTCTATGCGCTTGCACCAACATTTCTCACAAATTCACAGATCCTCATTTTTTCACCTCTCAACACTGGGATTTTACAGTTGTTGAAGATTAAGGCAAATTATATTTTTCCTCTCTGTTCAGACAAAACCAAGGTGAACAAGGGAACCTCATACAGCTCTGCTGGGAGCAACTTAGCAGCGAGAAGGAAGCAGAAATGCAGGGGGTGAAGTCCCAAAGACTGAGGTGCCAGGTGATAACTCACACACCAAAGGCACGATCTGCCAGATCTGCCAGATTTAGGCTGCACGAGGCTGCGCTGCATTGTAATGGAAAAGAAAATTCGGGCATGAAATAATTTGAGCTGATTCATGGCACTCACAGAGCTGCACGTTTTTTCCTTTTTCGAGTAAAACAAAACTGCAGAATTGATTTCTCTGAGCCAAACATCTTGTGTGACAAATATAAAGCTGTATTTAAAATATCTGGCAGCTTCACTCTCCTCCAACTCAGCATAAGAATTCAAATCATCAGGGACACTCAAGCTAAGAGCTAAAGGAAAAGGAGAAGATGTGCAATTATAGAGGCTAGTTTGAGGCATGAGAGGGTTGGTTATATTCCTATTTCCCCTCTCCTTAAGATTGTTATACTGTGACTAACACACTCCAGAAAATACAGCATGAACTCTGCATTAGGAAGATGTTGGGGTATTTTTCCCCTGTAAATACATTAACAGTAGTACCACAAGAATTCTACCACTCTCTTTAGATGCAGCCCTGCTAAAAATTAAATCATTCACCTTCCTGTTGAGACATCTAAGTCTTCAGTATCAAAGCAAGAGTCTTTGAGGATGTAAAACAATGTTTCAGACATTGATATAATATTTGTATTTTTTCTTGTGATGGCATCTGTATATTTACAAACTGGAAGCACGTCGCAGTTCCTTGGGAGAAAACTTATTTCTTCAACTAATCTCCTTGCTGAGAGAGGAATGGAGATCTGAGCAAATACACTGAGCTGTAAAAGCTTTCATCCCTGGGACGAAGCTCACCAAACCGATGTGCTACACTCATTAGACAGAGTTAAGGGAAGCACCATCACTCCTGGCTCCAACAGCAAGAACATTCCAAGATATTCAAGCCTGCATTAAGCCCTATCCAGCTGCCTGCGAAACCTATTGCAAAAGCTGTGGGATACAGAAGCATCCTGACAGAGCCTCCTGCTCCTCACCAGAAGCATCCAACATGTTTATATAACCTGCACAGAGAAGCATCGCTGGCCTTTACACAATGTTTTATCAGAGCCCACACATCAAATGAGACGTACTCAACTTTAGTTTTATACTCATTTCTAGAATAACCTTGCAAATAGGAAATTCATTAACCTCGGCAGTGGCAAGATCTGAGCAAAGCATGTAAATATAAAACAGGACGAAAAATCAATTCTCAGTACATGCTAATTGACTCCTGCCAGGCAACGTGTATCAGGAACAGCAAGTTTGAGTTCCAGAAACCTCAGGCGCAATCTCTGCATCCTCTGCTCTGGTCAATCTCTTATTAAAGTTAAAGGAAATTCAGATAAGAGATTCTGCAACTGGGTTTTCATCTGAAGTTCAAAACTCCACAGTTACTTCTCTGGAAGAGTTTCTCCAGTTCTGACTGAGAGGCTGTTTTAAGCAGGAATCCTGTATTCTGGGCTATAAACCCCAAGCGGGAATTTACGTGAACATTGAGTAATCAGAGCGTTGCAACACTGGTTGTAATTAGCAGCGCTAGAGTACACGGCAAACGCACCACGTCGGCAGCTGCTGCTGCTCTGTCCTAGGAGATGATCCCTGGGGAATTAATAAACTGAGCAGAGTACAGCTCTGACTTGAGATCTGTGCTTGGAATAGAAGTCCCTGGAGAGAAGAACCCAGCCGAGGCTGGAAGCTGTTGCTAGCAAGGCCATGCAGCTCTTCCACTCCATCAGAGCCAGTGCCACACCGAAAGGTCAACACGCTGTGCTGTTGGGAGCTTTGTTTTAGGTGAGACATCCAACAACATGATAACTGTCATCTTTCAGGTGCAGGGGGCTTCTGGAGATTACTCCAAATGTTATGAGCAGCCAGACATTTTGTACTGTCTGAGCTTGTATCAATGGCAAAAACAGGAACTGCATAGAATAACAAAAATGAAAGGTCAAGAGCTACAGTTCTGGAGCCTTCTCAACACTTCTCACCTGCACCTCTAGGGTCTGGCACCTTTCTCTAGGAAGGCGGTCTCACTAATCATGGTCTGTGGGTACTTACCATTTCCCCAGTTCAGAGCTGCAGCTGTGTTTAGCTGCTTATTCAGCTGGGACACCTCTCATTGGGAGTCTCTAATCAAAGACCCTCAGAAGCACCATCTCAACATGTTACTCAGTGACTTGAAGATGCCCTTGTGTACAGTGCTACCAAGATGTTCTTGTATGCAATCCCCTTATCTAAACCACAAGGTCCTTCTGAGCCTTTCCTTCAGCGCAGTTACACAGAATGGCCCAGGACTCTCTCAGGTCTCTAATCCAGGCACCAGTCACAGTTTAGCATGCCAGTTCAGGCTGGGACAAGTCTGACCCAGTAGCCAACACATAGCCAAATATGGACATGCCAAGTCCTCATGTCCTAGGAGCCCCCTCTACCTTGAGCATCTCTGCCCTGATAATAAGGCCTCTCTGATTAACACGAGGTGAGGCAAGATACAGTCGTGTCAAAGGCAGACAGGATTCATCAAATCCTTCACTCATCACACAATTGTTCAGTATTAGCTACTCTTGCAACTCAAACAACCAGCCTGTGTTTCCATTGTCTAATTTTTCCCAGTTTTCCTTTGTATTGATGTGTTTCTACACTACATCATTACGCAGAGCTGCCACTTGCTGTTCAACAGATGCTGCTATTTATGCCTGCAAGAGAATTGACCTCTAGATGTGGGTGTGCTTTGTTTTCAAAGCATTTATTTCCTTTTGAATGAAAGTCACCAAATTAAAGCAAGGTTGGGATTTTTTTCTCCCATTTTCACAGTATAATAGAACACACAACCATAAAACAAAGTATGCTTAAACACTTTTCCCAACCCAAGTAGAAACCCATCCATCTTAATAGCAACCACAATGAATACCTCTTCCTACACACTCTGAACACAGCAGATGTTAAAACGCTGTTTAATCTTCTTTAGAGCACTTTAGGTAAAAAAGCTTTGGCTTTCAAATGTGTACGAAGGAGGTCAGAAAACTAAAATGCCTTGAAACAGTTTTGCTCAGGGGCCAGTGGGATCTGAAGTGACCTCTATAAATTTTCACATTCCCAAACTTAATTTTTATCAACGCCTCTTTCCTTTTTGATGGTTTTAACTCTGTGGGAGGTGGGCGATGCCTTCAGCACATCTAAAACTTTTAAGCATTTTTGATTTATTCTCCTTGAAAGGTTAGGATACCCGAGGCTGAAGCTAATGACTGCCGATCCAGTGAACTGTAGGTTTACCATAATCACTTTTTCAGCCCCATCATGAGGGGAGTTTTACAGTTTCTCCCCGATGTTCATGAAAAAAAAATGCTGCAAGCCCCTAGAGTTTTAAACTCTGCAACTATTTTATAGAAGTTGCTATTCTTAACAAGTTTCCTCTTCTTTACAAAAGGATATTGCACCTTTAAAATGGTTCATTCCCATGGACAACCCAGCATGAAGGGAGGGGTTACCCAATCTAATCCTCCTCAATATTTTAATGTTGCTCACCTTCATTTGAGTGACAAGAAAAACACTCTGCATAAGGGCTGAAACAGTAGTACAGGATTTGACTCGCATGTAGAAAATACCACCATGAACATCACAGCTGGACCACCACAGAGCAAGGCAAGAGCTTCTGCAAATACAGAACAAGGGCGTAAGGCAATGAAGGCTTCAAGAACCTTTCTGATCATCTCTGATAGGCCCTGGACAAGACCTTAAAGCAGACCTCAGTAGGTGGTTGTATTCGTTCTTAAACTTTTCTCTAGCCACATGCTGTCTCTGGATTGTCTTCACAGCACTGAGAACAGACAGAAGTCACAGCTCTCTGTACCTCCTGCACTTGGCTCAGGATGAGGCAGAAGACTTGTCCTTTTCTCCAGGAATATCTACCAACTCATCCACTATTTTCTTTCTTAGAAATGCCTTGGCCATCCTCTGCAGCTCGGGAAATGCTGTTGCCTCCTATAGTCAGCTCTCTTCTTTTTCTGTGCAGCTCTTCTGCAGTTTTAACCCACACACACTCATCTTTATTCATGTAACAAAACCCATGGTGTGCCCCGACTGCCCTGGGACGGGGTCTGAACCTGTTAAGCATGACCTGCCTTAGCAGTTGCCCACAGGTCTGCTCTGACTCTAGGACACACACAATGAAGAGTTGCTGGAGATGCTTCACAGCAGTCAGGGACAAGCAAGGCTATATTTCTTCACTACAGTGTGGCAGACAGTGCTTTTGAAGTGAGCACCACCTTTAATTACAAATTTATTAGCCCACACTAACTGCAGCCAGAAGGCAGAATTATTAGCACACACTTTATTTCCATCAGACCTTAATTGGCTTCTCTGCTTCACTCGAGTCAATGAGATATCAATGCTCTGCTCTCAGAGAAGCTATAGTTCATTCTTTTTAACATTGAAAGGGGAATCATGTGAATACTGCTGCACTTGACAGTTCACTGACTGAAGTCGTTAAATATTTTCAACTAGAGGCAGACCCAAAAGCTAAAGTTTTCTGAAACAAATGGACCTGTTTTCCCTATGTCTGCTTAACAGGCACTAAAACTGGTGTCAGCGTTGCCATCAGCTTCTAGAAAGAATATTTAAGGAAATGTCAAAGAAGTTGCCTTTCAGAACCCATCCTTCTCCTCACCTGCCTTGCCCTGTGCTCTGTCAGCACCTAAACCTTATTCTAGAAAGATACAGACACCTATTGCACTAATATGTAATTTAGTGAGTAAAGAGTTGGGTCTGCCAGACTATTAAACAGCCCCACTCCAAAGGCAAGGTCCTATGTTCAACTATTCCCTGTGCTCTCCAGTTTGACCATAAAAAACCTTTCTCAATTGTCTTTACAAGACAGCAAACAGTTGAGTCAACCATTTATCCCAGCATCTGCTCATCTTCCAGCTCTGGGGCTGCAGGTCTGCGCTCATCGACCAGCATCCCACACCTAGAATAGCTCACCTCAACCAAGGGAGCACTAATCTCTTTATACAGGAGGACACAGTACACACCTGCAGCAGTAAGGAATCTCCAGTTAAACCAGGGCAAATTTTACCTCTATTTACATTACAGAGTGTGCTAATGGTACCCAGGCGATGGCTCACTGACACTGCTGGAGACATTTTGAGCAAGAGGCCTCACCACACCTGGAAAGGTAAAAAGGTGATTCCTGCAGTGCTGTACCATCTGCTTTGATGTAGCTTTCTAATGGTACTGAGAGCAGATTTTAAAGTATTGAAGATTTTATAAATTTAATGAATGATGCTTTATAGCATCCTGGAGTTGGAGGTATCCATGACAACCCTCTGCTGTGCCAAAGGACTTTTAGTCAGACCCATTGCCTGATTTTTTTTAAGGTCCTAGTGGGGTTTCTCTCTTAATCCCTAAAGACTTCACTGCCTCCAGCTGTAATGGGAGACAACATCCACAGCTGTGAGGCTTCTCAGCTTCGGCTGGTCCCAAGCACAGTTAGAGCTTAAAGATCTACCTAAAAAATTGTACTCAGCATAGACAACTAGCTGTAAAGCCCCTAAAAAACCCACACTTGATTTCAAAACAAAAAAGTACTAAAAACTCCACAAGAAAATAAACACCCCACAAAACTGTTTCCATTGTAACAGCTAAGAAGACCAACCAGTACAGAGACTCAGTGGACATTAAAAAAATTATGCCGGTCATGGTATAGCCCACCTAAAGCCACCAACACCCACACCCCAAACGCCTTTGGAACTCTTCTGGCCAAGTCTCAAGGTATGGTGTAACGGTTGTTTTTTATTCATCCTTTCCCTAAAGCATTTCTCTTTATTCTGTCTGTTACATTACTTTAGTGGCACTTAGGAGCCAATCTGAATGCACATGGCTTGAAAATGCTCTGACACAACCATGGGTCAGATCATAATTCCACAACTTTGATCCATTACTGTTTTCTAGAGTGATCTCACAGCACAAACCTCTGCCTCAGCCAACTACAGCTGCTGTTGCTGCTTGTTACTTTCAAAGAATGAACAGAAGTGGCCTTTTCTCCCTTAATTCCCCAACAGTGAACATTAAAGCACAGTACCCAGCCCAGTTCTCTTGCTGTGATTAACCAGTGTTTGGATCAGGCACAACTGATTTGACCACATACGTTATTGACAAACTTTCGCCTTTTTAATTGTAAAAATAAACTCTTCTGGGTTTTAGGATTGTCAGCTGTCCCGGGGGCTAAGCACTGCACTGTTTGGCACAAGACCCCCAGTCTCCAAACCTTTAAATCCTTGCTTAAGTATTTACTAAATTGGACACAGACAAGTGCCAGTAAAGCCTGGGGGATGAAGGACTCACATCTGTAAATTTAACCATTGCTCAGGTGCTCTGAGACCACTGCAAAGTATTGCAATCCCTATCTTAAAGTGTTTAAAGGCTCCCAACAGTTACAAGTCACACTGGCCTGATTCTCACTCCATCACACATACACACGGCCACTGAGCTGTGAAAAGCTGCTGTGGAGAGCGTAAACAGGTCCTGCTCTACAGCAGGTCTGCTCATCAGATGGATGGCAGAACTTCTGCATGGAGCTAGAGGCTTCATCTGGGGAGATACGACCTGAGATGGTGCTGGTAAGGAATCTGGAAAAAGCATGACAAAGCTTCCACTCCAAGTACAACTGAGGCTGCTACAAACAGGAGCCTCACAAAGGTTGAAACACAAGAGCCCTTTAACTAGAGCTACCAAAGGGTCAGCAGGAATAAAGGCCCCGGAGACCAATGTCACCAAGGTCTGCTTATTTGTTCCCTAGGACAGATAAGGGGATAATTAGACAGACAGCAACATAGTCCATCCCACTAGTATCACAGAAATTTTAAGACCAGCACAGCTGCATCAGCAACCTACCTCATACAACCTGCTCACAGGACAGATCTCCAGACAATGCACCCATTTCCACTTCATTTGTCAGTAAAGTTTTAAAAAAAACCCCACCCCACCCTGAAATCCTTCAGTGGTGTTGAAGATTGTCTTGGAAAGTAGGTTTTAACTAGGAAGCTCTTACAGCACCGTTATAATTTGAAATTGTTACGACTTAAGGGAATTTTCTAACTGGGATTCAAGTATTCTAAAACTGAAGAGGCAAGGAAAATGATAACAGAAATTAATTAACGGAATTAAACCGAGTCAATTGAGTGCTTTCATGTACAAGCTAAAACAAGGTTTGTATTCAACAAATGAGAAGGTAAATCAGAAAATGTCCTTTATGTACACCCCTTAAATCTGTATGTAATTGATTTCATGCATTTTACATCTTTATTAGGTTACAGTTAACAACATGTTAACATAAATAAGAGACATGACTGCAGTAATGGCTTCACTAAAAGTAAAATACAGCATGAGCTTTGTAAGTGATCTTTCTTGCTGGCAATATTGAATTTGTACTGAATGCTGAAGACAGTCTTATAGATCTACTGGGAAGTGTTCCTGCAGAGGATTGTGGACAACTGAGAAGTATTGTGTCCAGTTCTGGGCCCCGCAGTTCAAGAGGGACGTGGAGCTGCTGGAGGGAGTCCAGCGTAGAGCAAAGAGGATGATGAAGGAGGTGCAGCACCTCCCTTATGAGGAGAGGCTGAGGGAGCTGGGTCTCTTTAGCTTGGAAAAGAGGAGACTGAGGGGTAACTTCATTAATGTCTATGAATATGTGAAGGTATGTGAAGGGTGGGCATCAGGAGGATGGATCTAGGCTCTTCTCAATGTCATCTACTGATAGGACGAGGGGCAATGGATGTGAGCTGGAACAAAGGAGGTTCCACATTAATATCAGAAGGAATTTCTTCCCAGTGAGGGTTACGGAGCACTGGAACAGACTGCCCGGGGGAGTTAAGGAGTCACCTTCTCTAGAGATGTTTAAAACCCACCTGGATGTGTTCATGTGTAACCTGGTCTAGGTGATCCTGCTGTGGCAGGGGGATTGGACTAGATGATCTTTCACGGTCCTTTCCAATCCCTAATGTTTCTATGATTCTATAATTCTATGATGTAGCAACATATCACAAAGACCCTGAGTTTATCCATTTTGTTGTTTCCACACCTGATAGCATGGAATTAACTGAAAGGAGGTGGCTGAAGGAACATAGGCATGGAGCAGCAGGAAGCAGGCTGGCTGAAGGAAGAACCTATCCTCCTTCCTGAGCAGAGAACACTCAAGAGAATCTATATGTACCACACAACTTTGTTGCATGCTGTACAATCCTAGTGGTTTGCATTTTAAAGTCGTTTGGGTGGTTTACAAAGTGCACTGAGCAGACATCAAGTTGCTGCTAATCCTACCCTGCCACAGACCTGAGACCAACACCAACATGGGGTTTCTCCCACAAAAGGGTTTTGGGACTTCTCACACAGCTGGAGCAACTGCATCATGGGGCAACTGGGATAGGTCTAAAACCAATCATAACTATCTAATATGCAACTAAGAATCAATTTTCTATCACCAAAGCACATTAATTAAAGATAAAATTAGAAGCTCTACTGACAGTAATTTTTTTTCCCCAAAATCTCAGGACTGACAGCTTCCAGCTATTCCCTTCCACAAGGTCTATGCACCAGACTGCTCCACCACCTTGTTCCCATTTGCACACCTACATGAGTCCTCAACTTAAGTATTATCAGCACTTAATTTTGACATGATTTGCCATGAAAGCATAAAGGCACTCATTTCCTTCTGCTTTCCTTACCATAAAGGGTTGTCTGCTATGGGTTATTCCTTGTCTATTCAACTGAGTTTTAAGGCATGCTGTTGGTCAAGGGTCCCTCTGAGGTACTGAGTGCACAGCCCAAGCCATCCTGCTGTCAGGAACGTTCTTCCTTGTAATGATTTCATACCTCTCTAGTCTCATTTTGCTTCTGTCTTCAGAAACTCTCTTCATATTTCTGTTTGTCAAGTATTTATAGTGTATTATATTCAATCCCTCCATCACCCTCAGCACCTTCTAGCAATTTGCCTTATTAATCATATCCTTCAGGCTCCTGTTAATTTCTTCACTACTGTAGTCTGACCATCTTCTCAATTACAATTTCACAGTGATGAAGTAATCAGAATGTAATTTATTTTGGGTGCATTTATGTAAATACTTTCTAGAGAAGCACAGCCAAGTGGATCAAGTAGCAGTCATTTAGGCAACACAGTTCTGACACTCCACCGTGCACCTTCCCACCAGGCACAAGAGATTTTGCAGATTATTTGCAAACTGGTTGCAGTTAAACTGGCTATTTGTTCTGGATAAAGCAGTAATGGGGGTGGCTGTCTGACAGGCTGAACACAACTAGCTGCCATCCAACAGTTGCTATTCAAAGCCATTGATGATCCCCTTTGTGCAATGAACACTTACAGTCAAATAACCCCCACCCCGTCTGGTGTAAGATGACATATGCTTTACACACAGGAGCTCCTGGAGAGTCAAGTCTTCAAGAAAAGAGCAAGGACAGGTCAACAGGAAAGAAGGATAAAGTGCAAATCATCCTGCCTGTTCTGTCCCCTGCAGCTCTTCTGCAGATGGAACAGAGCCTGGAATCTGCAATAATAATGGATGCAATCCTGCTCCTCTCTCTATGGATTATTGTCCCTGGGCTGACATACACTCTCTCTCCAATTGAGTGTTCAGCATCTTGCTTACATTGCCAATGGCTTCATCCAGGATGTGTTTCAAATGCAATAACCAGGAGTTCTGCAATGAGATCCAAATGTACTCACAGACAATGACAGGTCAAAGCAAGAGGGATGAATGAGACACTGCGCATCAGTAAGAAAAACAAAACTCCAGACAATAATGGAAGGGAAAAATAGTAAATTCAAACTAGGGTAATTTTATTATATGTTAAGGTGGGTCAATTGAAAGCTTTTATGTTCAATTGAATGTACAGCCTATAATGAACAGGTTCATAGCCAAATCAAACTACTTCTATACGCGTAGGTTACGGTATAACAAAGTGTCTTGCTTCAAGAAATAAACTCCCTTTCAAAAGGTATTTCAAAAGCAGTCATTCTCAGTGTTACTGTAAAAATAGTTTTCCTTGGGTTTGTAGTGTTTTGAGGACACATCCCTTGCTCTTCCATAAGATCAATCACACCAACAAGATGAGAAGAGATGAGAGCACTAGCTACAAAGTCATGGTTAGAGAAGTCTGAAGCGCGCTTCCAGACTGAATCAGGGTGCACTGCCAGTGCCAAGTGCTTGTCATTTCACTGCCTAAATTGGTTTACTCCTTCCTTAATTTGGTTTTCCTTCTTAGTGTCACTGCACACTTCTGGGTCTCCTTACACTATGCACAGGTCAGATTTTAGAAGAGGTGAAAAGTACAGTGCAGCACTTGGAAAGTTTCTATTTTATGCAGAAGTTCCCAGTGTGTTCCTTTTGATACACAGATCCTGGAGCTATTTCAGTTCCTAGGGTTCCTAGGCCTCATGAGCTGAAATTCTGCATTCCTGTTCACACAATTCCTTAAGCTGCTTTAAAAAAAGCATATCACACACACCAAAATACTCTCCTTTTCACAAACCCATCCCACGACAACGTCTGGAACGCAGGTTTCTCCAGAACAGACAGGAAGAACTTCCCAGATTTATTTCACCATATGAATTCTTTCAAAACGTTCTTGCTAGATGATGAAGAAAACAGTTTTACGCTTGGAAAGTAAGGGGGTTGTAAGGCTGAGATGGTTGCAAAGAGCCGGAGTGTGAAGAATCCCTGCTCCTGACAACATCCAGCAACATCCTTAGGGGGCTCAGGAAAGCAAATGTGGCAACAAGAGCAGCATGGAAAGCACTATGGCTCAATAACTGACTGAAATGAATGTTTCTGCTGGCATGAACCTGCTGGGTTTATCCTTGTCAAGAAAATCATGCATGGTTGGCCCACAGTTTATTACAATAGAGTAACAATTCAAAGCAGAGATCTTAGAAGCCAGCCCATGCCATCTGTAACACCAAGTGTCATATACAAAGTTTGCTCTGCAGAGGTTTAATTAACATAAAAGATTAGTTTTCAAACAAAACTCCAGCATTAAAACTTCTCTAGTTCCTTTTCCCATATGCAAACGTGCAGTCTGGCTTCACTGTAAATGAGCACAACAGAGAGTTCTCCCCCAAATCCAGCTTCTTTCTTCCATGCAGAAACAAGTAGCTTTGCCCTGAATACAAGAAAGTCTGTGTATCTTTTACGATTTCAATTTCTTAGTATGTTTCAATATGGTAAAAGTGGACAGAGGTTCAGAGAGAAAAAAATATGTAAGTTGTCTTTGAAATTAATCAACAGTAAAAAAGATAACAAGAACATCCCAGCACTGGCAGCAGTGATTAGGGGAGTAGTTGCACTGCTGTGGTTTTGCAAGTGGCAAAGCAGTTCGTGCAAGGGTGCCAAAATCTCTCCAGTCCCAGAGACAAGCCTGGAGAACCCATCAACCCCATTGCTTCTACAGCTTTGGCTCAATCTGCCCAAGTGAAATAGTGGAACCACCGTCCTATACATTAAAATGGCACCAATGAAGGGCGTGTAACTGCATACCGTGTCTTCTGCCATTTCCAGCCCATGGGCACTCTACACACTTACTTTGTTCCAGAGAAAAAAAGCTTCAATTCCTTCCACTGACATGCACCAAGATCTGCCTTCTGGTCCTGACTGGCGCCCCTTTGCAGAAGAAACTGCACTCTGACCTCCTCATAATTTCCTTGCAATATTTGCCAAACATCAACTCAAAGTGAAAGACTCATTTTCACTGAAACTTGTCCCTATCTCCCTTCTCACCCTTGCCCATGTCCATGGTTTGGCTATTGTCTTCAATTCAACCTTCTGGAAAAAACCTCATTGCTGATGCTTTCTGAACGTCGCAGAGCAACACTGCTAACTAGTGAAGTGAAAACTCTGGTCAAAGCACCAAACAACTTCTCCACTACCACAAAACCCATTTCCCAACCTTGGCAAAGGTTAATGAACGCTCTCACAAGGCCACCACCAAGTCAGACTGGAGTGAGTTGTCTGGTAACACCTCTGATGACTGATCCCACTCACTCACACAGGAGATTTAACTGAAACCACATAAAGTTGAATAAATTCCAGGAGCAGAGATTATGTTATACCAACCTTCACATAATCAACGGCCTGGAAATTAAAGCTCTCACATTAAACGTAGAAGAAAAGGAAAATTTCAATTCAACATTTCAAATTACAAGTTGCTTTAAAGTATTTTGATCTCAATTGTTATTTTTGATGGAAAAAGAATCTTATTACTCTTATTTCACCATGTTTTCAGTATAGCAAAGTGGCTTCTCGTCCAATCTTTTCATAAAGATGTGAAGTGCTACCATTCTATTTACTACCAAAAAAAAAGGTATTTTTAAAGGTGTGGTAGAAGGAAAGCCAACAGCAACTAAGACTCTTTTAAAACAAAACTCGGATCTATGACAAAGTAGCCCACAGTCACAGACATTATTCCCACCTTCATTCCGCCTACCAGATTTTATTTATTATTGTAGCTTCTTTACCTCCTGGAAGGACCAAGTAAAGGTATGTGCACACCTATACACAGTGAGCTGCACAAAGCCAGGAAACACAAATAGAGGGGAAAAAGTACATCGAGGATGGCCAGGAGAAATAAGATCAGCAGGTCTGAGTATTAGAAGGGCAAGAAGTATGAGCAAGAAGTATGAAATTAAAAAAAAATTGATACTGCTGACATTCTTTTCCAGAAGAAGCGTATCTGGTACATCTGACTCCTGTTGTCAAGCAGAGTAAAAAGATAGAAGAGGAAACCAAATATGACATAGGTTTGTGTTATGGCACGTAAGGTTTGATCTACTGCTTCGGTAAAGATAGAATATCTTCTTCACGCTTACCGAGAGCTTTGAGTTGCCTAAACCCACTGATAATATCGAAACATCTTGGGGGATTCAGAAATCGTTTGCTTACATGTAAATCATATGATCCAGGAGAGCAGACCAGGTATCAGCCTGCAGTCTTTGTGCCTTTACCTCATCTACTGAAAACACTTGGGTTTTAACACCAGCTTCTGACTGTCAGATTTTATTTCTTCAAAAACAACCAGCCTACACTCCAGACACACAGGAGTACAACTGTAGCTACAAGGGTTTTCTTACAGGTCTCCTCAATAAATTTAGGATCTATAATAGGAAGCTGACTGATAACAGACTCAGAAGACAGAAAGAAGAAAATAACCCTAGATTGCTTTTTTCACCCAACACCACTGCAAAGCAATAACAACCTTGAGACAATCCTTTATCAGGCTTGCTTGCTTTCCTGAGGCCATTAGAACAGCCACAAAAAAATCTTTGTTGAACAAAACTTGCCTTCCTCGCCCTCTTTTCAGTCCAAACACATTAGAAAATTGGCTCACAAGTCCTTATGTCCTCCCTTGTGCACCCTGTCACTTCACAGAGCCATGAGGAAGAAGGCAGAGCATAAGGGACAGCACAAGCTGCAGGTACACCAGATACTGAAGGACCTCTGACCCCAGGAACCAGTGGCAGTTCACAGCAGTACAATCCACTTTCATCAGTCAGGAGTCACCTCTCCTGAGACTGGCAGAGACTCCAGTATTTCACTGACTCAGCACTTGGGTTCTATTTCTAATTCAGCTATTTGTTGAAGGCAGACTAATAGGGAAAATTTGTACCAATTCCTTTATAAGTGGTTCTAGATTCACCGCGAGGTAAAAGCTAAGAAATTATCACTAGCAGAGATAGATGATTTCTGAACTGCTCTGCTCTTTGTCCGAGTCTGTCCTTATAAAAACTTCCCAAGTGCCAGAAGTCTTAGCCTTCTCAAGAGCAGCAAAAGTATTCAACAACACCTTAATTTTCTGTGTCTTACCCTCCTCTTTAATGCTGCTTTCTAACTACTAACTAACCACTAAAACGCCGCAGCCTTATCTCAGCAAATTTACTTAAGCAACTTTGTCCTATGTGTTAAATTTTTAGCAAATGTCATGTTTTCCCAGTAAAGAGGCTGCTGCAGAACATCAGCCTAGAAAGACATCAGCCAGGGTTTGACAGCTTCAGTTGCTTCAGAAAAATGGCCAGACCTGCAGTTCTGTGTTGTGGTTGCCTGTGAGGAAGTGACTGGAAGGTAAACAGCTGTGTCAGGCAATAAACAGAACAGTAATTACGTAGCCTCATCCTTGGGTCTTCTGAGCTTATCTTCTGCCCAAACAAAATCACACCCAAACAAAATCAGAGTAGGATGGGTGGGCACTACTCTAGGAGACATTCTGAAAAATTACAAAGGAAGTGAAAACCATAAAGGTCCTTAGGGGCACAGAAAGTAAGAATGAAGGACAACGCACTAGAAAATAAAGGTAGGGTTTGTGCAGTTAACTCGCACATTGTGTGAACACTGGAATAGTGATTGGTGATACTAAAAGAGTTGGTTGCCATTTGCACTGTCTACACAGCCAGCTCAAGGAGCAAGAATTTCTCAACAGTTTAGATAAGGGTTTCAAGGTTGGTACATATATGTGGCTCTACATTGCTTCATCCCCTCCAGTCCTAGCTGGAAAGATGTTTATATAGAATGTTTTCAGGAGACTTGTTCTTAACTGGATGTTAGGAAATATTTTTTCACAGAGCCATCAGGGATAGTAACAGGCTGCCCAGGGTGGAGGTTTTGTTGTCATCCCTGATGGTGTTTAAAGATCATTTAGATGTGGTGCTTCTAGATACGGTTTAGCGGTGAACTTGTTAAAGTAGGGTTATTGCTTGGACTTGCGGATCTCAAGGGTCTTTTCCAACCAGAATGATTCACTTACATGAAGCTGGATGAAGAAAAGGGCTTTTCAGGTGCAGAAAGTCAGAAACACAATGGAGGTACTCAATACACACATCATCTCATCCTGCAGAGACCACACAAAGAGTTGGACAGACACTTGCTCCAGCTGCCTGTCCTGAGCACAAATGAGCCCCTGCACATATGGCTAGCAGAAGAATCTTCATGGCCTTTAAAAGGGAAATACAAGAACAGATTTATATTATCAACCATCTGTGGCTGGCAGCAGCCATGACTTTGGTGTGCTCAGCGAGACTAGAGAAACTCTGTGCCAAAAATGCAGCATGGGAGATTCACATTCCCCTGTGTGTTTCAAGTAATTGTCACACCCAGGCACAATGCCAAGACTGATTTTTCAGTACCACTAATCACTATTTCACTAAGTAGTTAATTAGCAAACTACAGAAAATGCAACTCTTGACTTGGCCTTGGCCAGCACAGAGGATGCAGTTCTTCATGCCTCTCCATGGAGATTAACTTTGCCCTATGGATGTGTTTAAGTGTGGAGCCAACCTTGGATTAACAGCCAAGTGAGAGCAATCTAGAGCAGTTTGAACTAGGTTCAGGAAAGCCCCATACACCTCAGAAGAGCAGTCAGAGCAAGTTCTGTGCAGGTGGCAAGAAAGTTACACAAAGACCCTACATCAAGGCTTCAAGAAGATAAAGTAGCACCCCAAATAACAGGCACCATGTACAGCACTGCAGTAGGCTGCCAGTAGGGCTACTAGGCTACTACAGAACAGGCCAGAATACTTTGAGGAACAGCTTGGAATAGTTCTAACATCTAATAATAAAACCCTTATCAAATATGTCCCAGGCAGTAGCTTGCTAGAGAATCTGCAGGAGCAGAGGATGATCAAGGTAGAAAAGAAGCTTTCCCAGAAGAGAAGTCCACAATAAAATAAAGTATTTTTTCTTTTCAGTTGGGAGGTTTCAGTGCTAGAAGTCTTTTTTTTCCTCCCAAGACAGTGGGAGCTAGTGGCCTTGGAAGACCTTCCTGAATTTCAAGTGCTCATGGGAGAGATTATAGTGAAGGTAGCAAGTGCTACAGTGCCAAATTGTGAGCTGAGGGCACTATTCAAGAGTTTTAAATTAATTCAAAGAACGGAGCTTCTAACTTTTATGCCATTTATTTAATATTTGATTTTGACCCCTCGTTTAATCTCACAAAGAATTTTTTTTAAGCTGACTTGCTTAGAAGGGCATAAATATAACTTCCAAATTACTGTTTGCAAGGAAAAACTTTTTACATGTTTTGCTGTGCACTACGAAAAGAAACACGAAATGAAGGCGGCATAACACTTGAACCACGTCACTTGCAAAGGTCTTCAATACACAACACTTACAGCCATTAGGATTTTTTAAATAGGCTAAAGAAATCAACTACACAAATCCCTTCAAGGTTAATTTGGTATCTGATAACTCCTTCACGGGCACCTCTGAAAAAATCTTATATTCATCTAAAATGGAGCAGTTTATCCATTTCAGTGCTGCTGTGTTCTATGGAACTGGAAAAGTTTGCAGAGGTGCAGAGCTGGATGCAAATAGATTGGATTTCTCTCTCCTACTCTCATCCAAGTTTTACCACTTACTAAAATAGTTTGTGTGAATGATCCAGTAAAATACTTCTGAGTATAGGCTGGCTTTGGTGACCTGGTTTAGGACAGAAATTTAACTGGATCTGTGTACAAATTTGGCTGGGAATTCTCTCACCCATGTCTCCAGTCAGCACTCCCGATCCCAGCAGAAAAAACACAGTCGGAAAGGACAGGGTGGGTTTTAGCTCCTTTGCTCTGATTTTGATCCTACACTCCTCAAACACAATCACACCCCATGCCTGACTCTCTTTGTCAAGTGGTTGTAAAAGCACTGGTTATCATTAAGCCAGCAAAAAGATACAGTTACCACTGCCAAGGTAACATAAACTCACTACATCATCTCAGACAATATAATAAACAGCTACATACTGTGGCACTCAGGGTACATGAATAAGAAGATACTATATTTTACTCAGAGCTGTGAAGATAAATTCCCGTCTGCAATTAGCACTGCACTGCCTGACCTTAAAACAGAGCCTGTTCCTTCACCACAGGGAGGCCATCAGGGGTGCAAGGCACAGAGGAATTCGTTTTTAACCACAAAGTTTTGTTCTGCAGCCACATACATTCATTCCTGGTTTGGACTGAAGAGTTGCTTTTAGGTTCCCATGCACGGGACACAAGTGAATTTACCTTCTCTTTTATGTTGGTCCTAGTGTGCCTTACAACTCTGGCTGTTTAAAGCAGCAAATCTGCATTTTGGGAATCAGTCTTCTATGATTTAACCTCCCTGAGCTACCCAGAAGTCAAACCTCGGCTTTCAAACAACACAGCCTGTAGCAAGAAATACTCATCTGCACCTTTTGAACTCTGAGATTGCCAAACAGAGCAGAAGAGACACACATCTCTGACATGCACGAGGAGCCAACTCACAATTAGAATTCCTTTCCTGGTGAAATACATAAAAGCAAAGTTACTTCAATAAAATACTTTCAGATCTCTCAAAGGTTGGAAGGCAGTTTAAATTCTCCTGATGCAAGTGCACTTGAACTCGGTCCTTTCTGTTAGACTCTGATCTATTTGCTTTTTTGCATTTCCCATGGGACGTGCCGCTACAATTTTCCCTTGATGTCTGCCATTTCTGAAAGCCCGGAGGAAATTATAAGAATAGCCTAATACAGATGAAAAATGAAGCAATCAATAGGCAGTAAAACGGAAAATTGCATACATGTATATTATATTAACTGCACAGAAATACATCTTCCAGTGGTAATTGTCACACAAAAAAATCACACCCAAAAAGCGCTTATTAAAAGCAACATTTCCCATAACATTAATGTGCTTTTTACCAACAGCTTACTCATTCTTTCAAGTACACTATAATTAGTAGCCTTTGCAACAATTTAGGCTCAAAAAATAAAAATCAGAGGCTATGTAGGTCAACACCAACATTGTTTAGTATTTTAAAAAGGAAAACAAATCCTAAGGGATTCCAAGGCTGCTTTCCTGACAACTGCACATTGCAAGCTATGCAAACCCTTAATTATGAGACGAAGTCAGAATCTGAGATGTCAATTAATGTTTTGGTTAGGTATTGAGAAAGAGGGAGGAAAACTCAAGACAGTCTCGACATTTACGGAGGCTTTTTGAGCAATTCTCCATGTGGTGTTTCCTGCTGTTTTGACCACACCACAAGAAGTGAGAGAGGTCAGAGATGGCTGTCTCTGTTATTTTTTCAGAGAGAGGGGCACACATCTGTCCATTTATCCTACAGTTTGTATCCTTAGTTAACTTATGAGAAAGCGGCTGTTCACCCATGAAGCCAAGAAGCCACTTTGCCCTCATTAGCAGATGAGCAGCACATCCTGCCTTCTCCATCTGCAGCTCATTTGTGTGGCCACAGCCTTCAAACAGGAGCTTTGCCTAGACGATTCTCAGAAGAGAAATACGTTAATACAATAGATATTATTAGCAATATAGTCAGCTGCCTTCAGTCAGAAATACAATAATTTGTACTTTTAGCTGCAGTCAGAGTGACAGCTTGAAGCACTACAGTAAACATGTGACTGCTCTTCACTTGCAAGGCAGTAGACTGTGAAGTTTCTGTACAGGTAGGTACATGATGCCCAAGTCAGCTAGAAACACATCGTTACAAATCATATTCAGTTCCATTCACTAAGTGTGTTCTCAAACAAAGCATCATAATCCCTGAAGCTTTCCTTCATCTATAGGCTCTCTTAAGAAGGACATTAATTTTCATGTTCATTCACAAGCAACTTTCAGGGCCTGTGTAATGAACATCATCCAAATACAGCCACACAAGGTGTCATTTAACCCAGGAAGCATCTCCTCCAGAGGCCAAATAGTCCCTTGTGGACAAGAAAACATGTTTTATGTCCCTGGCCATGCTTCCTAAAATATTCCTCTGTACAGACTCAGGAACATGTTATATCAGAAGTTATTACATGTGCTGTGGATACGGAGCATTGAAGTGTCTCCCTTGGGATTAAAGAGAAAAGAACAAAAAGAATCACAAGTGCTGTGAACTTTTTGCCCTTCAGTAGCACATAAAGAGCAGTATGTTGGTTCTGCCCAGTCTCTGTACACTACTGATGTATTTCAGCAGGTTACTGAAGGCACTGGGGGTGTTGTTACACTTCCTCTGTCCCTCAAGTTAGAAGGAAACAACTGCTGGTAATTGAAGCTTCTTCCCCCTTCTCTTACAGCCTAAGGTAACTCTAGATATCTTATTACAGAACACAGTGGGATTTTGCACGTTTTCCTCTTCTTTCTACTTATTTGCACTCAAGGATCTCTGTTTAGAAGAAGCTCTAACACAAAGCACGTGGGAGCCTCTTAAATTACTCAGAGGGTTCTTTTTAGGAGGTGCTGCTCAAGTAAAAGTCAGATGCTGGTGTAGGCTGCATTTCCATTCAACAGCCTCCTGGCCCCACCTGCTTTATGAACTCCACATGTTTGTTCTACACTGCTCACCGCAGTGCTGTGAACAACTGTATCAAAAGCAAACAGGCAGATAAAGGCCATCTCCAACAGACCCAACCGTGCATCGCAGCAACGCGATACACAGCAACCTCATGTGTGGCTGGGGGACAAAGATCGTCACTTGTGCCAGCAAGATGGATTGGCTGCAATCGAAAGGCAGATAAGAGAATACAGATGTGAGCCCAATTATTTAATTTACTACTTGGAAGTACTTGAATGTTACCGTAGTTACTGTGGTACAGAAAAACTGTACTCAGCAGTGAAAGCATGCGATCGCCTCTCACTGTTCACAGCCATTATGTTTTCTTTGTTCTATTCATTCTTGAACAGATGTTGGAGCTGGAGGCTTGCAGGCAGCCTCTCAGTTTTAACCAATACATTTGATATGCTTCGGCATGGACTTCTAAAACCAGAAGCCTCTCTAATCCACTGTGGAAAGCCCTCTTTGATTTTTAACAGAGAAATGAATACTTGGTCTTCCAACTAACAAAGCTTCTCATTTAAAAGAGGGAAGTGGAGTTAGCAATATGTACTCTAGCACGTTCCCCAATGTTCTTTCATGAATATTTAAATAACATTTTCAGACTTAAAGATATTTTCTTGTTTCCCACATTTAGAGAGTTTTTGGCAGGAAATAACTTTATCATCTGGCATTAAAACACAATACCAGGCAATATATGTTCCTACAAATTGTACATTAAATACCTTGTCTAGAAAGTAAAACAACTTAATTGCTCAGTAACTCAATTCTTCTACTACTACAATGAATTCAGTTTGTCAAGAGAGATTAAACTCATGAATCCAATTAAACTTATCACAGACTTGTTTTAATTTCAGAACACACCTTCCTTGAACGCAGATTGCTAAATGTAAAAGCAAAGGCTGCCTTGTCGATTACAGCCACCAGTCCCACTGTGTAACCACAGGCAGTTCAGGGTTTGGGGTTTTGAAATCTAAGCAAAAGAGCCAGGCAGCCCTTTAGTGCAGCTCTACATGTTCACAACTGGCAAAAGCCTTACCAGTAGCACAGCAATAACACTCAGTTGTTGTAAATAGGTCTGCCCCACTGCAGCTTCAGCACTGGAGGAACTCCAGCCATTCCAAAAGGCCCTAGGTAAGATCCTACCAATGAGTATCAAGGTGAGATACATACAAAGGCACAAGGAAAGGGAGGAAGATGGGCTGAATTTACCAGCAGTGCTGAAGAGCTGGTATAGCAAAAGAGCTGGGGCTGAACTTAGTCAGCTTAGAAGAACTGGACATAGGCTAAAATTCAAAGGTGTTAGCTGTTTGCAGTCTCTTGCTCTTCCTTTCCTTTAAATGCAGCCTCAGAAGGTGAAGACTAAATCCATCAGTACAACTTTCCCAACTTGCATTCCCTCCTAAAGTTCCTCTAGTGCCAAGTGCTCTCTTTACAAACACCATATGTAAGTCAAATGTGGCCCCTCTTGCATGTTCTCTGCATCTCCCATCCTGCAAAGTTTCAGGTAGATCCAGCCAGGTCACCGGAACAATCACAAGCTCGGGAGTTTTTAGTTTCTTGACCTGAAAATAAACCAAACCCTCTGCTGCTGCTGTAGGTGCCACTAATGAGGACTAACATAGCTGCACAAAGGGTCATTTGTGGAAGATTTTAGAAAGGGGGACACTGAGGCAGATTGCAGCTTTTGAAGTTTTCCCTCTGAAAATGCCAGTTTTCCACTGGTGTTATTTCCTAACCAAATCTGAAGCAAAGCTACTTATTCCAAATTAGAGAAAAATCCTGGAAACTAGAAGAATCAGGTTGGAAGAGCAAAATAGGAGGAGTGAAAAAACATAGAAAGCCAGGATTTTTCCCATGAAGGAGAAATTGCAAATCTGACATCCCTGACAAGACAGTACTCGATAAAACCACACCTTCAGAATAATCTCCTAAGTATTACCTTCTTGCTGTATCACTTGCCACAGAGTCAGGATACCTTTCCTGCTGAACAGGTACAACTGAGGCTCTTTGTAGCCAGACACACACACGAACACATGTGGGACTTTCCAACTTAGGTTCCCACAGACCTGCCCTCATACTACACTGCATTGTTACCACTCTTGTAACCTAAGATAAGGCAAGTGCAATACTGTCTTAAATCTTTGTCCTACAAGTAGTGGTTATTTCTTTGCCTCTGCTTACAGCCACTGGAGAACAATAGCTTTCTTGATTTCTGGGAGTGCATTCATCCCTTACCTTGATTCTGGTTTTTTTTGTCCTTCACTAAAGAGCTAGGGAAGAACTATGAAGGAAGCCATGTGCTTCTGGAACTGCTGCCTCTTAAATAACTTAATGCCAATTAAGGGACCATGTCAGAACAGTCAGAAAATGGACTTGCAGGTGATGTGAGAAGTTCTGTAGCAAATGGTCTCTGCTGCCGATGCTCATTGCAGCTAGTGAGTTTCAACATTTCCACAGAATCACCCACTGTCCTCATGATTCATTTTGGGAAAGGATCCCTCAGTCTGACTAGTGGTGCTGGTTAACCCTCTAGTGCAGGCAGATTCATCCCTTAACCCACATACCAAGAAACGAGCAGAGGCTCTGCATTCTCTCATTTCAGTGCTTGCAGCAACAAACTGCTGTGCCTGAAGGAGTTAAACAAGAGGCAGCTTTTCCAACGCTGTATTTTCCTTTGATGTGCAAGTAATCCATCTCTCCTGACCAACCCTCTACACTGCAGCCAAGGCCACAGAACCACAAGAAGCTGCAAGAGTTTGAACCCTAACCCCAGCCGGTCTTCTCCAAGCAGGATGACCTGAAGCTTTGCCCAGGTCAAAGATCTTTCCACAGAGCTTTTCATCTTTTCACATAGGGAAGGGCAGCCATGAGACAAGAGGCACACATTTCTTCTTGCTTGCTCTGTGCAATTTCTCACACACAAGCCTCAGCCTCCAGAGGTCTTTCAACATCAGATGCTCCCAGTTCCACAAAAGCTCTCGGCTTTGAGAGCAGAGCCTCGGCTCACAGGGCTGTTTTTCCTCTCACTGCTGTAGACAGGTTCACTCTCTCTAGGTGGTAAATTATTCATTCTACATGTTCTCAATCTAGACTCTGGCATTGTGTGTACTGTTTAATGCTGCAAGATCAATATATTCTGAAAGCCGTGGTGGGATGTGGCAAGTTGTATAATTTGGGATCCTTCCTCAAGCTACATAACTTGATGATTCTTGCTGTTTTTCTGTTAAAGGCAATTTCTGAACAACTGCACACTAGTTTAGAAGGGAGCAGTGTGCAGGAAGGATCCAGGTATGGTGTAGTTAGTCTGCTTAATGCTGTGAGCATCTCTTGTACCTGGCACTGCTAAGGGCCTCCACAAATACTGGGTTTGGGTTTTGACCCCTCAGTAGGACAGAACCTTTTCTAGCTTCAAGGGCAATGAAGCTCAAAAAGGCTCTGGAGCAGAAGTGCTCTGAGGAGTAGCTGAGGGAACTGGGAGTGCTTAGCTGGGAGAAAAGGAGGCTCAGGGGGACACTCTCTATAACTCTCCTAAAAGAAGCTGTAAGGAAAGGTTACTAAACCCAATTAGATTTTAAAATTTGACAACAGAATATTCACACAATACCTGTCACAGTTATCTAATACTTCCATTCTGGTCTAATTTAAAACAACTGTAGTTCCTAGACACAGAGCAGAACACAAGGACAAAAATGAATGCTAATAAGCCAGCCTCCTCCAAAAAAGCCCTAATTTGCCTCTTTGAATCTGAATTCTGTTCCCCTACAAAGGCCAGTTGGAGCACTGACTCTTTCCCATGACCACACAGGAACAAGTGTGTTCCCCTTCAGGTTCAGATTGAAGGTCTCATTATTTAAGGGATGGAAAGGAATAAAATTAAGGGATGGAAAGGAATGAAATTATGTCCGTTCTGTGCTGAACCACTGCCTGCGATTGATTAACATTAAATTCAATTTCATGCTAATCATCTCAACTTCTTGCCACATATAACAGGAACAGAAAATTTCCCTCAGAAAATCTTGCAGCATTATTCACTGTCTCTTCCTCCTCCTCCCTGGCAGTCTCCTTCTCACCTCCAGTGCTGTGCTCAGACACAGGTTGTCTGACCTCGCTGCAGCCAGAGGAGAAAATAAATCTCCCTGCTATAATAGATGTTGTACAAAGGATGGATGAATCACCATTGGGAAGAGTCCATCTTTATTCTGTACATAGGGACAGACTGCTTGGATGCCCAAATTCTGGAAAAGCAGAATTCAGATACATCCTCCTCAGCAGCAGTAGAGGCAGGCACTGGAAAAATCCCTGTCAGCTAACTTAAAGTTTGGAACAAGCAAGGACTGTTTTCATTTAGGCAGTAGTGAGTCTCTAGGGTCATTTCCAAACAGGCATTAAATCAACTGGCTGTTGGCACAACACTGCAGGAAATCAGATCTCCTCACTGCACAGCACAGACATGGGAGAGGGGGCAACCTACAGAGGAAGTTCAACAGGACTGAAGGAAAATATCAAAGTTAGTCTAAAAAACAAGCACAACATCCTCCAGGACTGGTTACCTATGAGTCCAAGGACAGTTGTGAAGTTACTGGTAAGTTCAGACATGGGAAGAGAGTATTCTTACCTGCAGCTGTTTTTAAGTGTGGATGGGGAACCAGAACGAGACTGTGTACCAGCCAACAAACCCTGCTTCTGGCAGCTGGTGGCTATTGCATTTTCCTTCCTCCTTAGTGCTCATAGGTGGTTCCTGCTTTCCCCTGCATTGACCTCTGTGCTCTTATTTCAGCCCAGCACTGAGAGACTCTAGGGTTTCCAAGACAGGACAGCCCATCCAGCTCCTAGCAACAGGGTACCTTACTCTGCCTCAGTTTTCTCCTCCTCTTCTCTGCTTTTTGCAGGGGAAGGACCACATGCTCCATCCTGACAGATGTGAACTCTATGTAGTTCCATAGAGCAGAAGGCACCTCTCCATACAGAGGATCTCTATAGCTGCCTGCATGTTACCTTTAGAGTGCTTTTAAATTATGTGCCTTAGACATTATTCTAACTGTTCCTCTGGGAAAAGAAAAATCCTCTCTCATTTTTGAGAGGCAAAAGCATTCCCAAAATTATGACAATTATTCATTTCAACATGATGATAAACAAAGGCATTGGCTTCAAAGACAGCTGGTAAAAGGAAAACACAAATAGTCCAAACAAGTCCCAGAGGTTATTCTGTGCTGTGCCACTTATGAGAGGGCCTAATCAACAGGAGGGTCTTTAAAATCCCATTTGTCATACTGTATCTATAGTCACCTCATTCTCTGCTCCTGCCCTCCCTGCCCTCTGTGTAGCCAGGTGAATAGTAAGGAATGATTCTTCGATGATTCATTCAATAAAGATAACAAAATGAATCAGATTAATTATTCAAGACATTATTTGTCAACTTTTGCTGATTGCACTGCAAGAAAGAAATGGAGCTCCCAAGAGCTTTACACACAAAAAGGTTGTGCCTACAAACCAGCTTTGCCAAGTATTAAGCAGAATATTATTTAGCAATCCCCATACCTAACAGCTCCTGCCACCCAGAGAAAGGCCACTACAAGAGACAAACTAGAAGTTTGCCCTCCAGCATCAAAATGGGGAAAAAAAAATACATATATTTATCTTAAAGGTCGGTTCAGTCATTGAATAGTTGCTTAGCAACATTTCCTAGCAACACCACTGCAGAAAAACCACAGCGAGCACTCTTCCCACAAGTCAATTAGAAATGGTAATTTGTATGGGAAGATCCCAGCGTCCGTTCCAATTAGAAAAAACAATTCTCTCCTCATCACCAGTCTATTTTATTGGAAGTTTTGTAAATGCATCCCTCGCTCCATTTTGCTCTGCCTCCTGCACTTCTTCCCAGGTAGCAAAACTTTACACCAGCAGCAAGTCAAGGCTGGCGGTACAGGAAGCAACACTTGAAAGTATAATACAACCCCTTCATCTCCATTTCCAAATCAATGATCAGTTTCTTGTCCTACAAAAAGAGGCTCAAGAAACACAGCTGGCTCTTCAGCACTTGTCAAATGTAGAGATTCCTATTGGACTTTTCCTTTGAAGGTAACTAATTCTGGCACTAGAAGTTGCATTGAGCTTCCCAGAGCTCAGACAGCTGTAGCTGGGCAGCTTCTCCTCTTGTCCTGAAGCACAATACAGCTAGGAACATGGTACAGCACCACTGAACTGTGCCACTTGTGTGTCAGCAAGTCCGTAAGCAACAGCAATGGATAAGAACCGTTTGGTTTTTTAAAAGTAATTTAAGTGGATGGTAATTTCATGTCATTTAAAAGCAATGTGTTCTGAAATCAGATTTGGAGCCTAAAAGGCCAGGCAAATCCTTGAGATGGGAAGGCTCACCTATTTAAAGCCCTTCATGCCCAAATCTGTCAAATCTCAGCAAAGAAAATTAAATGAAGAGAAAAGGGAAAGGAGAAAGTGATCCTGTGTGGGCTGGTGACTGACTGAGGTTTAAACAGTCTCATTTACTCATGTCTCAAATAAACAATAAAGACAAAAAAATAGATTCCCTATTGCCAAATGGCCATAATTTTCTAGCTGTTTACTTTCTCCAGAGCCAAAAAGTTATCTCTTACTTAATTACTTTCAGAAACTATTGCGTGCTTTTGCTACTGTTTTTCCTACTCTCTCTCTCCTTTATAGGAATTGCCAGCAACTTGAGGGAGACTTCCTAACAAGCTCCAAACTCATAGAAACTTAAAGGTTTAGAGAGGTCCCTTCAGAATCATAGATCCTGAAATACATTTTCCCAGCCTTGCTCCTCAAAAGCCAACAGCACTGCCGCCCTTCACACGGCCTGGGATGCCTTTCACTGCCAAAGCACCTGTACTGTCATCACTCCAAACTCTCTTCGGGGAAAGGAAAAAGCTGAGAGGAGGGCCAGCAGAAACTATGAAGCAGCAGCACTAAGTCGTTGTTACTTTTCAGAGTTGGAAGTTCTAGAACACTAGGCAAGAAGGTGAGAAGACATTGTTTCCTTATCTGTCCCCATGCCTGTGACAGGGTTGGCTGCAACCCACAAAGCTCCCTAAAGGTGACTTTAGCAGCTACCAATGGTGAAGATGCTGATTCCACTGAATACAAATAATTCCAGTCACTTATTAGCTGTTAAGTCCTTTAACTTACGACTGAAAAAAATTCCAAATCCCTGAATCTTTCAAAAGAATTCATATGGCACATAAGGCACCTGCCAAAACTTAGTTTCTACCCACAGGAACATTTCTGCCTTTTCCAACTTCCAAATCCTGGTGCACCCCTAGCATTGAGACCTGCTCCCCCCTGTACAACATAGGTTGGGCTGGTGCTGAGGTCAGGTCCTCCCCCTACATAGTATACTCTCCATTACAGACATTTCCAAGAAGAGATGGTTGCTTTGCAGTGGCCAAGGCAGCTGGGAAAACATGGCAGGCGTGTCTGGCAACGTCTCATTTCTAGTTGAGTAATGACATTAGAGTTCTAGCAGCAGCTTTACAGACACTTAAGGGAAAGCCTGTTAATCTGTGAAGCTGGGTGGTGAATCTGCAACCCTCTGGCTGACTATAGCCAACTACTGATTGCATAAAGCCCACAGCAAAATTATTCAATAATAATAGAAGAGGTAAAACTCACGATGTGTGTTTTACTGTGTAGCTTCTCAAAGTTGTTTGAAAGGTTTATATAGCCTTTAGCAAGGAAAAGGTTCCCCATACTTCCCTGAAAGCAATATATCTGGTAATAAGGTAGTATAATCAAAAAGCAGACCTTCCTCCATAGCAAACACATTCTGACGGTCTGATTTATGTGACAGCATCCAGCATCAACTGGGAGATGGAACTGTCTACACCTTCCCTTTAAAGTGAACACAGTAAAAATGCCAAAGGAGCACTGAATCTCCAGAGCCAGCAGGGGAGAAAACAAACCTAAGCACATGAAATTCTGCAACAGCTAAAACATAAATGCACTGAGTGTGACTGATTGAAATAAAAGGGCCTGAAACAGGTATTGCTGTTCCTGGGTGAAAATATGAAGAGGTAAAGAGGGAAGCAGGGATAAACCATGGGGCTCCTCTCTTCTTATCACCCTCTCAGCCTCTTCAAGAGTCATTAGTTCCTGCTCTGAAACTGGGCTGTGGGTCTGTTCCCCACTGCTCTTGCTGTCCCCCATAGCTGCTTGTGGGTGTTTGCCTTGCAAAGCACTCTGGTTTCGCCATGAAGGAAGCTGCCCTTTTTTGCCCAGGATCAACCAGAGTTGAACAGAGGCAGAGGGTACCCCAAGCACAGCTTTAAAAAAAAAGTTATGAAGAAAAATAATCAAGCAAAGCACAGAGTGAATGAGGAAACCACATCTTCCCCCCCACCCCCCCAAGCTAGAACCACTGACACTCACTGGACATGAATCCAACTTCTTCACAAAAGTTAACCGTAGTGAAATGGTTAGAAGTTGCTCTTCCAAAGCCATGATTTGGGATTATGTAAATTCTGTGTTCAGAGCACAAGGAGCAATTTATAGCATTTTACTAAAACGACAGCACTGAAACTGTGTTTGCTCATCCCTCAAAAGGCCAGAGAAGACTTCTACAAAAGAAATGAAAAGGTAAGATTTGAAAAGCAATTTTAGAATTTAAATGAGAAAGTAGTGATTATGCCTTCAGCCCTTCATGACAGAGAGAAGGGCTTTGTTATAAAGTTAGGCTGGAACCAACCCAGCCTGACTGTCAGAAAAACAGAAAAGAAAAACACAAAACAACTTCTCTGCATTAAGAACATCATGGTATTAACAGTCCAGAGGCCCAAGATGCCCTCACTCACAGGAAGATAAGTGAATAGGTCACTGGAGAGCCCCATTTAATCCTGAAACATTTCAGAGCACCTGGAAAGGATCCTGTAGGGTAACATACTGGCAAGATGAAAAGCATTACAGCCTGAGCATCCCAAATTCCTTTATGTTCTCAGATGCACTCAGCCATGACAAAAGCCAACTGCTCCTCTTCTCAGTGAAGTTTGCTGCTCCAGTCCAGTGACATGGCAATTCAGCTTTGTCAGTGCTTACTTGATGTGGATGAGCTGGAGTCAGAAGACAAGACAGAGGAAAAACAAGACAAAATGGCCAGAGCATAGCTTTCAGGTCAAAGCCCAAGAGGAGAAGTGAGCTTCCTTACAGTCCTGCCTTCACCACCTCAATCTAGGCTCCCAAAGTCCCCACAGATACAAGCTACCTCATCTCCTTCAGCAAAAAGGACTCCGTTCCATACTGCTTTGTAGTAGCTAAGCGAAAGGAATTTTCCCTGTCCCCATCAGGGGAAGAAAGGAAGAAAGTCTAGAATAAAAGGCAAGTTCAAAGCCTGCTTTTGTAACAAAGAGGAAAAAACACATGTGAAGAATACTGGGGGACAATTACAGAATAAGCCTAGGTCACTGAAAATATCTGATGGCCTCAGGGCAAAACCCAGAAGTGTTCCTGGAGACATCTATGCTGAGCATCACGTCCATTCTCGTTTTAAGTTCTCCTTTTACCGAGAAGCTCAAGTGCTTGAATGGTTATTTGCAGAATACTAATAACTACAGTTTGCAATTTAAATGAGGGCTGCAGAAACCAGCCAACAACCCTAGTAGTAAGTCAGAGGGTAGAGATAGGATGCAAGCTCCTAAACGTCAAACAGCAAAAACCCCCAACATTTTATTTGGCACATTGCCACTATGAAAAGCAGCTTTACTCAATAGATAAACCCATAAAGTCCCATTGAAGCTTCCTTATGCAAGACCAGTTCACCAGTTGTTAGACAAACAGAGGGTAAGTCATTGGCCAAATCTTTACTGACAAGAGAAATTTTGCACCACCACCTCAACAGAAAGTCAAAAGAAATGGGAAGGGGGAAAAGGAGGAGAAATCTCACTGAAATCCTTTTTTATCATGGACTACTCAAAGCAAAGCCTGATTCATCCATTAGATTTGCAATTTAACTGAAGAATGCATTGGGGGGGTGGAGGGGTGGGTGGAATTTGTCCCTTCCAGGGATTAAAAGACTTCAGTTTCTGAAAAGAGTTGTTCTGTTTGAAAGCACTGCACATTTGTCAAGTCCTGTCTTGCCAAAGGAACTACAAGTTCTTTGCAGAAAAGTCTCACACAAGAGTACATCAAGAAAGATGTAAAACAGAATCCTAAAAGCAGCCTGGTTTTGTTGGCAGAGTGCTTGTTCACCAGCAGGTATCTCCAGTAGCAGCAATAGCTCCATGTCTTTGAGAGAGGACCATCAGTTTAGGCCTCTGGAGATAGGAAATCTCAATGCGTTTCTGACTGATTCTCTGAGTCTTCACTAGCTTAGCACTAAACAAATGCAACTGAAATCTTGTTCAACATCTTCATCAATGACATTGATGAGGGCACAGAGTGTCTGCTCAGCAAGTTTGCCGACGACACCAAGCTGGGAGGCTCGGCTGATACGGCTGAAGGCTGTGCTGCCATCCAGAGAGACCTGGACAGACTGGAGGGCTGGGCACAGAGTAACCAGATGAGGTTCAACAAGGACAAGTGCAGAGTCCTGCATCTGGGGAGGAATAACAAACTCCACCAGTACAGGCTGGGAGGTGATCTACTGGAAAGCAGTCCCGTGGAGAGGGACCTGGGGGTCCTGGTGGACAACAGGTTAACCATGGCACAGCAATGTGCCCTGGTGGCCAAGAAGGCCAATGGGATCCTGGGGTATATTAGGAGGAGTGTGTCCAGCAGATCGAGAGAGGTTCTTTTCCTCCTCTACTCTGCCCTGGTGAGGCCTCATCTTGAGTACTGTGTTCAGTTTTGGGCCCCCCAGTTTAAGAGGGACAAGGATCTACTGGAGAGGGTCCAGCGGAGGGCTACGAGGATGATTAGGGGACAGGAGGGCATGGCTTATGAGGAGAGGCTGAGGGACTTGGGGCTTTTTAGTCTGGAGAAGAGAAGACTTAGGGGAGATTTGATCAATGTTTATAAGTATCTGAAGGCTGGCCAGGAGGTGGGGGACAGGCTCTTTTCACTTGCTCCCTGTGATAGGACAAGGAGCAATGGGTGTAAGTTGCAGCAGAGGAGGTTCCGCCTCAACACAGGAGGGAACTTCTTTACTGTGAGGGTCACAGAGCACTGGAACAGACTCCCCAGGGAGGTCGTGGAGTCTCCTTCTCTGAGGACTTTCAAGGCCCGCCTGGATGCGTTCCTTTGTGATCTGTGTTAGATAGTTTTGTCCTGCTCCGGCAGGGAGGTTGGACTCGATCTCTTGGGTCCCTTCCAACCCCTAACATCCTATGAAATGGCGTGTGTTACCAAACTTCAGAAGGACTTGATTTATAAGTGGAACGACCTGCTACCTCTCTCACTTTCACTGTTCCTTCTTTGTAAAGCACAAGGAAAAAAAAAAAAGCTGTGCGTGGAAACCTCCCAGGATTGGGTTAAGCAACATTTCCATTTGCTCCAACTCCTTTCTGCAGGCAGTTTGCCTTCATACAAGCTTCACTCAGAAGAATGTGCAGTGTCAGATGATCAGCCACGCAGGATTTGGGTTCCCACACCTGTGACAGGGCTGTAGATTAGGGTTCCAGCAAGCCAGAGGAGCAAACAGGAGTTTGGCCTGTCACTCTCCATCCTCACAGAAAAGCAAAGAGGAAGCAAAATTCTGCTGCTGCTCTTCAGATTTTGCATCTACCTACTTGCACATTTTCCTCAGAGAAAGGAGAACAGGTTTTGCAGAGCACATTCCTTGCCTCCTCTGATTGCAGCTTTATTACCTGTCACGATTCAGTCTGCTTCAGTGGGTATTTGCCCAGAAACAACTTGTGAGCAGAAGGTAAAGGCAAAGGTAAGTTGAAGTCTCCTCTGAGATTTCCCAGCATTTCAATGCAAAACCATCCACAGCAAAATGGATCAGCTGTAAGAGCGGCAAAGATCTAAGATGTTTGGCAAGCATGAAGCAGTAGGCACAGCTACCCAAAGATGAAAAGCATTTGAGAGGTGACATAGCAACACACTGCTGACTGCCTGGAAAAAACTGCTACTCTGAAAGGCGGAGAGGAACGAGATTTCTGAATGGCAAATCTCAAGGTGTTCAAGTACACCTACAGTTTCAGCCACATGCAAGGGCTTTGTAATGCAAAGGACCAGCGACTGAAGAGCTTAACAATGGGTCACTGTTCCACACCAATGTGCAATGGGAGATGGGAAAGAGTCTTTCAGGTTGGAAAAGACCTCCAAGATAGAATTCAACCAGGAACCCAAATGTCCCAAGCGCATCACTAAGCCATGTCCCTAAGCTCCACATCTCCACAACTTTTAAACAATCCGCAGATGGCGATTCAACCTTCTCCCTTGGGCAGCCTGTTCCAAAGCCTGACAACCCTTTCCATGAGAAAGTTTGTCCTCAAGTTTAACTTAAACTTGCCCAGCACAAACCCATGCTCTGCTGCTCACACTATTCTGCACCACCAGCACCCAGTCCAGAGAAGACAGTTCAGTAACTGCTACTCCCTCAAAAAAAAAAAAAAAATCAAACCCAAAACCCAGCCTCTAAACAACCTCACTACAGCCAGGGGCATCAGCAGGAGCGTGGGTGGCTATGCATATGGATTTTGCTAACAGTCACGCAAAATATTTCACAGGCATTGGATTCCCCCAAATACTTGCCATTCTTCCTGTCTTGCCTTTCAGGCATCTTGAACTGCCATGCACCAGCAAATGGTCTTGAGCAACAAAATACCAACAGAAGTGGGTGCACGGCTGTATGCTAGAGGAATATTTGTCACATGAAGACATATTCATCTGCCCTACTTCAGATGTGGTAAATATGCTGAAGGTAACTGCAAACCCTTAGGCACTGATACAGCAGGCTTGGGCACTTCAGCACTGTAACCCCAGAAGCTCCATTTAAGGTCACAGGGCACCTTATCTGGAGCTCTTGCTGTTGTACAATTGCTATGGTATCCATACGCAGAGAAAAGGGAGTATATTAGTGAGTGTAATGAACATATTTCTTCCCTAAACATTCTCGTTGGAGTGCCTCAAGAGTGGCTTAAAGCACAGGTCAAGAAGTCTGAGCAGTTACCACATTGAAAAGATGAGACCTGAAAGGCTCCGAAAATGAGAAATGCCAACTGTTGTGATTACCAAACACTGATCTTAAAACAGATACCATGAAAAAGAGAAAGGATGGGCACAGTCTTCAAAGGACAGTCATTTTTCATTGCCTAACAGCAACAGTTCTATTACAGCACTATAATACTCCCCATGTACTATAATTATACTGGCCCACAAGTAAGGCATTTCTCAAAACTAGTTTCCATTTGAGTGGAAGTGATGTACTCCCTGCTACACATGCTGCAAGCTGGACCTGGCACTGCATGGGGACATAGAACTAGATGATCTTGAAGGTTCTTTCCAACCCAAACCATTCTGTGATCTAGAGCAAATTAATTAACAGCACAATACAGTACACCCATGCACACAGCCTGAGTAGTTCTCTTGGTGTTAGCCTTGAGGCGGGGCCTGGATCCACCAGCAATTACTTTACAAATTAGAGCACTCACATACTCCGGATACAAAATAATCCTTCATATTAATAATGTACTGCTGAAAAAGCAGCGGGGGGAAGGTGTGGGGGATAACCTAGGAAGCAGGTACAGGGCACATACATTTGTTAACAAATACTCAGCTCCTCTGTACCATCATGGGAAAAGCAGATGAAGGACCACAACACACAACCCAGCACGTTTTGTTCTACTGAAGAGAAGTAGCCACTACAGCTGCTATTTTTTGCCAAGGCAACCAACAGATCTACAGATCTGATAAAAAGAAAATGCAGCCCATGCTGTTCAATATTCCTTGACAACCCTTCTGGCTACAAGAGCTCCACAATGGCCAACTGCTTCCTAAATAACCCAGGTGCTCCAGAAAAGAATGAGAATACAGACCAGTTTACACTAAGACGCAGCACACTGCAGGTGGTGGTACAGGTCTTGAACCCTCATGTTTGCATGAAAGTGCAGTAGGTTTATCCAAGCTCTCCCTAACATGCTGTGTTTGCACCAAAACAGGTAGATGGTTTATGCTGTATTCTGCTCTACTGCTCTCCTCCTACAGACCTGTCAGTACACTGGTCCTTCACCACCTCCCCTCTGCCAGACCCTATAGTACTTGGCACATTGTGAAGTTTTTTTGGCAGCCTTTGAAGCTGAGGATTTCACTAATTCATTTCATGCTTCACGTCTTCTAAAAGTTCCATTGTGAAGTCCGGTCACTCTGGAGAAGCAACACTGCCCCAGTGTTTCTGCCGAGAGCTTCAATGGTAAGAGGGGCTGGAGCTGCCTGCCGTTCATACCAGTGGAGTGCCATAGCCAGGCTGGCTTTCACTGTGCTCTCTCTTCCCCAGGGCCCACACTTTCCTTCATCTTCAAGCCAATAACATTGCCACCCATCTCTCCACCAAGCAATACTTCAAGGAGATAATAAAAACCCAAAACACAAGATGTCACCATCCGTAAGTGACTGCTGCCTTGTCTCCATCTCTTTGGGCTCTTTTCCCGACTCCAGTTAAAACCCAACCACAAACAGGCTTGCAGCTCTATTATCTTGTGACTATCATGCAATTTCTCCAGAGTAACTCCTGCTCTTGTTCATAGGAGTCTTCTAGGTACAGACAATGGCTTCTGCAGATAAGGGTCATGACCTCAGGGATGAGTAGAGTCAGCTTGTGACACCGTATAAATGGAACGCAAATAATATTCTGCACCAACCCTCCAGGCATTTTTAAATGAAACTTCAACCCTTGAATTACAGGTCACACAGTTCCAACTCCCTGCCTTTAAATTATCAAGCTAGGATATGTACAAGTTTCTGCTACAAGGAACAGACTCAGATTCTCAAAACTGAGTATTCTATTCATTTGAATTTGGACTAGTTGAGTTAAATTGATTTTTTTTAATGTGTTTATCCTCTATAGGGACCTTATTTCTCCCCCTTCTTAAATGCTGATTTGCTGAAACTGTTCCTATCCAATACTCATTACTGAAATGCATGGAAAGCTGCCAGAAGAAGTGAAGCCTTCTGGACTAAACAAGGGATTTATTACTGAGAAACCCACAGCACAGGGTAAAAATCCATCACAAACTTATTGATTTAAACTGATGGTTAGTAATCACACACAATTTATATTAAGTGAAACATACTGCCATCTAATTTAGAGTAAGTGAATTGAATGCTACTGCTCTGACTTCTGTTTAAAAGCAAACTCTAATTGATATCCACATAGAAATAATAGAAGCCTTCAAAAAACATGAACAAAATATTCTGTTATCTATGTTTATTAGTCTTGATAGGTAATTTTTTCCTATTTAAAAACAGTTAGACCATAATTATACTATTACATTTCAGTAAGACATATGTAAGCTTGAGGATAAGTTAAATAGAATTGGACGAGAACTGTGCCTACAGTGTGGAGAAAAGCATTTGATGTGCAAGATGGAGTTTAAGTGACTTCAACTTGCTTTTAATACAGAAGCCTCAAACTTTGCCTGCTTTCACTCAAAACACAATGAAATCAAGTCATGCGTTTTACTAAAAAATGCTTCTCTTACCTCCAGTGGAAGTGTCTTAGGATGATAATTGCACTGTACGGCAAGAGTTATCACTGCGGCACCACATCTTCCCTCCAAGATCCCACTCCTGGAGAATTGTGCTTGTCAGCCTCCTTTGATATGTCATATAATTGGATCCCAATCCTCAGCAGTATTAGTCAGCCCTATAGCAAATTTTATTTCTAAATAAATGTTTGCTGTTCTTGTAAACTGTCAGTGTGTAAACACTGACAGGAATAAAATAAACTTTACAATATCTTGTTCACAATGAACTTCCTTACACTCAGAAAGCTGGCTTTTAATATTTAAGCATGTAAGAACATTATTATTCTTCGTTACTGAAATAACTTGTAACAGGAGCACAGAGCCGGCCACCATTTTCAGTATTCAACTGGCTTTGTAGTTTGAAGGCCAGAAGCCCACCTCAAGCCGTTCCTCATGGAAACTCCTAAATCATGTTTAGTTAAAGATGGACACATTTCTGAAAAGGAGCACTTAGGTCCTGGATCACATCACAATCAACCTAAAAGGTTCACCAGGAAAGTGCAGCGGCCCATCCCACTGCAGGCTGGGCTCAGACTGCTCCTTATCAGCTGCGTATTTGCAGGAAAGCACGTCTCAAGGCTCACATGAAGTTAAACACATATGGTGGTTCAGGTTGGCCTTCTGACAACTTGATCATTTTATTTTTAAAGTAATGCTCTAACATGTGTTGTACTCGTGAGTTTAAGCCTAATTCTGCAACAAGCTACATATGTGTGGCCCAGTTGCCCATAACTAGCCTCATTACAATTCAGCTAAGCCCATTTGCAGAGTGCACTGCAGGACTAGACCCTTAGGAATTTGTTACGTTCCTGGAGCTTATTAAATCACTGGATATCTCCAGCAAGACAACAGCTTTGCATCCAAATCATAACTGACTCCTATTTGCCTGGTTAGTACTAACCACCCAGTAGCAGTTATTTCTGCACAACTAGACACTTCTGTTTACATAAACTTTTCCCATTTTCATCATCAACTGGCTCTAAACACCAGCCCTCTGATTTTTCACTGAGGTGAGGCAATGCTCAACTACCATGGACAATGCTAATTACACCAGGGGATGTCCGTGCCCCTCAGCTGCTTGCCAAGCATGACTGAAATTCTACAAAAGCTACTGTGTATGAAAAACAAAAACCAATTTGCAAGCTCAGGCTTTAAAAACAAAGCTGCCCACTACACTGCAAGAGACTCTGTCTAGCAATGTGAATGTTGCCAGCCATAACAACTGCTTGTGTGCAATTCAAATGCTCAATTGACTTTTCCACCCACAGGTAAGTCACTGAATGCAGGTAAAAGAGCTGGCTTGATGCACTTCCTTCCCTTACAAAGCATTTACTCCATAAAATAAAAGAAGGGCATGTTAGAGAAACATGGAATATCTCAAGTAGGAAGGGATCCTTAAGGATCAGAATCCAACTCCCTGTTCCATGCAGCACTACCTACAGCTAAACCATATAACAAAGACCATTGATTGTCCAGATGCTCTTTGAACTCTGACAGGCTTGGTCACATGACCACACTGCCCTGAGGAGACTGGTTCAGGGAAGAGCCAATTCCCACTGTCCAATCTGAACTACTTCTGACATTGCTGCATTGTATTTCCCTGTGTCCCATCACTGGTCACCAAACAAAGGAGATCAGCACCTCTGTCACCTGCCACATGAGAAAGGTGTAGTAGCCTCCAATGAGGTCCTCCCTCAGCCTTCTCTTCTCCGAATTGAATAACTCAAGAGACCTCAGCCGCTCCTCAAGTCTTACCATAAGTTAGCTTGTACCCCCACATCATGAGTCTTGCACTGCTGATGAGAAGCACATTTGCTAGCAGTTCCCAAGCTAGCCATGGCCCAGGGCTGGGCGTCCCCAAACCCACGCACTATCAGCTACTCTGCTTGTTCAAACAAGCACGAGGAAAGAGCAAAACAGAGTAATAAATAATCCTTTTCTCTGAGGGGCTCTTTATTGAGAACTACAAATAAAACTTCAGTCAGAGATAAACTGTCAACGTGAATAGGGTTTCTTTTGTCCAGGAACGGCCAAGGTTGAGCAACAGCAATTTCCCTGCTATGTTTTTCCCTCCCGACTCAGTCTCAGCAGTCTTGGTATTCTCAGGCAAGCTCTCTGAAGCGCCTGAGAAAAGCAACAGACAAACAAGCAAAAGAGTCAACAACTAGAGAGAAAAGTTCCGCAGATTAAATGAAGAAGACAAGTCAAGTTGGATCTCCAAATAGGAAATAGTGAGATGCACAATTTGAGAATCAGCCCTGGGCATCAAAGGCTGCTCGCAGCAGGGCTGTTTCTGAGCAGAGCTCTGCAGGTTATGGCTGTGGTCAGTGAGAAACAAGGGTCACGCAGGGGCTTTCATGGCAGCGTGGCAGCAATCAAATATCCTTCTTTTTTGTAACCTAGGTCTGATGTGGGAGCTACAGCTCCTCAGAAAATGCACATCAAAACCTAGGGTTTGTTGTTTTGACTAATCCGTTTCCTCAGCCTTGAATCACAGGCATCACAAAAAGCAAGAGACAAAAAGGATTCATGTGCTCTTAGTAACAGCACACAAATACCCCAATACAGCTATAGCACTAACACCACAGGTTCCCCACATCCAAAAGCCCATAGCCCCTTAGGTTCAATTGTAAAAGGCTGTTTGGTCAAAGCCCTTTGCACTGCACAGCAGTAGTTTGGTACTTTGCTGTTTGGTATTAGAGCGAGTGCTAACAACTTCAACAACCAGCACCAGGGGATGACAGTGGGACTCACACCACGCAGGAGTACAATGGACATGAAATGAGATGTTGCAAAGTTTAGACACGCTTAGGCAGCGGCCACTATTTGCTTTCTTTCCAGTCCAAAAAGAAGCTTTTTTATTAAAGGACAAGTGATCTTACACACTGGAAACCCATTATTCCCAATGGCTCTAACAGAGGCCTCTACTCTTGTGCCCCATATATGTATCAAAGCCAAAGACAGAGAGCAAACCAATCAAAACAGAAACACACCATTTGCGCTCCAGATGAAAACATGGATTTTTTACAAACATTAGGGAGTAGGTTTTTTTGTTTTGTGGTAATAGATGGAAGACACCCCTACCCTGCCTTATCTCTGTCCCAAACCCCATCCACAAACTGCTTTCAAACTGGGTATCTATGTAAACGCTTGCAGTAAGGCTTCAAAAGAAGCTCCTGCACCAGCTGGTTCAGACAACTTCAGCTCCCACCCCAACTCACACATAGCTCCCTCGATCTTGATCCTTCATTTGCAGCAGGGCTTCCCTATGCTTACTGCTTGGGCAGTTCCTGCTCCTTAAGGCACAGCTCCAGCCCTCTAGATGCAACAGGATACCTATCAAGCCCTGACCTCCAGGCTGGGTGGGAATGTTTGCTGTCCTGGCTTGTGGTTTTGGCCTCAGGAGGATTTCCTTCAGGAGTGAACTAAAATTTAAGTCATTGTAACGTCAAATAGCACAACAAACTAACAATAAAATCCCCTAGCAATTGCATCTTCTTTTGTGACAGCATCCCCACACACCTGGTGTTTACAGCTTGGTACTTTCTGATGATTGTCCTCCCCTTACTTATGCTACAGCTTTGGATCCCAGAAAAATGAAATGTTGATATTGAATGTGAAAGAGAAGTTCATCTGAGTGATGAGAGTAGCGAGCTCGCAGAGAAGCTGTCAAACCGAGGAAGTGTCTTACAACTGCCACAGTATAATGAAAATATTCTTTAGGAGTTTGTGACAACTGCAGAGCGAGACAGAAAATGAAGCTGCCTACAGCTGGTGACTTACTAGGTGTGTGTAAGCACAATTCTTCACAGGAGAGCCAGTCTGAGGGGGGACAAGCCCTATTTCCAAAGTGCTGCATTGACTGCAAAAAAAGACAGGCAGACCAGTTTGCTTCTTATTTCCCCTGTGCCCAAATAAGTAATCCCTGCAGTGCTGTCTTGCAGGAGACAAGAGAACTGTTGGGGTCCCAAGTGCAAGTAGCTCCTTGCACTCAGTCTTGGATGGTCTCTCCTCTCCACAGCAGACAAGGATTCATCTGGGGCAGGACACACACACTCAGTGCCACACAAAGAGAAGCAGAGGTAAGTTAGGTGGGAGGAAGACTCAGCTCATTTGAGGAGAAGCTGAGGAAGCTCATTACCTGTCCCAGCCCACAACTTCAAGCCTTTAGAGAATGCACTCAACACAATAAACATGCTCCTTCAGCCGTCAAAATAAAGATGCGCATGAAGCATTAAACTATGCAGTCCACACACTTAAACCTACAGATCTGATTATCAAACAACAACAGGCTTCCTTCACAGAGAGGCTCCATTTTTGCTACAACTCCTGGAGAGCTGCTGATAACTTCATCAAATCAGGCTTTGCCTCACTGCAAACATTTCTTGACTTGCTGAAAGCTTAAGATTTATATGTTTTAGACACTTAGGCAGAGATTTTCACAGGCCATCAGGGAATCTGGATGTTGAGCTCTTGCCAGAAGTTTGAACATTGAAGAGTAAGCACAGGCAAGCAAATATTTGAGGTATTCAACCTTCTGCAATGTACTAAAGCTAAGCACCCCAGTGACTAAGCAGCTGCAAAAACATAAGACTCAGATTTTGGGAGGTCACTGAAGTAGTGTGGAAGAACTACATAGAGATGTGGGAGCATCATCCAACACCTCTGCCTTAGGGTCAAGCCAGCATGCCTCACTGAGCCTGCAGGGCAGAGCATGATTGGCTTCAGGGCTTTTAATTGCTGGTGTGATTTTATACAAAGTCTAAGCAGAAAGGTAGGGGAGAAGGAGCATTTATAAGGTTGCTTTGAAGCCAGGGAAAATACAAGATTATAGCTAAAAGTATTATGAATTTATACTGTCCCATAAATACGGTCATCTGAGGGGTGACCTCATTAATATGTGAGGAGTGAGTGTCAGGAGGATGGAGTCAGGGTCTGCTCAATGCCTTCTAGTAATAGGTCAAGGGGCAATAGGTGTGAGCTGGAACATAGGAGGTTCCACATCAATATTAGAAGGAATTTCTTCACAGTGAGGGTTACAGAGCATTGGAACAGGCTGTCCAGGGGAGTTGAGGAGTCTTCTTCTCTGGAGATGTTTAAAACCCACCTGGACATGTTCCTGTGCGACTTGGTCTAGGTGACCCTGCTGTGGCAGGGGGATTGGATGATCTTTCGAGGTCCCTTCCAAACCCTAACGTTCTGTGATTCTGTAAATTCAATTAGCTGAGTGAAGCAAGACAAACAGGAGGGTTTCTAGTGAAATAGGAAGACCACAAGAAGCTAAACAAACATAGACAAGAGAGGCTATGATAACAGTGTTTCAAAATAGAGTTTTGCACACTATGTGAAGTTTGAAAACTTAACCTTTCGGCAACTTCGGAGCTTCTATCCCAGACAGAGAGCCAACAGGGACAAAAGAGCAAGTTTATCCACAAGTAATAATACACCAATGCCAAAATTCTGCAGATGACACGTGTTAAGCTGTTTGCTACATCCCATTGCATTGTAATACACTGAAAAAAAGGGTGCAGATCACTGTGCAGATCTAGCTGCTTGCACAAGCTTATTAACTTGTACTGCAGCCCACACGTCCCCAGTGACTACTCAAACAGTTAGATCCAGCAAGGAACTATGAAAACAATGGGGAGGAGGAGGCGGCCAGGCTAAGAAAAGCACTTGGAGCCAAGCAGGAATAGGTATTTTAGACAGTCACCAACATTTAAGGCAGAGAACTAAGCTGACACAGTATCAGCCCGTGGGTATCTGTTTGCACTGCACCATGAGTCAATGACCATTATCCACACAAGAGGAAGAGGAACACGGCCTGCTAAGCATTAATTTCAAGCAGGCACTCCAGGAAAAGGAAAACTCCTCTCCCTGAATGTTTAAGAAGCTCATGAACACTGACTTATGCATGCATTTATTAATTTTTTTCCAGCATGGAGCATTTCAGCTTTTAGGTTTCACAAGCAGCTTGAAAGCCAGGCAAATGCCTAGCAGTTAGGAAGAACCCCATCTCTTTAGAGGATTAGGAATTAAGTTAACTGCACATTAGAGATAAAATAGTGGAGTACTTTCTTTATTCTTAATAATAAACCATAAGGCATTATGCTACACAGCACGATTAACTTCTTTCAACTTCTCACTATTACTGCTGAGACAGCAACATGGTAGTCTCACAGAAACAGTAAAAAATACAGGGAGATTAAGTTAAAATTAAGTGAATTTAATGCAGGCAGAAAATGCTACATTGCAACCCAGAGGAGATAAGTCTTCTGTTGATGTAAAGCACAGCCTGAGCGCTAGTGGCATTAGAATGAATTCCTCAAAAACAAAAATAATTCAGTTTGAAGTGACCAGGTCTAAGATTTCGCATTACTCTGCATCCGTCTACTCCTTTCTAACTCATCATTCATTTGGCTAGTAGGTCTCCAGAATAACCACACTACTAGCAAGTCTGGTGAAAAGAATAAACTTTGCAACTACACCAGGTGTCATCATAGAATCATAGAATTATTAGGGATTGGAAGCAACCCCAAAGATCATCCAGTCCAATCCCCCTGCCACAGCAGGATCACTTCACTGGAGAAGTTATGGAATCAGAATCACTCAAGGTTGGAAGGGACCACCTGACCATCCAGTTCCAACCCCACCCCAACAGGCTGGGACACCCCATTCTAGACCAGGCTGGCCAGAGCCCCATCCAGCCTGGCCTTAAACACCTCCCTAGACAACCCATTCCAGGCTCTCACCACTCTCACGGTGAAGAACTTCCTTCTCACATCGACTCTAAATCTACCCATCTCAAGATTTGCTCCATTGCCCCTAGTCCTGTCACTACCTGACATCCTAGAAAGCCCCTCCCCAGCCTTTTTGTAGGCCCCTCTCAGATATACTGAAAGGCCACAATAAGGTCACCTGGGAGCCTCCTCTTCTCCAGACTGAGCAGCCCCAACTTTCTCAGTCTATCCTCGTAGGAGAGGTGCTTCAGCCCTCTGATCATCCTCATGGCCCTCCTCTGCACATACTCCAGTACATCCACATCCTTCTTGTAATAAGAGCTCCAGAACTGGACACAGTACTCCAGGTAGGGTCTCATCAGAGCAGAATAGAGGGGGAGAATCACCTCCCATGATCTGCTGGCCACACTTCTCCTCATGCAGCCCAGGATCTTGTTTGCCTTCTGAGCCTCTCCTCCTTTAGCAGCTCCCTAGCGTCTCAAACTTTAATTCGACCAGGTTCCTCAATTATAAAACTCTTCTTACAGACACAACAAAAACCCACAAAAAACTAAAAAACCATTTAGGTCTGTGAAATGCAGAGATACTAAACAACAGGGACATTTGATCATTAGACAATCAACCCAATGCACAGTACAAGGTATCAGCCAAATCCAACACTTACCAAGACTGTGAAATAAAAATGCTCCACAAGACCAATGTAAGTTCTACCATCAGTGTAGAAGTGCAACTTTCCAGCTATTCTCTATGATTCAAGGAGTTAAGGCTATTTACCTACCTCTTAGCATTGTTTAGAATGACTAGAGACAGCACAAACATCCTAGCCCTCCTCTTCCTCTTAAGCATGAGCTGCAGCTGTAACCCATGAGCAGATATTGAGGACTTTCTCCCACCTGTGGGAGAAGCTCCCTTAAAAGGTATCAAAACTGTTGTCTTCAGTGCCCATCACTTTCCACCCTAAAGCAATACTTTATTGCCTGAGCAAGCTGGGCAAACTTAAACTACTGAAAAATACTCTGACACTAAAGGCCACCCTGTTAAAGCAAAGCTGCATCTCTGTCTTGTTGCAAACTTGGCTGTTTCACAGCAGGTTAGCTAACCATCTCCACTCCACCCGAGTTACACAGAGTGTAGCACAGGTGACTCTGATCCAAGACTACGAAAAACTAAACAATTAAATAGTTCCATAGGGAACAGCTGAAGACTTGGTACAACATGCAGCAGCTGCTTTGAGGTGAAGCATCTCTTTAGTGCAGTAAACAGCAATTCCCCTTCACATCTTAATTCTGCAGAGGTCTGAGGTCCTAAGCAAAGTATCAAAACTATTCCAGCTAGACATTATATGTTACCTAGATATCATGTGTTACCTGACGTGGCAGCAGACATACAAGGATCACTGAATAGTTGTAGGTTTGTGGTGGCCTTCAGCCACAGAAGGCTCAGGACCACATGCACACAGTGTGCCAGGCTGTGCTCTGAGCCATTTGCCGCCTAAGCACCTGAGGCAGAATCAGAGCTGCTGAAAATTTTCAAGGACAATGCTGGAAAAAGGCAGTGAACCAAAATGGAAATGTTTTTTGGAAACATGATGTCTTCCAACAACAGGGTGAGCTTCCCCATATATTCTCCTAGTAGGCTGTAGGGATTTCACAACATCACAGGCAGAGCAATCACATAAATTACCTGAAAGGGCTTCTAGTTTAACTGCTACAGGATCAACAGCCTTTGGAAACTTGTGTCTACCAAAGTTGGCAGTGCTTTCAAATTCGTGGTCTGTGCATCCCTCAGGGAAATGATGAAATGTGAGCCTTGGGTCAGGTTTCATTGGAAAAGAGCTGCACTAGAAACTACTTTCAGTTCCTTTGCACTGATACGTATCAGTACTTTGGGAACCTGAAAGCTGGAACGACAGCAAAACTGCGATTCAGAGAGAGCTTTTCTCTGATTCTTGAAGCTGGGGTGGGTCCCAGCATTCTGCTCTTTTGGCAAACAATCGCAGCCTGTGGCTGCCTTGGGGCTTTAGGAACCATGACTTCATTTTGGGTAGAACATTCAAAATGACATTTTCTGTTTTGTCTGTTATCAGGATAGTTTCACTCTCCACCCAGAAGACTGACTTTTCTTGTTTATTGCTTTCATACGTCTACAGGACGGAGATGTATTGCAATGTATAATCTAGATGGAGAAGTTGGGAACATTAGGCTCATTTGGGTTAACTGAGAGCCTGAGAGTCTCCTACTGAACCAAAAAGACAACACAGAGCTCCAGAATCACAACAAGTGCCATTGCCATGTAGCCTATTCCCCTTGTAGTCCATTTTAGTTCTGGAATAAAAATGCAGCAGCTTTATTGAGTGAATCTGACAGGTGATTGTACCTTTGCCATGACTTTTCCAGTAACATCTCCAATTTTTTTTTCATACTTGTGGCAAATTTGGGATTTCCCTGAAACTCAGCAGTGAAAAAGTTTATAAACTTCAATAGGTCTTCAGTTACCTACAGAAAGACAAGATCAGCTTGGAGAAACGGAGACTGAGGGGTCACCACATGAATGTTTATAAACTTAAGAAGGGTGGGTGTCAGGAGGATGGAGCCAGGCTTTGCTCAGTGGCATCTAATGACAGGACAAGGGACAATGGGTGTAAGCTGGAACACAGGAGGTTCTACATAAATATGACAATAAACTTCTTGACTGTGAGGGTGACAGAATCTGGAAGGGGCTGCCCAGGCGGGTTGTGGAGTCTACTTCTCTGGAGATGCTTAAAACCCACCTGGACGTGTTTGTGTGTGACTTGGTCTAGGGGATCCTGCTGTGGCAGAGGGACTGGACTAGACGATCTTTAGAGGTCTCTTCCAATCCCTAATGTTCTGTGATTCTGTGACTCACAAATATCATCAGCTTCTGGTTTTGTACCACTTATATGTTCAGAAATTCACATAACCACCCTTTTTTATTTTGGAACCCAGTGGTCTATTATGTACAAATTATTCCCATTCATTTTCTTTCAGACGTCCTGTTCAGCTCCCCACTAAATAATCCTTTGTCTCTTTCTCAGAAGCACGAACAGCCTCATAAACCATCCTCTGCCAGGCTGATGGTAATACACTATCTTCAGATCCAACAGATAGTTTACAGATATTTACTCAACATTTGCAATGCTTATGCTATGCAAAGGATGGGTCATAACTGAAGGCAGCCACATGTCAGAAAGAAAACAGCAAACCAGTCTTCCTTTTGAAGAGCTCAAACACACAGCTAGGATTCAAGATACAAGAGAATCCTACAATTTTACACTTAGCCACCACATTTTATCTTTTGTCCCCCCATTACAATGTATTCACAAGGGTCTTTTTCCTGCCTTGATGAGTTAAGTGTTCAATACGATAGTTGTTCACTGCAATTTCAATGATAGGATGTGTTTAAAATGAAAATCAAAAGCATGAATCACTGACAAATGTAGTGTTGCAGAGCTGTCTTCTTATTTTTCAGTTGGATTCCCAGGTTTAGCAAAGTGCTTTGCTCACACAGCAACAATGCTGCAGGTTTTTGTATGCAAGGTATTTGGGAAATGGAAGTTAAGGACATTCACGATTTAGCCCTGCAGTGACAGACAACTTCAGTCCCGAACATTTGAGTAGAACTAAAGTTGTCAAAGGTACATGCACAAACCCCAGATTGGTAGTCTAGATGCCAGAATTTCACAGAAACTAATGTAAATGATCAGTTAGACAGAGCTCCAACTACTCTATGCTACATTTACTGCAAATAGACTTTTCTCTGTTTTATCAAGCAGGCTTTGTGCCATTAGAGCAAAATTTACCAAGTCAAAGCAGCAAAGACAGGGAACAAGTTCACAGAGTTTAGAATTAGCAGCAATACAAAGCTATCGCACTCATTATGCTTCAAACGTGATGCCCATTTTGACTGTAATTCCTCCAAATTCAAGTCAATCTAAAGCTAAAACTCTATAATCTGCCAGAACAGATTTACTGCACTGCTAATGGGTATTAGGACATTTAAATATTTGGGGGGAGGGGAAGAGTCATATCAGTGCAAGAAACAGAGGCACAGATTCTCAGTATTAGAAATCAAACCTGAAGCCTCTAGTCCTGGGCTTTAAAATACAATTTTAAAACACCCACTCATCTGAGGAAACATGCTAGAGAAAAAGACTTATGGTTTTACCACATTGATTTATCTCCACACAGCTGGAGCACGAAGACATTTAGAACCCACCGGGATATGTTCCTGTGCGACTGGATCTAGGTGATCCTGCTGTGGTGGGGAAGCTGGACTAGATAATCTTTCAAGGTCACTTCCAATCCCTTATGTTCTGTGATTCATCTCTGATTCCACAGTATGGTTGTATCCCCATATTACCAGAACTCATGAGCCCTGCTGTCACACCAAACACAGGCAATGCTGGGATGTACACCATTCCCCGAGCAAAAATCCTTCTAGAGGTCCTGCCTCTTATATTCAAGGTGGAGGACACAGCTCTTCTTACCTCAGCTGGTGAGGACTTGCCAGAGGGGAATGTGAAAAAAAAACACATCAAATTTGTCAGAAGAACTTCAGAACTCTGGTAGAAGACAACGCCCACTGAAGCACTGCTCTTGTTCCCCAGCATCCTGCCTTCTTAACTGGAGATGCAAGGGAGTGATTAATCAGGCTGGGAGAGGTAAGAAGTTCAATACAGGCAACAAAAACTCAGCGAAAAGGAAGAGATGCTGTTGAGGGATTTTTTTTTCCATCTCTAAACAAGCTTTTAAATATTTCTTTAATTCCTATGTTTAACCAGTTCTCCAGGGAGCTGCAGACACCACCCCAGGGCCCAGCTGGGTCGGGTCCCACACCAGGAAGGTGGTTCCAGCCTCTCTCGACGGTGAATTCAAAGTGCTGCATCCATTGCACTTCTCCTTCTTTCCATCTCCGCAGGCAACATGCAGCTTACAACAAGTGCATTTCCCCCACAGTCTTTGCTTCAATTTGGTGCACTCCTCAAGCTGTTTCTCACGATGTTTTTAGCAAAAGAACTCCCTGCTCAAACCCCTCCGGCCTGCTGCCCTGCAGGGCTAGAACCTGCTGCGGTTCGTGGAGAGGGAGAGCACCGTCACCTGACGGGCAGCCCGGCACAAAAGCTCCCACAGGCAGCATCTTTCTGAGGGCTAAAAAAAAATAAAAAAGAAAATCCAAACAGAGAAACATCCCAGAAAAGTCATTTTTTCCCGGGGCTTCCCCGTTCTCGGCCCCTGCCGCAGCCCAGCGGCTCCCTCTGGCGCCCGGCCGCGCCGCCGCCCTGTGGGCTCGGCTCTCCCTCTCCCACAGTGCCCTCTGCAGCCCGAGGCCTGCACCCGCCGAAAGGCTCAAACCGAGGGAAAATCATCGTCATCATCATCGTAACAATAAAAGAGCTTTAACGAGTCCAGAGGGGCCCTTCCAGTCAGAACAGACTGGTCACAGCAGATTCACGGTGTATCCCAGGACAGCTTTCAGTACCTGAAAGGGGCTACCAGAAGGCTTGAGGGCAACTATTCACGAGGGCAGGGAATGATAGGATGAGGGGTCACGGTTTAAAGCTGGAAAAGGGCAGATTGAGTCTGGACATGAGGGAAAATGTTCTTGAATCTGAGGGTGGGGGATCCCTTGAACAGATTGCCCAGAGAGGTGGTGGAGGCCTGGGCAATCTGCTCTGGTTAGAGACTGCCCTGCTGGTTGTAGGAGGGTTGGACTGGATGACCTTTGAAGGTCCCTTCCAACCCAATGGATTCTATGTGTCGACAACACTCAGGTCCCTTGGCACCAGCTCAAGGACTTTCATGTGCAACCCACAGAAATCTCATTTTTTTCATAAAAATGTGCCACTTCAGGCAGTGTGCCATGGTACCACGGCCATCTCTACAAGCATCGCCAGCCCCCTGCCAGTGCTCTGTCATGGGGTAACATAAGACATCTGCCTTCAGAGCTGGACAAGGGACGCGGGCACAGACATACTCCGCTCCGTTTTGTTAAACAGATTAGTCCACACAACACGTTAGTACAGTGCTGGCTGTAGTCTTCAGCAATGCATCTGCTGCTGCAAAGCTCCAGATGCTCTGTAAGCTACAATAATACAGTTAAGTGGAAAATGAATCATTAAAAGCCATTACGACTATCGTAGCATGACTCCACTGACAACAAACCACAGTAATAATGATGTGAGGTGCATGATGCACATTCCTCAGAGCCACCATCAAGCTTTATTTTGGGTGATGCAGGTCACCTGCCCCAGGAATGGGGAGGACACAGGGATGCCACCCTTGCCACAGAGACTGAGACCTGGTAGGACACCATCTGGGCTGTGCTCACAGGGACAGACTGGTTTCCAGGTGCTTGAGGTGGCTTGTCCGGGGGGCAGGCAGGTGTGGGCCCTGCCCTTCTTGTGGGAAGCAAGATGAAGTTTCCACCAGTTCCACTTTGCCCTTCAACCTGGCTGAAAAGTACTTGGGGCCATGCAGGACCAAGCTTCGCTGGCTGCTCCTCAGGTCCTGCTCGAGACAGTGCCTTTGGGCCTGGCAGGAGAGCTTTTGCAGCTCCAGGGAAATGTCAGCTCTCTGCTGATGTGGCAAATGTGATGAGGGCAGGAAAAGAAAACCCAGGGCCAAGTTTCCTGCTCGTGTGAAGCAGACAGCTCTGACGCTTTACAAACAAGCCAGTTCGATTTATCTCTTTGAAAATTCGGCATTAATTTTTTCCCCATCGCCAATGAAGTCATTCCCTTGTGCAGCCCTTGGCTAGTACTTTCAAAAGCCAGGTAATGGGAAAAACGGACTGATGTCTTCACTAAGAGCTGAGGCTTTGAGGCGCAGACATGCACCGACTCATATAGGATGTGCCGTTTTGTTGTAGAGAAGCACCTTTGATTCCCCTAGCAGAAGCAATGTGCTTTCTTGCTAGACTGTAACACCAGGCAATACAAGCCCCACTCTCCAAATACCACCGCCTGTATCTAGCCGAGTGCTCTCAGTATGGACCTCTTCCAGTCCCTCATTAAAGACCATAAAGCAAGGTCACTCCTTAGTCAACCTGAGCACCACCTGTCACAGCACCGCTGAGATTTCTGTCATTTATGAAGGGGAACAGGAGAGCTCCTCACAGATCTGGCTCTCATAAAAATAATTTACAGCTACATTCACCTTGCACGGAACAGCACAGCCATCCCATCAGCCTACACATATTTCAGTCTTTCTCTAACTACCCTCTTGTGGTATCTCTGAAGAACGACAGCCTTTTCTAACCAGATTAAATAAATCCAGCTTTATTTGGCTGTTCTGCCCTTAAAGGAAACAAAACTTATCTTTTGGAGGACAAGTGAGGTTTTTTTAGAAGTTTATGATTTGGTTTTTGAATAGAATTAGCTGCAAATGCATCATGTTTGCCCTAAATACACAGAGGCACTTCAAAAACAGAGACCTCTGAAAATACCAAGTTAAGTTCTTGGTTAATTGTTTTCTTGTCTTGTAGCAAAGACGGCTGTACTGGGAGAGGATGACTCAGTTCTTAGAGCTAAATGCAAGTTCTTCAGTAGAGAAACATCATAAATCCAACCAAGAAAAATGCTGCACTCTGAGTGAGAGTCCTGAGCTACACTGATGATTAAACAGGTGGTGGCAAAATACAGTGTAGCTGGCCTAATCAGTCACTGGTCTTAACAGCTTGGGTCTGTACTTGATGTACCTAAATTAACTATAAGTAAGGCATTCCATGCTTTCACGGAGGTAATTTTACAGCTCTAGGACCTCAGGAAGTTGTTAACAGGTGTTTGGCTTAGAAAGTATTTACTAAAGACAAAACAGCAACCCAGCAATTCCTCATGTCTTACCACCTCTGACTGCAAATCACCTGATTTCAGGGTGTTTTTGTTCTGGTGGTGACTAAGGCAGTAACTGTGTTCCCCTGGGTGACTCTGGGGGTGACTCAGGCAGTAGGTGGCTGGTGTTACACTGGTGACTCTGCGCTTTTTGTGCCCAGCTGCACTTTCCCCATTTGTAAAATGGGGATAGTGATCCAGTGAAGTCTGCATTACCAGACCAGCAAAGGAAACGTCACATGAAATGATCACAATCTACAGCAAAGGCGTCATCAGCAAGCAGCAAAAATGGATGTGTGAGATTGTAGGGTGCCATCACATTTCATACTTAGCTCCTTGCTGTGTAAAGCTTCACCCCTGTGCTGTTGGACCTGACATTGTGTGTGCGTTTTCACGTATGAAAACACTCGTGTTTCTGTATGCAAACAGCACCCAAGTGAGGAGGAAGGTATTCTTTATCACCAGGAAACGTCTTTGAGTTAGCAAGACTTCTGTTGCAAGATAGCTGCACAAAAAGAAACACCTCCCCAACCACAGGGCTGGCAATAAGGGACCATGCTGGAAGCTACCAGCTCCATGATAAGCACCTGGAGGTGTTGCCAGTGTTGAACCTCCACCTTTCTTGTGGTCACAAGTAGTCTAAGCCCCTTCAGACAGAGATGAGATACACAGAGAACAGACTCTGCCCTCACATATGCCTTTGTTTAATCTTGGCTAAAAAATTCTTGAGTCTTTCATCATAGTTACTATAGTTAATTGACTGAGGCCCTTCACTTTCACTCTGGTGTCTACTACCAAGTTATTTGTATTATAGCAGCAGTAAAAAGTGCTCAATTGCCCCAGTCAGGGCACCAAGCACAATGCAATCACATAGTAAGAGAACAACTATATCCCAAACAGCTTATCATAAAGAAGGGCTGGGACTAGTACTTTACAGTACAAAGGCAGGTAGATTGTATGAGACTGTAAAACCAGCAAGGGAGGAGGTAGTCCCACCACTCATTTGCATGTACTTTTCTGAAACGACTGGGTTAGTGGCTTGTCTCCATCTAGAGTTAAGGGAGCGTCACCTTCAAAATGTGATTCAGACCATTTAAGTGGGGATTCTGTTCCAAATTGCCTTCTGAAGCAATGGATGAGTACATCCTCCACAGACAGCTGCTGGAGTCCAAAGAAGCAAGTTTGTTTGATTTAACCGAGTCATCATGGGAGTAACAATACCCTCTATGAACCGAGTCTTTGGCCAGTGTTTGAACCACAGCTCACTCTTCTTTCCTGCCAGAAACAAAAGCAGTAAGCCAAGTAGCTCTTCAGTAAATGGAGTATGACGAATGTTCTGTTACCTTGATCCAGTGCCCCAGGTGGCTTTCAGCAGCGGTCACCTGCATATGTGAAGCAGCAGTTAGAGTTCAAATGATCAGAATCAGGCCAAATACTTACTTAACAAAGCAAATGAAAATACCTTCAGTAAAATCCTCCCCAACCTCCTGTGCCTACCTTCCAGGCCAGTGAGGACTACACATTTTCATAACCTGATACAGGTAGCAGTAAAAAGACAATAATTTACAATGTCTGTGGCTCTCAGAAAAATGTGTCTGCAGTGTTTATTGATGCCTATAGACCCAGCTATCATAGGCCACGATTGAGAACATGACTGGCGAAAAGGAGAGAGAGTATCAGTGAGGTGCGAATGGCAGAACCCCAGGTTAGAGCTGGGAATGTAGTAAGGAAACAGAGAAGATTTAAGACAAATGCCTTGCATGGAAAACCCTGCTAAAAAGTTTGTCTGCAAGCTAATGTACTGAGATAAAACTTTGGAAAAGCAACGAATGCATCTGAAGAAGTTTAAAAGCATTCAAAATGTCATTTCATCTCTTAATATACCTTTCAGGCAGAATCCTCTGAGCATCACCACTGTTACAAGAGGCCCTGACACCAGATCTTCAAAGGCGCGTAGCCACTTAAATGGCATTGAATTCAGAGCAAGTGAAATGCCTCACTGCTCTCTGGGACTCTGGGAGTGAGGGTTCACTGGCTTGATTGGGAATTAAGGACCTTCAGCAGGAGGGTGCTTGGCACCTGGGAACCCCAAAATCACAGCTTCTACAATCAGATACCATGTTTCTTCCCCCTGCAGACCCTGACAAAGCTGTCAGGACTCTCGCTACAGTGCTCTGAGACGAGCCGGGGAGATGATGCTCTCATTAGACCCTCTCTCATGGGGCCTTTCATGCTGTATCTGTACAAGGTTGCTCCAAGGTTTCATCCTTCTGCAGCCATCTGTAACTGGTTTCCTTCAGAAACTTGGGAGGTTTTTTAATGAGGTGCATCCAGAAGAGCAAGATATGTGGTTCCTCACGGTAAAAAGAAAAAAAGCTCTTTTCACACGCTAAGCTGCTGTTGCACATTGTGCACAGGTTAAACAAATTCGATTTTAAAAAAGACACTGGGCTGTTCTTTTCTCTTAGTCACATGAAATTCAGGGAAACTTCACTTTAAGCAGATTTACGTGGGAGAAAGAGCAGGAATACAGACTCACACAACATGAGGGATCGGAAGGGACCTCGAAAGGTCATCTAGTCCAATCCTCCTGCCACAGCAGGATCACCTAGACCAAGTCGTACAGGAACATATCCAGGCGGGTTTTAAATGTCTGCAGAGAAGGAGACTCCACAACTCCCCTGGGAATACAGACAGAAATGCTGCAAGGCTGAAGACAGAATCAAACCCAAACTTGAATATGTGGCTGTAAACACTTAATTGCTTACTAAAACAACTGGCTGTTATCAAGGGTTCCTAAGTCTAGCTCAAGAAAGCAAACTGCAGTGTCACAAGTTCCCTCTGCCAAAGTAACTTGGATGAAGTTTTGAGGTGCTTGCAACAAGCTTGTAAAGAAAAAATCTTGAAGTGAAAAAACTCTCCTGAAAATGATCTGTCTGGACTATGAAGAACTAAACAATTTGGAAAGAATTGGACGTATTTACCTACAAATTGTTCGTAGTAACCAACAGCCACATCTTTAGCCAATGAAAACAGGTAAAACGCCACTGGCTTGTGTGGAACTGCACAAACTCATGGAAGGGCTTTGCACTCAGCCAAGTGCTGAAGCAGGGAACCATCTTAAAAGGTCAATTGGTGGGTTAACTAAAAGCTAACGTAATCAGGGTGTTAGGACATTTCAGAGAATCCAGAAAAGCCAAGGATCCAGTCTTCTTTTTCTTTTTTTCCCTGATCACTACAATAATTTTAATAAGATGGCTTCTAAAAGCTTGCCATTTCCCTTACCTTTTTAATGGCTAGTTCTTCTAAACAAAACCCCACTCGGGAGAAAGTATTTCTTCCCCACAGCAGTGATGGGGCACTCCACACAAAGAAGCACCTAGCGGTTTAGTTCACATTTTTTAATAACATGGCACAATTTACATTACACAAGTCTTCGCTGATGAGGAAACATGCTGAAGATTGAGAGCCGCTTCACTTTTCTTTTCACATAGGATCTAGAAAGGACTTTATTACATACAGGATAAACAGCAAAAAGGTCCGTATATAACAATCTCTTTACAATACTGAAAGCTACCACTACGGTTCCAGTGTACATATTCTTCAGGGTCGGGGTTTTTTTGTTATTTTTCCTTTTGTTCTTTTAAAAAAAAAAAACAAAGCCAAAAAAAACCACTGCACAACATCTGGAGTTCACAAAATCTGAAGCTCACAACTAAACCTTCAGTTGACTACTAAAATAGATCTCTGATCATTAGAAACAACTGTCTGTAGTTAACTTTTTTCTTTTTTTTTTCCTTTTTTTTTTGCCAAAACAGGATAACAACTTCAGATAGCACTTTCATACACTAGAAGACCAATGGAACTAATTTTATTTCATACATATATTTTACAGTCCAGTAGACAAGATAGTGATTTCTCTCTGATAAAGTCATATTCTCTCCAAATATTTAGACAAGAAACTTAATGCTTTATAAAAAACTGTGTTATGAAAAGACAGATTTCGGAAGGTTGATGCACATTTGTAAAAAGGACCATGTTCTCGTGTTACTTCATGTCTTCTGTGATCAGGGAACAACAAGGCTGGCCTGTTAACTATTCACAGACTTTATTACCAACTGAAATACAATAAATTGCATTATGAAATCTGCATCCGAGTTCATTAATTAAACTAGTGATCCACAGTGAAAACACATCCGTCATTCAGAAAAGTACTCGCTTTCTGCAGGATCTGTTTCAATGCAGCTAAAACCCACTTAACCAAAAGAGAAAAGCAAAGTGTGCGTACAGGTAAAAATGACACGCTGCCAATAAAACCAGACACGAATGGCTATAAGCAGATGTTCTTCCAAAAATAAACTTGACATGTTTAAGGGACGAGTTCTGGAAAATGTCCAGCATTTGATTATTACTCTGCGTAACCCAGATTAACATGACTGAAAACCAACCTGTCATGACTACAGTATCGGTGAGTACAGACCGCTCACCCTGACGCCTCCTAAGGATTACATGAGCTACAGCGACATCAGCATCTGGGTGCAGGGGTTCACACAGAAAACTACACTCCTAACGGGCTGCTGCTTCATGAAAACAAGCAAGAGAAACAGGCTTCTAGAACAGATGAGCTTGTTCAGGGAAAATATGACTTTAATTATGTTGTGTGTTGAAAAGGCTCCTTTGAGTTATAAAGGCTTTTGTGAAAAGCCTTAAAATTCATTGCATAGTTGAAGGGGTTTAGCTGTCTATAACAATATATGTAACACAGCATAAGCTGACTGTGTTGATCAATATTAAGTTTGCAAATAGCACAGTTTAAGAAGTATTACTGTATTAGGTTACTTAATTTTATCTATTTACATTTGTACAAAGTAAAGCTTTCATCTTACCCTTTTTGCATATATGAACCATTAACCCATGAAGCAATCTTTTTACATAAAATATCTACAGTTGTCTTCACTTCTGCTCTCAAAGAGCTTTGTATCATTGATCTTGGTGGTGGTTTGTTTCTAGTCAGATCATTTCAGATTAATGTCTTGCTCTTCGGTTCAAATCTTGACGTTTTAAAACTAGAAATAAAATAGAGTAGGAGACACGAGGAACATATGGACTTGGCTAAAAGATCTGGAAAATTTCAACATATAATATACAAAAAAACCATTTCAAAATCTTTGCACTCGGGTCTATACATATTGTACAGTGGGTCACATGCCCAGTCTGTGTCAATGACTAGTAAGAAGGTCTTTATATTATGTTCATTTACAACGTTCTGCCCCTCTTTTTCTGGTTTTTGTTTAGTCTCACTCTGTTTATCGAGCTTCAATGTCCTTGAGGGTGTGAGAAGGAGGCCGCTCTCTCATCTCTGTTGACAGAGGAGTAGTCCTTCTGGGAGACCCAGGCCGAGGTCCCAGAGTAGAAATAAGAGGTGGAGGGGCACTGAGAGCTGCTGTGGGGGGAGTTTTATTGAGGATGCCGTTTTGGTGTCCCGTTGGGGGACTGACTCTGGGGTAGTGCATGCTAGGAAGTCCTGGTGTGATGAGGCTTGGGTGAGGCAGGTGCCCATCCAAGGCGGCAGGGTGAACCGAGTGCAGGCGTGCATGTTCATAGTCCTCTCGGAGCATGTGCAACCGCTCCCTATCATCCAAGTGGTTGCCCCTCTCATGCTCACGTCGAGGATCAACAGAGAGAGGGTGGTGGTGATGGTGGTGGTGATTGTAGTCGTGAGGTTCCCGATCCCTGAATGACCTGTCTGCTTCATATAATCTTGGCGTAGAAAGACGATGAAGGGGGTCATTTCTTAGCAAAAAGTCTCTGCCCAGGGGGTCTCTCCGATGAATATCTAGCTCTCTGTACGGATCTCTTAAGGGATCTCTCATTGGATCCCAGTGGAAAGAAGGATAAGGGAAACGTTCTCCACCAGGAATTGGGCTAATTCCCATAAAAGGGGTCATCATGCGAGTCCTATCCAGGCCACTGATGCTGTTCATGTGATGTATACCAGTTACACCTACAGTCATGGGCATAGACACTAAAGGACTTGGATGGACGTTAGATGTAGATATAGGTGGTGGCTGATCAGATGACCTGTGAGTCTGAGGTCCCTCAGGTTGAACATCATGGTCTTCCTTTCGCTCCTCCTTCACTTTGACTTCATTGCTTTTCTTTGGATTATCATACGCCGGCTCGTTCTTCCTCTCGGCCTCACGGTTTGAAGTGCTATTAGGCCTGGTGCTCTCCACAACAGGGGGTCTAGCATAGGGTGAAGGAACCCTGGGCATTTGCTTAGACTCTTCCACCACTCGGCTTTCATGACTCAGGCCTTCTTTCTCCGAAATATAGTTGTCCTTCACCTTGTGCTCTTCAACATTAATTTCCTTCCGAGATTCGGAGTGATCCCTCTCTCGTTCTTTGGGTTTCTCTTTTTCTCGAACCTCGGGATTCAGATGGCTCCTGATCTGCTCATTCGAGCTGCGATTATGTCCGAGGGAGTTTACTGGATGGATAGGTGCTGGCGAAGGATGGCTGGAGTGTCTTTTCTCAATGCTCTCCCTAGAAGACAGAGAAATGTAAAAATGAAGGTATGAGAAACGCTGCAAATAAGACAAAGCATCTGGTGTGTCTGACTTCATACTCATTGCTCTGCACAGAGCCAGTAACATGCAGCAGTTCAATGTTCCTTCTGCACACCCAAAAGACCAGAAGAACATCCCATCTCTGAACTAGGCCTATTCTATGGTCTCAGCCCAGAAGATCCCCAAAGCTGCTTTGTGAGTGATCTGATTGAGATTTCAAATACTGAGGTCCAGAGAAGAGAACCTAGCTCTGGTACACGTATTTCGAATAAAATGGCCTTAGTCATTTCCAAAGAAGAGAGAGAAAAATACACTAGGTTCACATGTTACCAAAACATACTGATTTCATCAAGAAAAGTGAGGCAATTAAATCCAAGTTATGTGGTTAGTAGTATTTTACCTGCTTGTTCTATTAATACATCTGGGAAAACAGATGACATTTTTGTTCAACTGACTTGTAAAAACATTTCTAGACCTACGTATGTTGCTAATTTCTTATTTCTATTGTCATCAGTCTTCCTGCTTTTCAGTTTAATTCTCACAATTCAATTTACTCCTTAAAACTGAAACCAGAACTTTCTCAAGACACTGGTACTGATGGCGAGAATCCTCCTCTCTGAACAGGCAGGCACTGCTCCAAGTGTGCAGTGACCCTCAGAGCAAGTGTTTTAGGATTGGCAGCCATCAACACAGATTATGCGCTGGCTTCCTCAGCAGAGATCAATCTACTCTATATGCCCATCACTCAAAGTAGCTCTGAAAATGGAATCTCTCACAAGTCAGTTTTCTCCAGAATACCAGCCCTTTCCCATTTCTAGGGCAGCGCAAGCAGAGGAGGGACAGGGCCAAGGCATCCCCCTGCCAGTGCTAGGAACTCTCAATATACTGTGAATTCATCTTATATTTCAAACTTATTTATGTTGCACAAAAAAATTAGAGAACTATTGTCTGGTAGTGGACAAATACCTCAACATGAATGGAATCTGTGCCAATTATCATCTGGAAGCAGCGCGGACCACAGTTGTTATGATCAACACTGAGTGAAAAAGGTTCCTTACTGAAAACGAAGCAAATTCATAAGGCAAATCTAATTCCTCTGTGCCAATGCTTTTAACCTCTCACTAATTTTGACTGATCTCTGAGTTGGAGCCTCTCCATAAAGGCATCTCCAGATAGTCAGTGTTGGACATGTGCTGTTTGCTGAGCATGGAATTTTTGTTCCATCAGAGCAACGGGCAATAAAGTGCTGTCGAAGGCAGAAGTAAGGGATAAGCAGCGAGGCCCTGCGCACTTCCAACCTGCATAAGATTTCTATCTGTGGGTACTTTTGGGTGGTGAATCTGCAGCTACTACAGAAAAAAATACATTTGAAAAGGAACCTCTCATGATTACAGCCTCATCAGATGCATCACTTGCTGTGTCTAGACTGAACTGGTGAAACTGTCATCTCATGGGCCATGTCTGAGAGACCTCGAAGAGCCCAGAATGTGACTGTTAGGAAGCATTTGTGAGGTGGAGTATTTGATCCCTAGTCTTGCATTGACTACCACTTAACTGCTTGGTATCAGGTTCTGCTTTGACTGCCCATGTCCTCAATAGTCTGAGAATGGATGTCCTGGTCTAATTTTCCTCCTCTTGCTATCCACCAGTAATTGAGGCATTTAACAGCTTCCTGATGTGGATCCTCCTTTGCCTATTCAATTACAGCGGTGGTATTATCTCGAGAGGCTACTCATTACAGAACTCGCTTAAGTAACTACATCTAGTTCAGTGGTCAGAGAGGGATGAATTCTTTTATCCTCAGATTTGTCAAGGGCTCCTTAGGTTAATAATACAGGAACTGCTCTAAGCCTCTGGCTTCGCAAAGAAGAAACTTCAAGATCGTGTTCCCAAATGAACTTCTTTACTAAGTAAAGTGTGGAGGCTGCACACTAGGCTGGTCAGGTACTTTGCCTTGATTGTGTTGAGAAAAAGTTCTAAACATTATTGGACTGTTTTCTTTATCAGTGCTCTAGGTTTACATAAACTCAAACGTCCTTATTAGAATGGAACTGCTCAGTGACAGCTATTACACAAAATGCCACTAAAAAGAAACAAATCCTTTGTTTCACAACAGCTATTTTTACCGATGTTTTCCTAGTGCTGAGCTGCAGTAAGAGTCCTTTAAAAAGACCTCTCTACAACCGCAAACCATCATTCCAGGAGGAAGTGGGGACTGTATCAGGACACAGCAGTGCAAGCCCCAAGCCAGCTCTGCACCTCAAGTAGGTCCAGATTATCTGAGCTATCCTGAGGGATTTACTTTACCCCAGTCTAGCTGGGAAGGGGCTGTAGTACACTGGTTGTTCAGCTTACTCAGTGATTCACTGCACCCCACCAACACTGACCTCAGCTGGGAAAGCAGGAAGCAGAGGTACCCCTGAGGCACCTTTCCACTGGTAACAGAAGAAAACCAGATGAATGTTTTTGGCTAGGCAGTCCATTTGGGCGTTGATATGTTTTAATCCTTGATGACAGGAGGCTTTTGAGATTAGATCACACCTGCAGGCACGACTGCCAGTTCTTGTTTGGGTAAACTAGCTAAAATAGGCAAAAAGATTGGGACCTCAACTAGGAACCAGGGCTACATCCTCACCCTGGTGGGAGCCACTGGAGATAAAAGAACAGGTATGAGAGGCTCACAGGCTACTCCAGACATCTACATAGACAGCACTTCTCCAGGAAGGGACTGTCAGCATCTTCTCATACAGGCAACAGTGTGAGCATGCTGCAAAGTAGAACTCTTCAAACCCACACAGATGGATGCTCAGCAACGCTGCATCGGCGACAACATGGTTGCGCTAAACTGGTGACCGGAATTGTGCAAAGTATGAAGTATGAATGACGCTTACTTGTAAGCTATCAAATAGTTGAAAATAAGTATGTTCTGAGCTATGATATGGAGTGCAGGCAATGCCAAAGCAGCTCGCAAGGGATGTGTTTTGGAAAGGGATTTTCTTCAGCAGGAACACGGCATAGGAGAACAACAACACAGCAACTGAAATAATCACATCATTCTACAGACAACCCGTATCATCAGTAACTAAAATGCTTTGCCATTCCAGCCAGTAACGTTACTCACATGCTTAAGCATTCTGCAGGACAGAATCCCCAATTTGTAACAGCAAGTTCTTTTTGAAGTGTTAACACCAGACATGAAAATAATGAAGCTATGCTACCAAACGGAAAAATATTCCAAATGGAAAATGTAGGTGGGAAGATCTGTAGTTAACTTGCTCTTCACATTTTACAACAGCACAGAAAAGCTCTTAAATGTATTTTTAGAAGATCTAATGTGTTAGCATAACTTCTTTTAGAAAAGGCTACTAATGAGTATATTTGGGTTAGTGACAGAGAAGTCAGAAAAGCACATCCCCTAAATAGTCTTTCATGTTAAAAAACTAGAAACAAATAGCCATTATGTAGTAAAGTAATGTGCAAACTTCCCAGGAAAGCCATTAAGCCATAACTGCAAAAGCTGCAATCAGCCTCTCTACATTCTTCAAGGAAGGCATGACACTTGCTGAATGGCAAAAACTCTTATAATTTGGTACTTAAAGGCTAAGAGGAATTGTTACTGCATTAACTGTATAATGGGAACAGTCCTGACAAAAAAAATATGACCAGGTTTTACTCTCCATTAACCCTTCCCAGCCTGGACATGTTAGTGTGCAAGGAATAAAAACTGTGCCTGAAGGTGTGTAACAGCAGTGATTGTGTGTGGGGCTGTTCTGAGGGGGATGAAGGCTCATTTAATGAACTCCATGCACTGAAACTTGCTGCGGTATTGGAATGTGACATACCCAGTGCATTTTACGGTGCCTCAATTTTGCAGCATTATCCAGTGGACCCTCTGGTCAGCCCATTTTTGAAGAGGGAGGTAGTGTTACTTGTTTTTCAGACTAGTTCTGATTTACAAAGATATTTGAAGGTGCAGGTAAGTGTCTGATGGACTTTACAAAGCTTTTTCTCCATCCTGTCAGGCACTATCTACACATCAAGTCTTCAAATTACCTATATGTCATTGTATTAGAGTGTGTGAGTCTGATTCTATTCTCACTTGACACTGCCTGAACTCTGCTGTGATGAAGCACTGTTCAAGTGAGAAGAGAAGCAGATGCAGTAGGAAACATTTGAGTTGGAAACTTGCATCTCACATCGTAGGCAGCAATGGTGTCAGCTCTCCCAGTGTCCCTCTACTGAAGCTCTGGTTAACAATGTGCCAGGCTGGGAAGGGTTAAAAGCAGAACAGAGCCCCAAGCTTTGAACTAAACAATTCTTGGAAGTGTTCTTTCGTACCTTTCTTTGTCATCTTTACTAACAGATGAGTCTCGTTTATCTACATCTCTATCTCTGTCATGAGCTGCAGCAGATGAACTGCGCTCCAGCTCTCCTGGCTTCAGCCAGGGCGGAGGGGTCGGGAACGAAGGAGGAGTTCGGTGCAGTCGGTTCCAGGGCTCGTGAGGGTTGCTAAAGCTCTGCATACTGGGGCCATCCTTGTGGCCGAACATTGAGTTGGGTGCTGAAATGGTGAAGTGGAAAACAAAAAGGTTTAAGAAAAAGGTATGCTCTAGTGAAGGTACTTACCAAAACAACTTTTACAGCACTCAGAGTTAAAATGAATACATATTATTGGGAGCTGGAAAAGGAAAGGAAATTAATAGAGATTCATTAGAGGGTCTCATTCCTAAACATGGGCAGGCATCTGACAGCTCTTTTAATTGGAAAGGGAAATGCTGTGGATAAAATTGACAAGGAATGAGCAATTAAGATAAAAGTGACAATGACCCTTATTCCAAATAGTTTGGAGATAGCAGGAAATGACCATTATTTCAGACTACAAATAATGGAACTTGTTGCATTGGATCCTGGACCAAAGTAAAATAACAATGTGACCAAAATCATGCCAGATTTCAAGTATGGAGAAAGAGAGTGACGTTTCAAAAGGATGATCTTTAGTGACTGGTCAAATCTAGAGAAATGTTGATGACCCTGGACAAATAAATGCAGGTTAGTGATTTTTTTTCTCCAGGCACATGTCCTGGATTACTGGTGAGAAAGGAAAAAAATAAATACAGATGTGTTGCAATCCACAGCTAGGGATGCTGCACACATTGACTATTTGTGAACATGCAACAAACGATGAGGAATTTCACAAACTCCTTAGACCCACAGGTTCTGTTCCTTTTTTTATTACTGAGCAATGCAGTGGTGACATTTAGCACTATGTTGAACCCAAACTAACAAGTAACTAACAGAAATTCATTTGCTGATTTCTAAAATCTGCTGTTATTCAGAAGAAAAGGGTCAAATTCCCAGCTCTTAGTGATAAGTGGTCTAAGCAACCAGTAAAAAAAGACAGCAAATAGTCACCATCACTCAACATCCAGTATTGCACAGCAAAACACAATCCATAAACAAAGAGGTTACTCACTAACTGTCGGGTTCCCGAGTCCCCCGAAGGCATTACTACCCACTGCAGTGAGACCGCTGAAGGAAGCTGGTCGATTGAAAGGCTCTGCAAACCAACAGAAACAGCTGAAGCTCACTGGTGTGTTTGCAATTATGACAAAGTGTTATCAACTGCATTAAGTCTGTGTGATGGAGCCAGGCTCTCTCAGCGTCATCTAGTGATAGGACAAGGGGCAACGGGTGTGAGCTGGAACAGAGGAGGTTCCACATCAATATGAGAAGGAACTCCTTCCCAGTGAGGGTGACAGAGCACTGGAAGGGGCTGCCCAGGGGGTTGTGGAGTCCCCTTCTCTGGAGATGTTTAAAACCTGCCTGGACATGTTCCTGTGTGACTTGATCTGGGGGATCCTGCTCTGGCAGGTGGATTGGACTAGATGATCTTTCGAGGTCCCTTCCAATCCCTAATGTTCTGTGATTCTGTGAAACCTTGCTCTGTGCCCACTGAACACCATCTCCCCATCACACAGCAGTGACTATGACGAGGTGGGACATAACCCCATTTATTTTTTCAGTGATAGCACGGCATGGGGTCATCCTACTAGAACAAACTTCCTCTTCAAAGAAAAACAAGATGTTAAAAGACAGCTGGTATTGAGGCCTGCACTTGTACAGACATTTCTACTTCATTTAAAATCTGCAAACTTCTCCATTTTCAGTTCCTTTTATTCCTTTCCAATTCAATTCCATGGTCTTTCTCAGGAAATGTCCCTGGCCAGCAAGACTATTACTAACTCCGGCAAATGTGCTCCAAACACCTTCAGGCCATGTCTCCTAAAGCAGAGCCAGGACATAAATACAGTGTCCTGTAATACTGATGTGTCAGCGCTGACCTGAGCGATTTGTAATTCTCTTGATGTTTATTGGCAATACCATAAGGAAAGCTAGCATGGACTGGAAAGTAATGTAGTAACTGGTTTTTGTAGTCCATGCATCCAGGGTATAGCCAAATCATATGAAGCAAATCATCTTCTCACTTTCTTTTGGAGAAGTCTAACAAATTTGATGAAACTACTTCTGATAAATACCAGCAGACAGAAAAGGAAGAGCAGACCTGGCCTTTTTTGGGGGGGAAGCTTAGTGCAGAACGACAAACCTACATTGTGAGTCTGCTCTGTCCATTTGGTGACCCTCCTAAATCCTTGCCTATGCAAAATGAAATGCCAGGTTTGAGTCTTGATCCTGGAAGGTCTCGTAGGCAGCAGATCACCTTATCACTCCCTCAGTAAATTAGAAAGGAAACAACAGCATGTGATAACTTGTGTCGTTCCATTTTCAAACGTGTGTTCACTCACACACATTTGAGGCCAGATCCCAAAATTTAAGGATATCTGTCCTACTCACTTAAATGGAAAAGTAGACATTTAAGTAGGAGTTAGGAAAGGAAACACCTCTGTGGGCTGAAGCCTTACGGGCTTCTCACTTCAAGAAAGAGATTGAGGGGCTGGAGCAGGTCAATGAGGCTGGGGAAGGGACTGGAGGAAGAGGCTGATGAGGAGAGGCTGAGGGAGCTGGGGATGTTTAGCCTGGAGAACAGGAGACTCAGGGGGGACCTTCTCCCTCTCTACAACTCCCTGAAAAGCAGTTGTAGTCAGGTGGGGGTCAGGCTCTTCTCTCACACAACTAGCACCCGGACGAGAGGGCAGGGCCTGAAGCTGCCAAGGGAGAGTTAGGATAGATGTTAGGAAGCCCCTCCTCATGGAAAGAGTGATCAGAATCTGGAATGGACTGCCCAGGGTAGTGATGGAGTCCCCATCCCTAGAGGAGTTTAAGAAAAGATTGGATGTGGCACTCAGTGCCCTGGTCTGTCTGATGGGGTGATGTTAGGTCATGGGCTGGGCTGGATGAGCTCAGAGGTCTTTTTCATCTTCAGTAATTCTGTGATTAAGGCATTTTATTTGACTGGCTATAAACATGATTAGAGTGAAACTTGACTAGCCTTATCATTCTGCTCCTCTAACATCCAGTCTGGTTTCAGAATTATTTCCAAACGTGCTACAGTGACATTGTGCTGAGTATCTGGAACTGCTTCTTGGATAACAGCTAAAACAAAACGGCTAAACTGCACAATTTGTAAAGGTGCAGAATGGTAAATCATAAATGGTGTTAGTGTTCAATGTGTGTTACTTCGGAGTTGTAGTCACCGTTAGTTGGAGAGAGAACGTACCTAGGTGAGCAGCTGGGTTGAGGAAGTTGCTGTGGTGAGGTGGTGGGCCAAAGGGGGTGCCGGCTGGATGCCCCCCGCCTGCCAAAACAAAGCAAACAGGGTGAGTTCTCAGCAGAAGCACAGAAAGAGACTCGCTGTACTCAGGGCTTGACTTCCATTTCTGAAGCAGCAGCTCACATGAGCAGAGATTGCTGAACACTGGGAGGGGGGTCCCAGGCTAGGATCCCATGCAAACAGCAGCTGCTCCTCTAAACAGAATTCCCAGCTGGATTAGAAGGGGCTGGGTGGGAATGTTTCAGTATGGGAAAAATAAAGGGCACGGAAAACCAGCGTATTTCCAACCTGTCATCTCCACGATGCATCGGACATCACTGTGTGAAGGAATGTTCCTCCATTACTACCTGTCTGACGTTTCAACAGGTTGGGCTTCTTAAAAAGCATTTAGAGTAACTTCACAGTATTTATCAGATAGCCTAGCAGCCCCTGGCATGTCTTGCAGAGAGGTCACAAGCCAAAGCATTTGGGAAATTTTCTTTTAACATGGCAAGGATCAGCATTTTGATGTCTGTGCCACAAGAAGGAGATTCCACTTTTCACTACTCACTGGCTGTGGAGAAGAGGGTCGAGGGCCGGGCCAGGTCATGGGGGTGGTGAATGGCTCCAAAAAGGCTGGGGCCTGGTGGTCTGCTCAGAAATTCTGGTTTCAGGCCAAAGTCCAGCTTGTGAGGATCTGACTGCATCTGTTTCTGAAATGAAAAATAGGATTTAGAAGAGACTGTCCTCAAAGACAGCGGTAAAAGGCACTTTCAGCATGATGTGGGTACAGCAGGTGATTACATTTTGGGACACCCAGCATGGGATACAGCTGTTGACCTGCAAGGGGGGGTCTCAGGCACAGGGAGACAGGCTCAGGCGCGCAGTACGCATTACCCACACACTTGGGCAGTGTTTCTCATGTGCTCGCACCCATCCCTCTGGAGCCAAGTGTTTCAGCACAGAGCTGACTTAAAGAACAAACACAGAAATCTTTGAGGGGGCCTCAGACACTTGCTTAGCTGTAAGAACACATCTGTCTCAAAGCCATAAAAACAAAGCCAGGGAGAAGTGGTGCTCTGGACCTGATCCCAGACGTGTTAGAAGGTGAGTGAAAGCACCAACTGTACAGACCCAGCTGCTAGCGACCCTCTTCCTGCTGTGGGAATCCCTTGCCAAGCAGCTACGGCAGAGACAGCCAACTGGCACCGGAACCACGAACCTTAAATGTGAAGCTGCACTCAAGAAACACTTGATGCAGGGTATCTTTCAGTGCCTCAGCCAGAGCAAGCTAGGGGCTAAAACAAATTACAGACAAAGTGTCAACAGAACCGAAGTCCCACTCTGACTCCTGCACTCCCAACTGAAGTCTCTGCAAGTTGCCGCCTTTATTTATCTGGTGCCACAATCAGCAGAGTTTCTCTTTTTAAGGTAAACTTTAAGGAAAGCTGTCCTGGAAACAACAACGGATGAATGATGGGCTCTTCTTTGTGCCACATACTCACGCGTGGTCCCTACTTCAATTGTCTCACAGAATGAAGAGGAAGCCCACACTCCCCATTGCCTGTGCTGCCAGAACTCCCTCAGCACTCATTGCTGATTAATTGTGCAGGTCAGTGGGAAGGATTTAGAGATGTGTGACACCAGTAGATCCTCAGAGCAATTGTGGAGCACGTTACGCTTTATAAATCGGTATTTAACACAGTGCCAGCTCAGAGTACAGACTATTACAATGAAATAAATACACATATTAAAGAATTACGACCAAGTTAATGTTCACACCTAGTAGCTGTTTTTCCAGTGCTAGTAACGTGTCTGTGCAGCTCCGAGAACAAAAAAAAACCCAACCAAAAGATAAGGGAAAAAAAGGCTTTATCAATGTTTTAAGATAATGGCCCAGAAGAGTCTTGAAAGGGAAAAGCTGGCCAAGGTAAGGTCATGGCTCTTAAGAAAGCAGCACTTAGTGCTTTAATAACTAACACAAGTTCAGAAGATGCCACAGGTGAGGCCTGCGTGCCACACTTTTTATGCTGTGAACCCTTTTTATTCTTCCTTTTAACAACCAAGTTATAAAGCTGGTGTTACTTGGCACAGCAAAGGCTGGCTTTAGCTTTAACTGCTTCTGTGTGAGCAGCGCTCTTCTAAACACGGAAAAGTCCCATGTTAGCACAGGAGCAGGAACATCATGGATGTGTTAACAGAGTTTTGAATGTGTTGCTTTACCTGGAAATAGTACCAAAGAGGACTGAGCAGATTTATGATTCACAGAATCACAGAACACTAGGGATTAGAAGGGACCTCAAAAGATCATCCAGTCCAATCCCTCTGCCAGAGCAGGATCACCTAGACCAAGCTGCACAGGAACATATCCAGGCAGGTTTTAAACGTCTCCAGAGAAGGAGACTCCACAACTGTTATTTCCCCAGCTGCTGTTTAGGAGAGCAGCTCTCCTGATGATGATCACAGAATCATCCTGGCTGGAAAGGACCTCTGGGATCATCAAGTCCAGCCCTCAGACCAACCTAACCCCTAGACCATGGCCTCAAGTGCTCTAACTACTTGATTTTTAAACACCTCCAGGGATGGTGACTCCATCACCTCCCTGGACAGCCTGTTCCAGTGCCCAGTCACTTTCTCAATAAAGAACTTCTTCCTAATACGATCCTTACGAGTGTATTTCAAGTCCAGCAAACGTGTGACACCTTAACTCGGGGCCCAATGAAATCAATGTACATGTCTGTACTAATTTCATGGCATGTTAGATCAGGCCACGAGGCCTTTCTTAACAGAGACAGGGCCAATTATGGAGCATGAAGTCTCTCTTGATTCCAGGCCAGTAATACACTGGTCAGCCTAGGGAGCGCAGAACTGCATGGTGCCCAGAGCCAGGATGCAATCCTGCTTCATCTGAGTTGCTCCCTGGGTGAGCAGACAGGTCACACAGGTGTAAACTGTGTCTTGGTGCAGAGGGATCAGCAGGCAAACAGCATCCACTGTGGCACGCAGTTTCTCCTGGGGTCAGGAAGGTTCTGTTTTAAAGTGTCCTGCCCTGCCTGCTTCTTCAGTGGCTGCTCTGGTCCTCTGCAAGCAATTACGTGCGGGCCAGACTACTACCAACTCGTCCAGACTGTGCAAGCAGCTTGGTGGCACTACATGCAAACTTCAAACCTCTGAGCACAAGCATGTTTTATTCCCTGCTCTGCGGTCAGGCAGCATCTTCAGCTTGTGCAGAAGAAAAGGCACGTTCAGCTTGGATAAGACAAGACTGAGAGGTGACTTCATTAATGTGTATAATAAATACATAAAGGGCACGTGGCAGGAGGAGAGTGCCAGGCTCTTCTCAGTGGTGTCCAATGATAGGACAAGGGGCAATGGGTACAAGCTGGAGCAGAGGAGGTTCCACATCAGTATAAGAAAAAGACTTCTTTCCTGTGAGGCTGATGGCCCTGGCTGCTCAGGGACATTGTGGAGTCTCCTACTCTGGAGACATCCAAAACCCACCTGAATGCATTCCTGTGTGACCTACTGTAGGAGATCCCACTCTGGTGGGGGGTGGACTGGATGATTTTTCGAGGTCACTTCCAACCCATGACATTCTATTCTTCTCAATTTCATCTAGTGATAGGACGAGGGGCAATGAGTGTAAGCTGGAACATATTCTTCACTGAGAGAGTCATTGGCCACTGGAATGGCCTGCCCGGGGGGTGGTGGAGTCACCAACTCTGGAGCTATTCAAGGCAGGATTGGACGTGGCACTTGATGCCATGGTCTAGCCTTGAGCTCTGTGGTAACAGGTTGGACTTGATGATCTATGAGGTCTCTTCCAACCTTGGTAATACTGTGATACTGTGATACTGTGATAGGAGATTCCACATAAATGTGAGAAGGAACTTCTTTACAGTGAGGGTGACGAAGCACTGGAACAGGCTGCCCATGGGAATTGTGGAGTCTCCTTCACTGGAGACATTTAAGACCTGCCTGGATGTGTTCCTGTGCAACTTGGTCTAGGTGATCCTGCTGTGTCAGGGGCATTGGACTAGATGATCTTTCAAGGTCCCTTCCAATCCCTAATGATTCTATGATTCTGTGATTCACAATCTTGCACTAGAAGGACAAATTGTTCTCTATGAGCCTTCAGCCAAAGGCTTCACACCTCGAGGTCACACACAGAGGGGAGGACTTTGTACCTGTGTGAGTGTCTGACAGCCCACGGGGTCATGACCCTGCTGACCTCGCTCCCTGTAGACCTAAGCTTTTGAATGAAGTGAGATAGAGAAATAAACTTGCCACTTAATGCTTGAAATTTTCATCAAGCACAGCCTGAAAAAGTCAAGGAACATCCTTTCCTGTACTTGTGGCCTTTATTCCTGTTATTTAACATGTGAGATAGAAAAGTACTAGGTAAAAGAAATGACTGCATGAAAATGGCATTTACTAGGAGTTATAAATACACAGGTATGACCTCTCTCTGAATATCAGATCAAGGAAGATTCAAAGGACGCCGATAGCATGGGAATAATAATTTCATTTCAAGAAAATACCTTTTCAATAAAATAAGAAAAAGGACATATAACTCTACGGGTCTATAATCTTGTCTTTTTTGATAATGGGAAGATGAATGAAGATCACTAGCAGGGGAAACATAAGGAAGCAGAGAAGAGAGATACGTCTGCTGCAGCAAATTAACCTGTCAACCTTGTTTAAAAGGGATATTTTTAAACTCTATTAGCTGCAGGTTTTAGTGGCTGCTCAACATCTTCATATTCTTACAGCGCTATCTTACACAACTGCAGAGACTCCAAAGTGCTCTGGACTCCTTGTTCATTTTACTTTCAAACACAAGCTGTTGAGTCCTGACGGCTGAGCGGTACCGACCACCAGTCTTTCCTGTCTTACTGATAAACTCAGAAGCAACACAGACTTTTTCAGTGACCCTTCTATTCTGCGCCTGTGAAACCCCACCTTGAGTACTGGGTCCAGTTCTGGAGTCCGCAACAGAAGAGCGGAGCTGGAGCATCTCCCCTGTGAGGACAGGCTGAGCAAGTTGGGGTTGTTCAGTCTGGAGAAGAGGAGGCTCCCAGGTGACTTTCTAGCAGCTTTCCAATATCTGAAGGGGGCTACAAGAAAACTGGGGAAGGGCTTTTGACATGGGTGCATAGGAAGAGAACTAGTGAAATGGGTGACAGACTTGAAGAGGTGAGACTGAGGTTGGACATGTGGAACAAATTCTTTCCTGTGAAGGTGGTGAGATGCTGGAACAGGTTGCCCAAGGAGTTGTGGCTGCCTCATCTCTGGAAGTGTTGAAGGCCAGGTTGGCTGGGGCCCTGATCAACCTGCCTATGCAAGTATGCAAGGGAGTTGGAACTCTATGATCTTTAAGGTCCCTTCCAACCCTGGCCATTCTCTGATTCTATGAAGTACAACGGAAATATTTTAAAGGGAATGAAACCACCTTCACAGAGTCTATGTGCAATGAGAATAGAGTTACAGTAAGACTAGAAATGCCCTACCTATTAAATTCATAATTGAATAATTACTTTGACATCTTTTTCAGGAGAACCAACACTGGCCATGGCCCTCACCCTCCAACTCTCCAAGCATGTATAACAAAGAAAAGATCTCCACCTCTCTACCTTCAGTGCAGTGAGCCCATGAGTGGGTAACTTCACACCACTTGAGAGACAGAGTCTGCCTGACTTGCCCAGACAGAACCAGAGCCAGCCTGTAGCTATGAGATGAGTTGTGAACACAGACTAGTGCAAGCTTTTGCAGACATCGCAGACATCTCAGGGACAAGAGAAATCTTCCTCTGTTTGTGTCCTCAGCCATAAACAGAAGCTATTTTGTAGCTTGCTGGCACACATTTAGCTCTTCCCAGCTACAAACTGGTTGGTATCCCCTATGATCTGGTGTCCTCGCTCAAAGGCAATGCAGACATTTCTCTGAGACTTTACCTTTAGGTTTGAATTCAATAAGCCATCCCTATGAACCAGGCTACATATATAATGCTAGAATGCTACATAGCATTATAGGGCATCAACAAGGCATCAGCCGCAGCACAGAACTGCCAACAGCCAGAGGGAGCCTCTTCCTCTCACTGGTTTGCACGGTCCAATTCACCTGAAATTCCAGCACGGGTAGCAGACTGACCTTGACTTTCTGTTGGTGATGGTATATCTGCCAGGCGATGTGAACGTGCATAGCACACCACTTCCCAGGTTTCTGGAAAAAACAAAGGGATACGACACAGATCAAGCAACTTTCCAAAACATGCAATGCTTTATTCTAGTTCTAGGAACCCCTGCCGACCCTTAGCCCAGTCAATTTTTGTCCAGGGGATTCCCAAAGCCAAGACAACTGAACACAAAGGGTCTCTCTTCCCTCTCCATCCTCTTGGGAAACAGGAAATCTGACTCTATTATGGAATGGCTGGCCTGAACCTCCAAGACTGTCTCACAAATAGACTGAAAAAGCTGGAGCTCAGTCACTTCACTCTTCTCTGTGACTTAAAAGCATGATAACAGGAAGGATGTAAAGAGCCTTCAGAAGCAGAGACAGGGAGGAAAGAACCAGAGGGCTATCTGGGTCGTCTTCTTGATTTTGTTCTCCATTTCCAGGACATGAGTCTGTAGAAGACTCATGCAGGATTTACCTTCTCCAGTTTTGTTACTTGGGGTCTGCAGTTAACTACACAACTAACGATTCCTGCAGATGTAAAAATGACCACAGCAATTCAAGAAGCTCCTGAAGAAATGGGAACCAGAAACCCCACTCCGCGCTCCGCCCACTGACCTCAGGATGCACAAAGCAAACACAAACAATGAAGCTGAGCAGACACAGTGCAAAACACACAGCACTGCTTTAGAATTCATCTGCTGCTTTAACCCGGTGGGGACTGAGACGAGTTTGACAAACTGCATCACAAGAAGATTCTTACCCTCAACATGGGCCTGAACGGATCTGTCAACTGTGAAGAAGAAATGACAGCTTGGTTACATGCCTGTCACTCAAACAATTGCTCTAATTAACAAATTTGTAGTGCTTCATTAAGAGATGAAATTAAAATGTTAGAATTTTACTTTCAAATGAGGCTCCTTTGGATAATAATTAGTCCTTTGCCTCCGTACGGGAGTCGCTCTCCCTCCCCCACGGCTGTTGTACCCAAGTGCTGACAAGCAGCTGAACACGCCTCGCGCACAGCGCTCTGTCCTCTGGCATCATCGGTAATTTGTTGATTTAATGCTACAAAAATGGCTGGTTAGCAGCTCTGAAGAAAAACACTGATCTCTCCTTTGGGCAAACTGCTGTTCTCATCTTTGAAAGCTGCTTGGCTCACAGGGAGAGTGGGTAGTGGATCTGGCCCCTTTGTCACAGGCTCCAGCTGAACTGGGCTGGGATGCTGCCGTTTCCAAAGCGCCCCTGCAGACCAGTGACTGTGTCCATTCAGTGGCTACAGCATGAGGTCCTACATCCCAACAGGCATTACTGGCTGACTGATGTGTTTGCTGTCACAAATGGGCTTTGCCTTAAGTATTTTTCACACCGTAGCAGATGCTAGTAAACGGGTGCTGTATGAAAAATACATTTTCTCATATTTTTGTGAGGCCTCACTTTTTCTGGGGTGTAGATTACTTTCTTGCTCTCCTTTTTTGCCCAAATGTCACCAATTAATGCTGGAGAACAAACTCAATTTATTGGGTATTTCTCATTTGTTTTGGATTTTCCTTTTTGAAATGCAGCACTAATGGAGATTTACTAAGACCTCTGCCGAAGCAGCGACGGTGCAACGCACCATCCTGAGATAATTGCAACTACACTACAAACTGAAATGGAGCATAAAGCTAAATGACTTAATAATGGGAGGCTCTAGTTACCTGTAGTAACTAGCTAAATGTATCCAGTTCTGGGCTCCCCAGTTCAAGACAGACAGGGATCTACTGGACAGTGTCCAACAGGGAGCTATGAGAATGATGAAGGGACTTGAACATCTCTGCTATGAGTAAATGCTGAGAGCGCTGGGGCTGCTTAGTCTGGAGAAAAGGCAGCTGAAGTGGGGATCTTATTAATGTCTGTAAATATCTGAGGGGAAGGGCTCAAGAGGAAGGGGACAGTCTCTTTTATTTGGTACCCAATAATAGGACAAGTAATAATGGCGATAAGCTAGAACACAGGAACATGTATGTTCCACCTCAACATGAGGAGGAATTTCTTTCCTGTGAGGATGACAGAGCCCTAGAACAGGCCGCCCAAAGAGGTTGTGGAGTCTTCTGCTCTGGAGACTTTCAAAAACCCGCCTGAACATTCTTGTGTGACCTGTTGTAGTGGATCCTGCTCTGTCAGGGGGGTTGGACTGGATGATCTCTAGAGGTCACTTCCAAACCTTGACATTCTGTGATGCTATGACACACAGAAACAAACCAACATGGATCCCTTTGGCATAAAGCTCAACTACAGCACCAGTTCAGAGCAAACTAAAGTGCTGGAACTTGGCACAACCCAAAGGAAAAGCTCTGCTGTATTCACAAGCTTAGCCATAGCACAGCGTGGATTTTCCAGGAGAGCTCCCCACTGACAGAGCATTCTCCTCTAAAAGCACGAATGCACAGTGTTCCTCCCTGCAAGCAATGTGTATTAATTCCAGACACCAACAACCTGTGGGCATTTGCAAAGAACTGAAAAAAGCCAAGAGATGAAGTGCTGACACCATAAATGCTGTTCCCATCTGCTAGAACTCAAAACCCCAGAGGCGCCAAGTGATCAATAAGGAGCATCCGTATTTCACGGGGGCGATCGATGATACAGTAACCGAGGGAATAACTGTCATTACCCACATTGCAAACAATTAGAGAGCATAAACATAAATCTTGAAGAGATTTTGTACATTTCTGCATCCAGTTGGACTTCTCTGCCTTTAGTCCTGGGCTTGTGGGGTCCTGCTGACAGCAAGGGAAGAGATCACCCACTGTGAGGTATCTGATGGCTGTTGCTAATGATGAACACAAGTGAGGATCAGGACTGAAACTGTTCTCGCACAACTTCTCTACTTCTTATTGAATTAAACAGTCCAGACTAAGCTTTAATTTTAGGATGCCAGCTTAGACATACTGAAGGCAGTAGCTCTAGCAGTCAAGGTTTCAGGAGGAATAGCTTTACATGAGAAAAAGTGAACATGTTGTACAGACCCGTGGATCTTTCTGTAGCAGCGTATGCGGGACAGTTCCAGGCCGTGCCGCGACATCAATAGGATTGGAAGTCTAGAAACACCACAAGGAAAGGCACCGTTAGTGAACGACACAATCACAATTGCAACTGAAAGTGAAAAATAACTCTTCTTTATAACCATTAACATTGGCAAAGCACCAGAGATAAACTTTAGAAAGAGGAAGGGATAATCCACTTATGTGTATGATCACCTCCATTTTCAAACTTCTGTTGTCCATCAGCTTCCCATTCACAGAATCACAGAACATTAGGGATTGGAAGGGACCTTGAAAGACCATCTAGTCCAATCCCCCCACCATAGCATTTAATCCAAAACATGCAAGGGAACTGTTTACACTGGAAAAATCTTTCCACTATCAAAAACCTGATTAGGATCAATATTTATGATACAGCATAAGCTTATGCTCTGTTCCTTATTGATCGGGGTAGATCAGAATGGGGGTGGTTAGTAGATCAAGAGAGGTTCTTCTTCCCCTCTACTCTGCCCTAGTGAGATCACATCTGGAGTATTGTGTCCAGTTCTAGGCCCCTCAGTTCAAGAAGGACACAGAGTTGCTGGAGGGAGTCCAGCGTAGAGCAACAAAGATGACGAAGGAAGTAGAACCCCTCCCTTCTGAGGAGGGGCTGATGGAGCTTGGAGAAGAGGAAACTGAGGGGTAATCTCATTAAAGTTTATAAATATATGAAGGGTGGGTGTCAGAAAGATGGAGCCAGGCTCTGCTCAGTGTTATCTAGTGACAGGATAAGGGGCAATGGGTGTGAGCTGGAACAGAGGAGGTTCCATATAAACATAAGAAGGAACTTCTTCACAGTGAGCGTGGTAGAGATCTGGAACAGACTGCCCAGGGGGGCTGTGGAGTCTCCTTTTCTGGAGGTGTTTAAAATCTGCCTGGACATGCTCCTGTGTGACTTGGTCTAGGTGATGCCGCTCTGGCAGAGGGATTGGACTGGATGATCTTTTAAGGTCCCTTCCAATCCCTACTGTTCTGTGATAATGCCCTGACCTGGCTGAAACGCTGGCCATGAACACCCACAGCATCAGTAATCTCTTCAGTCACTGCACAAGGATCAGACCTCCACCCACCATGGGCTGTGACCTCAGATCTCAGGAAAAAGCAGCATCCAGTTGAAAACATCGGAAGCTTAGCCCATGATTTCACTGTAAATATTCAGCTGATCTAACAAAATGCAGCTTCGTGAGAAAACAAAACAAAACAAGCTCCTACATTTAGACAGAGCTGCTTCTTACATTAAAATGAAGAAAGAAAGAAATCAGCTCCAGTATAACTAACAATTAAGTAACTGAGTTGTTACCAGTCTGATTACCATACATACGAAGAATTCCACTAATGAACTGCAATTTGCATATTCAGTCATTACAGTGGATGGGCCAATTTAAGAAAGGAGGTGTCTTCTCCACAGAAATTTCAGTCCTGATTTCAGTCTTTAGTTGCAAAGGCTATAGAATAAGCTTCCTCCCACTTATAAATCAAGAGTGACTTCATGAAAACAAAAAGAAAATCCCCAAAGTCATCACATTTATCTATCCAGGCTACCACAAACAAGAGGAGAGCTGAATCAGTGTCACGCATTGTGGTGGACCTGGGAGATAATTATGGAAATGAGCGAACAATAATGATCATCCCATCTTAAAACCTTGATTATTACACAACCTTGCGTCGACGCGTGCTGAGAACTGATTTCATTGCATTTGAAGTTAACTGCGCCGTCATCTATGTATTTTTAAAATATGTACGGATGTAAATATGCATCTTGGCACAAAAAGGACATGGACCTCTTGGAGAAGGTCCAGAAGAGGCCACAAAAATGATCAGAGAGCTGGAGCATCTCCGCAGTGAAGCCAGGCTGAGACAGTTGGGTTGTGCAGCCTGGAGAGGAAAGGGCTCAGGGGAGACATTAGTGTGGCCTTTCTTTGTTCAGTACTTCGAGGGGCCTGTGGTGACATGACAAGGCTGATGGCTTTAAACTAAGAGGGAGATTTAGACTTGGATATAAGGTAAGTATTTTTTTATGCTGAGAGTCACTGGCCCAGGTTGCCTGGATGGATGGGAGAAGCCCTATCCCTGGAAACATTCCATGTCAGGTTGGACCAGGATCTGGGCAACCTGATCTAGTTGGAGATGTCCCTGCTCATTGCAGTGGAGTTGGACCAGATGAGCTTTGAAGGTCCCTTCCAACACAAACTACTCTGTGATTCTATGATTCCTGAACGTAACAAGAAATAACTTCTCTTTGTGGAAAGAAGCCAGTTGTCCTCTGTGGAATTAGGCAGCAACAACTCTCAGTTGTTCCATAAGCACCTGTGAAGCCTAAACCCAACCTGGCTCACACCACCCAGTGCATTTCAATATTTCCTACCTTGGGTTGAAATGCTCCTTGTAGAGAGCCAAAGGGGCCAGTGGGAGGAATCATGGGAGGAATCCCTGATACAGCTGGAGGATAGGAGTGAAACAGCTGCAACAGAAAGAAAGAAGAACGTAAACACAAGGGCACATCCAAACGAAGACAGGGCAGAGAGAGCATCATTGCATCACATCAGTGAAATGGTATATGGGGGAAACTGAGCGGCACTGAAGACGTGATCTCATTGCAACGATGTTAGTTAAAGCAGTCGATGAAATGTTCACAAATGTCATGATGTTTAGAGCTTAAAAGCAGTTCCAAAATCATAAAGCAGCAAACTGTCCCCTGGATCAGGCCATCACAGCACAAGAGACTTCTCCTCCAACTACTAATTTTTAGATTGGATCGATGTTTCCAATGGTTTCTGTTTGCAAAACGTTTCAAGAGGAAAGGCCACACGCTGAGCCAAGTAAGACTCAAACAACTACTCTTTAAGTGGAAAAAAGCCCCCTTACGAGTTCTAGGATATTGTCTCATTAAGAGTCCATTAGTACATTTGGATTTTAATGGTATCTGCAGGAAATGAGGAAAATACGCACAATTCTTACTTCATTAGCCTGTCTGAGAGGACATCCTGCCACATCTAATATGAGTAGAGAGCCAATCTGATTTGTTAGAAATTATCATCATTTAAACAAAATGTCGAGGCAGAACCCCCTCCAAAATTTAAGGGGCTGTTTTTATAACGACAGGCTATTAAGCATAAAAAAGTGCACATCTCCACTGACCTCCCTGCTCCCAGAGCATCTGTTCAAGGAGAATTTAGGGGGAAAACACTGGATTGGTTCTGTGCTAACCCAGACAAACATGTGAGAAACAAGCAAGTACAGCAGAACGTCCACATCTTGTCTCTGTGGTCTGGCTGTGAGTTTGTCACTCATGTTGTACCACAGTTAACTCGCTCGATTCCAAGGAGAGTGTTGAGATTACACACAAAATTGCTTTCTGATAGGAGTCGGGGGTTCAAAGCATCACACTCCAAACAAGCTCTCACTGTGCAGCCTTGGGATCTAATGGGGAATGGCTGTTACCTCCACTGGCACTGACACCCAAAAGCCTAAAGAGGCCATTCGGGCTGATCCAACTCCATCTCTGAACGCAGCTGTCCAAAAGCCAATCTACCAAACGCTACTTTTAAGATCAAAATAAATGAGTTAATGGCCAACTGAAGAGAAGCAGGACTGGGCAAAGTAAAAGACTGGCTGTGTGGAGTGGGCAAATGCTGAGAAATCCCAGAGGAGATCCACATCACCAAGTTTTGATGGGTTTGTTGACACCAGACATCGGTACAAGCTGTTCTTAAACGTTTTTCCTTCCACCACCTTGTCTTGCAAGGTCATTTACTTGTATTGTATTTACTGAAAGCTGAGAAAAATCTTTTGGCATTTTAGAGGTAACAAAAGGATTTCTCGGTTTGAAAGCGTGGTATCAAGCCTCCTTTCGTAACACATCTCCATTGTTGCTTCTAATTCTATTTAATTTGGACCTGCTCCATTCAATGAAGCAGAAAGCATTTTCAGATTAGTTGGCGCTGAACTGCAGGCATTGGAGAAATCATTAAGAGACACATGTCCTCATTTACAATAACTTTTAATGAGTCAAATGTGTTTTAAACCCTCCAGTGTCTTCTGCATTTAATTCTGAGTGTAATGGACTAATTCCAAACGATGGGAAGAGACACAATACTTAATATCCTATTGGCTATGACTAATAATAAGGAAGGCTTCCCTTAGAGTTTTGTAACAACTGCTAAGTGAATTAAACGTGACCTTTCCTCAAGGTTAAAGTTATTAATAAAATATAAATACTGCATCTCCAGGATGTCTTTGTACGAGTTAAATTCCTCCAGCTTTCAAAACACATCTTTCACAGTCACTGTTGCCTTTTTCTCCCTCTCTTCTGAGCAACATTTTCCCCTCCTAGCTCAGGTCTCTTTAGGGAATCCACAGCTTTCCTGGGGCCAGCGGCAACCTAACACTACACTAGGCCCTGTGTTACCCCCAGGTAAAGGTAGAGAGACTCACTGTGCTACAGTAAGGTCACCCCCTCCAACAAAATGATTGTAAAATCAAAGATGCTAAGAAAGACAACCGCTTTAAATCTGTTCACGAGTGTCTCTCTGAGCTGTGCTCCCTCTTCTAAAGTACATTGACTTTAAGGAATCAGACCTTGTTCACCTGCAACCTTCTCTTGACAAGCTTTACATCATCACGGGGGTTCTTCTATGACACCTGAATTCCTGGAGTGGGTTTATAATGGAAACTCTGGTCACCAGGATAAGGTACGTGGAAGTGTCATAGTTGCACATAATAGAATTCTAACAGTAGGCAAAGCTCACAGGACAATGGTTTTTGCAACTGCAGCTGCTGAGGAAACTGCTATCTCTATAATCTATAGAATTGCTTGGGTTGGAAAAGACCTTTAAGATCATTGAATCCAACTATTAACTGTCCAGCTGTCCCAAGCCCATTGCTAAACCACATCCCTAAGCTCCAGACCTACACATCCCAGGGATTCAACCTCCTCACCGGGCAGCCTGTTCCAAGATCACAACAGTGATGATTCTGCAACCACTGCTCAAGGACAAAACTCTCCTGAAGGAAAGGCAGGGAAGGTGTCATGGACCAGCACTCTGCCAAGTTCAATAGCCTGGCTCACTGGCTAACGGGCAGCAACGCAAAGCCTTTCCTTGCTCTGAAGGGAGTAACACCCTGACCTTTACAATTCGGGTAACCGCCAGATTTGCAAGGGATTATGTCAGTGAATTTGAAAAGCATTTACAGCAGAGGCTTGTGCAGCGCTCCCTTTACTACAAGTTGACTTCTGCGCTTTGTTTGTCTAACATTCATTTAGCTACTTCCCAGTTCCGTGTTCTTGCTTGAATCAACACGCCACATCAAGGATAATATATCTTTGGAAGCCACAGAAAGCTCAGCAAATACGAGGGCAATTTTGCAAATGAGCAGCACCGCCCTTCTGAGGAAAAGCGATTCCTGTACACTTCAGTGTTTGCCTAATGCTCCTGGAGCTCTGATCCTGCGAGCACACTCATGGAGTTGAAGTTACTCAGATGAGGTGTCAGAAATTAATAGGACAATTCCCCTGTACTACAGGCATGAGTTATTAGCAGGAACCCTGTTTAATCAGCAGGAAGCATCTTGCTATCAGCTTAAACCAGTTTTTTTTTGCCCAGTTCCACTTCGAAGCAAAACCAACACATAAAGCCAAGTGCTCTGGGATTTCTGCGTGCTGATGCAGTACTCCTTTTCTCGTCAAAGTATCGCTTCTGGATTCAGAGATTCCAGATGTGCAGGTGGGTGCCTGGTCACATTCAACCAGGCATGCACCTCTGCCAATATGATGATAGAAATGCATCCATATTGGTGAATCGGTAGATTCCAAACCCTTAGGAGCAGGAGCTCTACAATTTAATGCAGTATTAAAACCCAGTTCATCTGGTTTTAAATGGTTTTGGTAGCTCTTAGAGAAATGCATCTAGTGCATGGCTGCGTTCATGTTGCTGACATCAGACAGAGCTTTCAAAACATAACAAGCCCAGCGGATCAGATGTGCCTTTGAAGAATAAGACAAGTTTTCAGATTTTATAAACCAAAACACGATATGTTAGGAAAACTATTAGGTTACCTATCCCTGAAGGATTTGTATGAGACTTTGTCGTTTCATTTCAAGTTTCTTAGGAAAAACATCAGTCTAAGGGTTTGTGGCACAACTGAAGTGATGAAATTACTGCTCCCTCCTGCTTCATGTAACAGCCAGCTCTTCTGTCTCATCTTTTTCACATCAAACCTGTCTCGAGATGGCTGCACGAGCAAGAGATCTTTTGATTGGAAAGGCTGATACTGCATCTTTATCAGAAACCAGCACCATAAACGCAACCCTTCAAAAGCCAAAGCAACCAAGAACGATAATGGTAAACCCTGGAGTGATGATTAGGGAGAGTTGACATTGTGCCATTGATCGAGTGGTGATCCCAACCCACCACAGAAAAGCAGTGAAGTCAGTTTTAAAGAGAGTAATAAAACTCACACTGTGACGGTAGAAGGGGTCAACTTTTGTAGGGTATTTGTCAAACTGCAAAGGGATCAAAGCACAGACTAGTTACTTGATATTTCCTTGTTTAGTGCTGTTGGTAAAACAGAAACTACTTCTCTATCATTTGGCAACCAACAGAGAGGAAAAAACAGTGCAGAAAATTAGTTTCCAATGAATCTTTTTGGGATTTTTTTCCTTTCTTCCAGGTAAAACAAGGTTTCTACAAGGCAGCAGAAAGGAGGCGGCACTGGAGTGCATCACTCCAAACACTGGGAAGTCTCATTTACAGGTGTCCCTTCAGCCAGCACCTCATCCCTCAGCCCCTGTGCCGAACCTACTGCACATGTGACAATGGTGAGGAGGGGACGGTCCTTCCTCTCCTACACGACCACGCCTGGGCGCCAGAGCCCTCCTTCCCACAACCTGGCAAACTGTTAAATTTTGGTAATAAAGAATAGAGTTGTGCTCTACTTATCCTCACATTTCTGCCTGGGGTACGCACCATGGGCGGTGCTGGCGTTGGCATGATGGCAGTGGGTGGGATGGCGTGAGGGAAAGGCGTGAAGGTGTGCTGGTGTGTGTGTTGGTGTGTGTGCTGGTGCTGATGCTGATGCTGGTGGAACTCGGTCCTCAGGTACGGCGGCGGGCCCAGCGAGGCCCCGCGATCTGCGCTCTGCGAGGCCAGAAATCGCGTGTTTAGTTCCTGACGGAGAAGATCTTGTTCTGAAATGCAAACAGCAAAACAACCTACTGTGAGCTCAGGGACTTTTCCAGACCGCATGTCACTTGCTTTTTGCTGGCTGTAGTAGCAATGATGTATTTAGAACTTGCTGGTGATAAACCAGGACCCCATCCAGGTAAGAAAGCGCCCTCAGATCTTCCCCAAGAAGCAGAGGAAAGCCTCCATTCCCCTCTCTCACCAGTTCTGTCTTCCCTACAGTATTGCTGTGAGCATTAACCTGAGGGTTCTCTCTAAATTAGTATGGACACAGTCCTAAACAGGTGAGGAGGTTGGGGTAAGCTGGAGCAATTAAACATCAAGTGGCTGCTGCTAACAAGAGTCACTGCTGTGAAGACCAAACCAATGTTACTCAACCCTCAAAAATCCCATTTTCTTCCTCCAGTCCCCTCGGAGGAGCAAACACTTTACACCTCCCCACAGTCGAACTCTAAAGAAGAACAGTTTTCTCCGCTGATAAAAGTCTCTACATCACACACCCTCAAAATCATTCATGGACAGGAGCCCAGAGCTGCTGTGTAAGCAGTCACTGGAGACCTTCTGTGGAGCCAGGAGAGCAGCACCAAGCGCAGACCACAACTGCAAAGACACTCACTAAGGGAGTCACAGACTCTGCGTGGGCACATAATGAACTCGAGTGAGCTTTTGCCATGGGGACACAGAAGCAGACATGGAAAAAGCAGAGTCCTCCAAAAATACTCTTTCCCGGTGCAGAAGAAAGGTCACTGGGTGTGCCTCGGTGGATTTGCGCTTTGATACCACTTCAGATCATCCAGCAAGGAGGACAGCCAGTGCCCGCCCAACAGCCCTCACCGAGGGAACCCAAACGAGTTGTTCTGACTCAAACTCGAGAATGGGCTTCTCATGCTGCATCAGGAAGGGCCCTGAGCCGCCTGTCTCTTACCTGAGTACGTACTACCAGCTGGGTGTCCTGGAACCTGCAGTGTCCCTGACGTCAATGGAGGTGGAGGAGGCAAAGCCGTAGGAGGGGCAAACATATTGGGGTGATGTGGGTGTGCGGGGGGCTGGAGGGTGGGCGTGAAGGTGTGCAGCGGGCTGTGGCTGGGCAAGGAGAGGGGGAATGGTGAGGCTGAGGGGTGGTGAGATATGTGTGGAGGTGGGGCCTGAGTCTTGGCAGGAGTGCTGCTTCTGCTGCTGCTGTTAATGAAAAGAAAAGGCAATGAAGCTTGGCATGAAGAAAGAAAAGCCCCAAACACACCCACCCCCCCAGCCCCAAGCTACGCCTGGCTCACATCAAACATGTTACTAATCTAAGGCAGATATTACAGAGGCAGGTTCCTGCCCTTGTACTGCAGCCACACTGCTGTGACACTGCTCTCTCCAACCATCTGCTGTACCTTTGCTGTGGTCTCTCCACACTAAAACCCGAGACACAATCTCCTTTCCTTGTAAGGGGCTGATGTTCTGTCCTCCAACAGCACAGAAACAACACACAAAGAAGTGATCGCAGCCCCATGCTTGCAGTACTTAATGATCAGGTCTTTTCTACCTGACTGCTTCTGATTCATGTTTTCAGACAAATGAAGCTCAAGAATCAGTGATGAGAACAACAGATATGTGCCTGCTGTGCAGCTACTGCCTCCTCTACCCCCACAACACAGACAGAGTCAGCAAAAGAAGTATTTGTGATTGCCCTGGCTGCAGTTTCTCAGGTTTCATTTCCTACTACTGAGTACCTAAGACACATTCACATGGTGCTTCATTCTACCCACCCATCACTGGTTCAAGTACCAACATGCTGCTGCTGCAGTGATTTTTAACGATGAGCAACACCAACTTGGTTAGAAATAAATCCAAGTGTTTAACACCTCCCAGTCTTCAGTCAAAGGATGAAACAACCGTTGTGTGGGTTCACCAGGTGTTGAAGGGCATCGTCTGCCTGCTGGAAGCTCAGATGTGGGGAGAGATGACCTAGTGCTGACAGCGTTAGCTTGGAGTAGGGGAAACCTGAGGTCAGTGACTCTCAGAGGCATCACAAGCTCCTCTGAACATGTTTAATGTCTCTCATCATCTTTGTTCTCCCCCTGTGAAAGCTGAAATTTATCTCACTGTGGGCAGATCAGGAGAAAAACACTGAAGACTGCAAAGGCAGCAGCAGCCCAGGACAGAAATAAGCTTTGAAGTCACTGGTGCAAGACCATTTGTGCTGGGCTGTCAGCAGGGCTGACCGTAGCTCTGCCATCCCGCTTGCTCTAGGGCATGTCAGGAGTTGGAGAAAGCAGATGCCCACAGGGACAGGACGGTAAAAGAAATCAGCCTTCAGAGAGCAGCCCAAGCTGCATGAACTGCGATTATCTTCCTCTGCTCTACACCAAGGAAAACTGCCTCCAAAAACTCCAATGCACCAAGACAGGCAGGGCAAGTAAAGCCAATTAATTGTTTGAGAACACCCAGCATTTACAGGAATGCTTGATCAGAAGGTGTGATCCTGGCTCACTGCAGGGGAAGAATTAAGCCTAAATGCAGGAAGTCCCTGTTAGTTCCCAGTGATGGGTGAGGATGCGCTGCCACTTCTCTGCTTTAGTTAATTCATCTCCACTTCCTCCAGGCACAGCAAAGCATCACTGCCAGGCACCGATTTGGTCAGGACACAGGGTTTCACCACATGTGGGGTTCTGTTCACTTACCTTAAGCTGTTGAGGCTTAAACTGCTGCTGTTATAGGCAGAGAGGGGCTGTGAGAGGCTCTGAGAGGCCGGATGGGGCGGCACTGGCGGGAGGTTTGGATGGGCTGGCTGCACAGGCGACTGTGGCCGAGGCGGGTGCGGGACGGGTGGCTGCGGCACGGGCGGACGGGCGGCTTCCTCCGAGGCTGCTGGCAGCTGCGGGGCTTGTGGCGGGGGCAGCTGGGCAGGAGGCTCCGGCCGCGGGGCAAGCGCAGGGCTGGGGCAGGGAGCCTCTGGCTGTGGCTCCAACTGGGGCTGGGCCAAAGGCTGTGTCACCTGAGGACAAGGGTCTTTAGGCACCACAGGCTCAAGTATTGGGTCTTTGCTGCTGTCCTGGCTCTTCTCTTGGCTCCTTTCTAATCCTGATATCTTCGGGACGGCTGGGCCTCTAGTACCAGGGTCGTCATTCTCAGCGAATGTGCCGACTCCTAACTCTTTATCTGCAACAACAAAAGAAAGAGAAGAGTTTAAGTGTGTGACAGGACAGGCAAACCCAACCCAAAAACACCGCTCCACAAGCAAGCTCCAGGCCAGCTACACTTTGTTTTCATCAAGCACTGTGCTAATATGAACCTGAATGAAATGCAGAGTCACTTCCAGAAGCATCTCTGGCCCTTAGGACAACTAATACTACTTCATTGTGAGTAAAAAAATTCTGGTTGTTTTTATACAAAAAAGCAAGGACACATAAACTAATGATAGGACGAAGGGTCACGGTTTGAAGCTGGAAAAGGGGAGGTTTAGGTCAGATGTCAGGAAAACGTTCTTGAATCTGAAGGTGGAGGATTGCTGGAACAGGCTGCCCAGAGAGGTGGTGGAGGCCCCATCCCTGAAGCCATTCAAAGTCAGGCTGGCTGGGGCTCCGGGCAATCTGGTCTGTACATGCTTGTTCTAGAGGGGTTGGACTACATGACCTTTGGAGGTCCCTTCCAACCCTATGATTCTATGATGAATTGAGCTGAGTGCAGACCTTTGGCAACGATGGAAAGGGAGCATAAGGAAAATGTGCAAGATTTGACAGGGCTTAGGACAAGCTTGTAAACAAAAAAGGATCCAGTGTTCTAAATAATCTCATGACAGGAAAGTTTCACTTGTTCCTTTGCCAATTTTAAGGGCTGAAATGAATAAATTCATAATGAAATAGCACACAGTCAGAGAAAACTGCTGACAGCCACATTGTTCAGACCCTGAAGTAAAGGAACGCAGATGAAGACAGTGGGGAATGTTCTCTGCCAGTCCATAGCCCGGGCACATGTGTCCCTGCCAACCTTCACATCACTAGAACTGCCAGAGACAGCCTGACAGAAACAGTCAAAAACATCATCACTTGGGCTTAACTTTGTGCAGAGATCAATAAAACCCACTCCAGGCCCCCGCTACTAAGTGTTTTACAAGCCCCTTGCAACTGGGGACAAAAGGGAGGCGAGGAGGAGAAGAAGAAAGTGAATGAGAAAGGAAATAACTAGTCTGATTTGATGAGTATTTAAACACACTTTAATCACTGCTGGAGAAGTCAGTCTTTAACAGGCACAAAGGCTCCTCCACAAATTTGGATCAGAAGACTATGGGGGCAATGGTGGGCTCCAGAGGAACACAAGTAACGACTCTGTTGTGTGCTAAGGTCTCTCTCATTGCAATTAAACTGCAGGTTCTAAACAAAAGAAGCTCCGCTGGCATTAATTCTTTGGATCAATCCTGTTTGATCAAACGTGATTAAAAGTTAGACACAGTGTGATCACCACATGTTAAGGCATGTCCTCAGGGAGGAAGGAAATGAGAAGCACTTTGCTCAGAAATAGGTGGATCTACCTAGCCCTTACAGGAGTTGGAGTTACAAGACTTACTTATTTATTGACAGAACAAGACAGTAATTAGGGCTCCAAGGGCAGAGCCCTGCCATCAGAAGACCCCTCCAAGCAGGTGGTCCCACAGTAGGTGGTCTGAACATCCTGCAGAGGTGGTGCTTCCAAACCTACGGGGAACCCCTTGCACTCGGTGCATCCATTAAATCTTTGCATTTGATATTTTTAGCGTCTCTGGTGTGTGTAACATTTATTCAGCACAGCTCTCTGCTGGGGATTTTGTTCCTCACACAAACGCTCCTCCTCTCCTGGAGAAACAGGCAATGAATCCTTGTGCCTCCCGGGTGTTTTTGCCGCTGCTTACATCTTCATTACATAGCCCCTTAAGTACCATCCCTGTTAGCTCACAGCTTAAAAGATGCTGTATTTAGTACGATAATGTTATTCCAAATGTCAAACACTGAACACGTGGCAGTTTCTCCCTCTCGCTTACACCGCTGCACCTGTACGATAGCCCAGAACAGGATCAGAAGCGTCTCCAACCCTGGTACGGCCGGCACATGCATCCCTGCATGGCTGGTACGTGTGATATATGAATCAGAACTCTCCATCCCACAGTATTGGTTAGGGAGTTGTGATGAAGACTACCAATTACACATTTCCTAAAGAGGACTCACATCCTCAGCAGCAGCACTTCAAGGTTATTTGCAGAAGATGACTTTTTCTACCAGTATGTCTTTGCCTGTCACCTTAGTGCTAAACGTTGACTGAGCAGCTCAGCGTAAAAACTAAGAGGGGAAAAACCTTCTTGTCAATACAACACAAACAACCCAACTAGACAACCTTCTGGGTTTGTTTGCAGACCACAGGAATTCATCTCCATTCAACAGCAAAGCAGCAGCAAGCTGACCTGATCTGACAGCAGTCTCCATACTCAGCTTTGGGCGAGTATCGCTGTTCAGAGGAGCAGTACTGTGATGCTCAGCTGCACCACAGACCAGAGGAGATGCAAAGCGCCAGCACAGGGGATTTCATTATGAGAGCTGGAGCACCACCAACCTGGCCGAGTCCTGAGTGGGCACCAAGGACATGTGAACTGGGCACCCCAAGCTGACCTGTTGGTACTTAGGGAATGAAATCTCCTTAGACAACATCCTGCATGATACTGTCAGCCTACAGTGGCCAAACCTTTTTTTCTAAACACAAAATTATTGAAATTATCCAACTTTTCCATGTCTGGAACAACTCCTGCTTCTGGCCACATCAGGATCCAGCTTCTGTCTCTGATCTGCAGAATTCAGGCATCTTAAGAGAGCAACTCAGACCCAACACTGAATTTTCATTCTCGAGAGCATCTTGGATTAAGTTCAAAGTCCTTATTGCACAAGTAGAACACTTCTAGCAATTTTCAGTGTTTTGCAGCACTTATCTTTGGGCTTGAGCATTCAGGAAAGGAAAGATAGCATTGTTTCAATTTAAAATAGCCATCCTTTTCCTTTACTGCTTTGTTAAGTCAAACTCTTCCATTGACAATATTACTCAACTAAAATTTCCTGCAAACTTCTTAATGCAAGATACAGAATTGGATCTCTCAAAAAAAATTATCACACAATCACAGAGCATTAGGGATTGGAAAGGACCTTGAAAGATCATCCAGTTCAATCCCCCTGCCAGACCAGGATCCCCTTGATCCAGTTGCACAGGAACATGTCCAAGCAAATTTTAAAGGTCTCCAGAGAAGGAGACTCCACAACCCCCCTGGGCAGCCCCTTCCAGTGGTCTGTCACCCTCACTGGGAAGTTCTGTCTCATACTGATGTGGAACCTCCTATGTTCCAACTGACACCCATTGCCCCTTGCCCTATCATTGGATGCCACTGGGCAGAGCCTGGCTTTATCCTCCTGACACCCACCCTTCACATATTTATAGACACTAATGGGGTCACCCCTCAGGCTCCTTTTTTCCAAGCTAAAAGTATTCAAACAGGGACAAGCGGTCAGTTGGTGCAAACTGCCACAACCAATACAAACCACCAGAACTTCTCTGCAGCCAGTGGAATGCAGAGAACAAGCAGCTGCCTGGGGAGGGCCCCTGCAACAAGCATCTGACAAGGCTTGAAATAATTAATCAGATTTAAGACCCGATTGTACGTTTCATATTGATTAGACACTGGTCAATGAAACATCGGGATAAATAAAGGCAGATGACAGAAACTATTACTGCAAAGGATGGAGGAGGTTGTTGTCAACACGAGCCAACATGGATCATAGAGGCCCCAGAGCAATTCATCTGTTGTACGGGATACACAGGAACAGCTAAAAACCATTCTTCATTTTTAGTGCAGTCATCTTTCATCCTCGTTTCCAAGGACACTAACGAAGTATTTGATTATGCAAATGAAGAACACGCGTAGGAACGCTCCAGTCCTGTCAGCTCTGGCATCTGCTGATAGCGATTGCTCCACAGCGAGCAGGTATTTAGTACAAGTGAGGAGCAGGACTTGAGACACACTTTGTACTTAATTACGAAACAGAGAAGAAAATCATTCAGGACAGAAGATTTTGTTCCTTCCTGTTAAACATGTTTATCTTCTGCATGGAAATGGATTTAATTGTCAACAATGAAGCTGCAGATCAATGAAAAGAAGCACTTAGTGAAAGTGCACAAGTTGTTAACAACCCTTCAGTCACTGAGCTGCTTCTGGCCTTGACTTGAGGATGCAGTGTCCTCCAATATTTCACATGAAACTGTTTGTTTCACCCAGCTGTTAAACAGGACACACGCCGTAGCTGTGACTGCTCTGTCCTGGACACCGTGAGGGCGATACTGAAAGCACTCGATGCCTCACAGTTTTCTTAAAAAGTGCCTCTTAGTCAAAAGGAATTGGACACAGCCTTCAGAGGAAGGTGAAGTACAGAGCATCCAGCCCCCCTCTCTCTGAAGTCACTGCATCAACATGAGATAGATGTGTGAAATGTGAACACCCAGACAGACCCCAGGAGAAAGCAACGCTGTGATAACTCAGTCTTGCTTCAACACGTGCACAGCCAGAGGTGAACTTCCAATAGGGAAAATCTCTTGGCTTCCTAACCTTCCCAGTTTGGAAGCAATAGAATCATAGAATCATAGACTCATTAGGGATTGGAAGGGACCTCGAAAGATCATCTAGTCCAATCCCCCTGCCACAGCAGGATCCATAAATTACATGATTCACTCTGCAGCTCGGAAGGATTCAATAGCAGGCTACTGGCACGAGACAGTTTATGGAAGTGGCCTTTTCCCAAAGGGGCTGAACATCCCACATGGGAAGTGATGCTGACAAAGTCACTGAGAGGTGTTCCTAAAAATAAGAGGTTGGCGTACAAAGAGCTTTATTTTCCGGTTTCAGTTCTGCTTTTTGGTTAAAGAAATTCAGGTCTTGTCACTGCAGAAAGTGTCAGAACACCTGGTTTCACAGACCCATAGACCACACCTTGTTAAACCAGGCTGGAGGTCCACACTCCCCACCACCAACTGCAGCCAGCTCCGGATTTTTCCAGAACAGGTGTAAAACCCTTGCAGAGCCCAACCCATGAGATCTCAGGCTGAACTCTGGTCAGAGACTGGCTTACACCCAAAAGCCTGAGATTTTCTTCCAAGATTTTCTAGAGCTGAGATAACAAGCACAGCCTCGTTACGCACACAGATCTCAAGTGCTTTCTGAGTGTTCACAAGTTCTTGCCCACAGCAGTAAATTTCTCAGCATGTCATATGAAAATACTCATTCCACAAGGTCTTCTGTTCTCACCTTTTAATTTCACTTGGTTCTTGTGAATCTGTGAGGAAAAAAAGACCCCTCTACAAACCACCAATCACCTACTCCTTTGCAAAATTAAGTTGCTTGCCCTTCGATCTCCTTTATAAGTTGCCAGCCCCTATCTTCACAGCCTATCTCCCCACACAACTTGTTCCACATGCCTGATCACTTCTTGTCAGGTTTTCTGCACCTCTCAGGCATCTCATGCTGCACAGCCCTCAGCAGCTGGAGCATGCACTCAAACCAGCACATTTTCAACCTCACCATGTTATTCCCCACTGCACAGCCCACCGAAGCTGAAGCACTCACTCAAACCACTGCATTTTCATCCTCACCATGTCGCTCCCCACTTGGTTCCTCATTGACATTGTCAGGAGCTGCTCCCAGCCTGCAACTGCAGATGAGTGAAGGTCTGCATCAAACCACCTCCAGTAACGCCCAGCTTCCCGCTGTGACTTGTCCCCACTACTTCCTTTGAGGTCTAGAGGCAGCAGCTTGCCTTGGTTTCAAGTGCACTGCTCTGAGTTTGGCTAAACTGATTCTCGGTCCCTGTTCTCTCAGCCTGATGTGCTGCTCTGTGGGATCTAACAGCTTTCTCCTGATCCCGCTATCACACACACCCTTAGATCACACAGCTGCTGCTGTTTGCTCTCCTGCCTTTCACAGTCCTTGAGAAGGTCCGTCCAGTCCAATATCACTGCAGTTTGGCTTCAGAAAAGTGCCTTCCACTCTCCTTTTCTGGCTATGACACCAACACCCAGTGACACACTCAGAAGCATGGCGAGAGCGCCTAAAGCCTGCCAAGACTACAAGAGGTGACAGTGCATGACACTGATCAGTCTAAAAAAGAAAACATGGCAAGACTTGATAATCTTCTGCAGTTATCAAGAGGGACTGGGCAACCATGGGACAAGGTTAACCCCATCACAGGGCAAGGGAAGAAAAATGCATTGGGTTTATCCGTGGCCCTTCCTTCCTTGACGCTGGAGCTGCAATATTGCCTCAGAGGCTCATGATGTCAGCTCATCCCGCTTGTATGTGACAGAATCACTTGAGTGAGCTTGAACAAAACCAGCTTTCAAAAGCATCTTGAAAAGTATCACCTTACGAGTACTGAAGGGATTTAGCGTGACAGCTCAGTTCAATCGATGAAGGACAAAAGAGATCTGTGTGATATGTTTATACACAGAACTAACACACGCGTTCCCCCCCGAGAGGTGTCAAACCCATAACTCACCAGGCACACACCGCTGGTGCCCTTGTGAATTTCTTCTTGAGAGCCAGGAATTTCCCATTCGGTTTGAAAAGGCACGTTGTCAATACAAGCAGAGAGCTTAAAAACACCAGTGCCCCCCCTTGCTAACAACCAGGATGAAGCTCAGTATGACCATGCCAACGCTCACCTTGATTTACAACTACTTCAGCTATAGGAAACCCTCACCGAGCTTGTATGCTGTGACTCCAAAGCTCAGTGTCCCCTCACACTATTCACACACTTGGCACCATTTTCCTTGTGCTCCCAACCCTACAGAAAGGTGGAAATTGCCCAACTGCCTGCTCTGAGAGTTGCTTAGGGAAAGTTCTTCAGGTCTGGGTCACATTGGGAAACGCAGAAATGAGATTTTGATCTTCCTGGTCAACAATGGGTCTCATTAAAAGAGTCTCCAGTAAAGTCCATCTCTTCTAAATGGTCTGAATGTCTCGTACTGAGCCAAAACACGTTCCATGAATTTATTTTAAAAGGAAGTCTAGAGAAGAAGAAGCTGAGAGACCTTATTGCTCTCTACACCTACCTAAAGGAGGTTGTAGCAAGGCTGGTGCTGGTCTCTCCTCCCAAATTACTAATGATAGGATGAGAGGAAATGGCCTCAAATTGGATATTAGCAAGAAATTCTTTCCTGAGAGAGTGGTTGAGACCTGGAACAGGCTGCCCAGGGAAGTGGTGGAGCCATGATCCCTGGAGGTGTTTAAAAAACTAGTAGCTAGAGCCCTTGAAGCCATGGTGTAGGGGTTAGGGAGATGTTTGGGATGAGAGCTGGACTTGATGATCCTAGAGGTCCTTTCCAGCCAGGATGATTCTATGAATCTAAGTGCGGGGTGGAGGGGAAAGAGTTAAATTTCCGAATAGGTTTAAATCAATCACTGCACCATGACTGAAGATCTACCACTCCATTTTGCTTTTCATCACTTTAACATAAGCTCTACAGTTACTACAAGCCAGTTACTATAAGCTTTACTTTGTATGTAAACATGACTCTGCAAAACAAATTCTACCAGTGTGGGACAGTGCTAGAGGACTTCAAAGACTTCACAGAAGTGAAAATGGCAACTAATACGAAACATCGATGACTCTTTGGAGTGTACCAGTCGTGCTCTTGTATCATTCCATAGCATTTTACAAACAGGAAGGTGATATTCTACTACTGCTTGTGTGATGATCATAAAATGAAGTCTCTACCTTTTTAAGACAGCCATTTGTCTACCTCCTGCATAAGTCATTGTAGGTAACGTGGGCCTTTTCTGGTCCAAAAATCTCCTGATGTCTTATCTACCTCAATAAGAGGCCCCACAGAATGAAGGTATATCTTGCATGTTTGAGCATGGGTCTCCCAGCCTGCTCCTCATACCTATTGAACACTGACTAGTTTGTTCCAATTACTCGAACTAAACAGTCACCAGCAGGACCACAGCCCTCCCCACTCACCAAACCTACAGAAACAAATGAAATGTGACTGCTGGCCTGAGTCAAAATAATTTCCGGACATGGAGATGGGGAGATGATGGGAGCCTGGCAGGTCTCAAAGAGATGCTGTCCTGTGCCTGTCAAACTGTGTCAGTGTTAATCACAGTTGGAACAGCTGTGCTGTCCACCAACTCTGGTTTCACAGACATCAAGACAGTTGGTGAGTCCTGGTAGAGTAAATTTTGGTACAGCAGAGGGTCCTTTATCTCCTAATTGCTTCATACGATGTCACAGGTTTTGCTCCAGTCAGCTGAACTACCCTCACTGCATTTATCCATCCTTTTTCCTTAAAAAACATAGAGAAGTACTCTGTGGAACAGCATTTCTGATAGGACTGTTGGCTGCTCTGTCACAGTGCCTGGCCTCCAACAGACCCGGAGGAGTAACATGCTGCAGCAGGCCAAGCCAACCAGGCATCTCCACACGAGCAGAAGTCTTTCACTGCTCCGGGTTAACTTGTAATGTGGAACAAAGGTCTGGCAGTGGCCACCACCTCTGAGGTAACCCTTTAACCACTGCACATCCTCAGATGGGTCATTCTTCTACCAGTTTAACTCAATTCCAGTGAACACTAGCCATGACAGTTTGCAGAACATGGAATTTGGGGTGCTACTGGTTTTTATTACCAACCTGAAAGCAAAGCCTGAGAGAAGATAAAAACAGCCTGGAAGCACTTGTGAATATCTGCTCAATACTGAGGCAGACCACAGAATCACAGATTCAGTCAAGTTGAAAGACATCTCCAAGATCATCAAGTCCAACCAGGTCTGGAAGATGAAGTCCTCCAGGAAGCACCAACCAAAGTGTTTCTTCGCACAGATCTGGATAATCTCTGTGCTGTCCATACAAATCACCAAGGCGACACAGAATAGGCGTGAAAGGGCCTTCACACAGCAGAAGCTGCAGTGCCCACCTTTCAGCTCAACTGACCTAAGCTCCCTCAACCAAAACAGCAGAACAGCACATCAGCCGTGCTTCATTTGCAACAGAGAAACTCTACAAAGCAGCCACATGAACACAGCCTGAGCCACGCCAGCATGAGAGAACATTGGGCTTTAATTAAGCACCTCCAGCTTCATGTCAGCTCAGCACCCACCCTAAAAATCTAAACAGCCCTAGTCCCAAATTAAACAGTGAGCGATGACGACCAGATTAAAGCCAAACCTGCCACACACATGCTGGCACTGTGCCTGTGATATGGCTAATCAGCCAGCAGGACACAAGGCTGTCACAACAGCGTCCTACGTGCAGAAAAGGCACCAACGTCTGGAGGTAAAGCCTGAAGCTGAACTTGACTGCTGCAGGGTACTTCTGCAGTCCAAAATGCAGGGATTTTCTGCACCAAGCGAATCCATTAGCCTGTGCAGGCTTCAAAACACCATTTCAAAACCGTCCCACGCTCCTAACTTTTATTTCTAGGCATGCTGTGCCTTGCTGAGTCCAATTATTATCCAACAACTGGTGAATTCAAAGTCTCAAGCCTCACAACACAGGACTTTGTGGTGTCCCCTCCATGTTGCAATGAACTGTAATTCTAAAAGGATTAAAAGTTTACCAGCACAGCCTTGTAAAAGCAGAAAATGAATTGTTCACTCTTCTCATCTCTGTTTGGAAATTAGATTACAGGCTCCAAGCGAGCTGAAATACTGGATGAGGCAAATCCATGTGATTAGCTCACAGGTGGCCAGAGAGCCTTTTCTCCACTTCAAAAAGTCTGGCAGATTCCTATTAGCTGCACTAATAAAAAGAATGTGGACTTATCCTTCAGCCCAAACCCTGCCCTGTGCCAGCGTGGCTACCTGCTGGGCTAATCCTCACAACCAATATAATCATCCCCAATTGTTATTTCATAAGTTTGCTCAGCTGTCAGTTGGGATCCACAGACTGTGGGGCACAGAGCTCCTTCCCACATGGGTTCCAGTTCCCCACGAGGCCATAACCACAGGGAAGGGTTAGCAGGGCTTACCCAGGGGCTGGCTTGCCCCGTGGTGCTTCCCAGCAGTAAGAGCAAGGACTCCTCATACGTATAACCAGTTCGTACCATCCCCTGTTGTACAGTCATCGGTGTTTCCTCTAAACAAACAGCTTCACATTTATCTTCTCTCTCCAGAAGGCACCGGTGAGAGGGTCCACTCAGCAAAACTCACCACAGGCTCAGCCAGGAAACAGAAAGCCCAGCTATTCCAGAGCTGGCACTGAGGGCACACGTGATGCACAGCCTCCGTGGTCTGTGTAGCAGAGCATTTGCTTTCTGCCTCACACCAGCTGCAGTCACAGAGGGGTGATGTGAATGCAGAGCTCAGCCATAACCTGCACACCAGGAAAGCTCTGCCAGGCCCTCCCGGCAAGAGGCCGGTTAATGTAATGAACCTTGAGGGTTGCTCCCCATAGCAAACTGATATCCCACCTGGTACAACTGTGATAACATTTTTATTATTTCTATAAACGTCTAATAATCCTCTGAACCTCCCTAAGCTCTTTACCTTAACATTATCTTGCATTGGGGAGCTCTACAACTTGACTTACAATTTCCTTTTGCTACTTTTAAATGCTTTAGGCAGGGAAATGAGAAGCCATCTCCCTATTCCCACATTGCAGATTCACCAGAATATTTAAAACTAACTTCATAAAAATTGTTTTTGCACCAAAACTTAAAACAACTATTGAACAAGTTGTGCTCTGGATAGGGACAGGGGAAACAAGGGCCTGAGGCAGCTGTAGGAATGGAGCTAGTGATTTGCTCTGCTCCTATAATGTCCCTCCACCTCCGCTGCAAACTCAAGATCGTGCAAGCACAGAGCACGTCCCACCTGCACTCATGCAGATCTAGAGATTCATGTTCACAGTGTGGCCTCCAGCAGTTACACAGCTCCATGTACCCACTCTTGGCCACACCACCGCACCCTGCAATACCCTTCCCTGGCACGTGTCTGACAAGCCAGTCTGGGGAAATAATCTGGATTCAAAGTATTCTCCTCTCTTCTAGGTTCTCTTTTTCCAAAAAACCCCCCAAATTCCTCCTGTCTTTGACCCACTGCAGATCCCCCAGCTAGCAGCAGCAGCATTAAAGCCCTTGGCCTCCCCCAAGTTATGTCCATATTTAATGGGATGTGAAGAGAGTCAATTCCTGATTAACCAGCAGCTGATTGATTTGTGGCTGAACATGACAGGGTCACCTGGGCTCACACACAGCAGCTGGCACAGCAGCAGTGACGTGCCCAGGCACCGCTGTGCTCCAGGCTGTACCTGCTCGGGGATCTTTATGTTGTATCATCCAAGGTGCCATCAACTTTCCTGCTGACTAGTGCCTCAACCTCATGCAGCCAGGGTTTCCTCAGTCTGGGTCATCCCTGGTGTCCTTCACCTAGACCAGTGGTGACAGCCTTCCTTCCCCCAGGCCATGACTGCACACAGAGCCATCATGCACCAGTAACAGACTCTACAACCTCTCCAGTAAGGAACCAGCAACCTGCCCAGAGACAGCTGGGCAACCCGAGCTCTGCAGAACCACAAGGTAGGAACTTCGACCGTGGAGATGCAGGGCACAAACCCCCCAATCAGCAGAGCCTCCTCTGCCTTGTCACCGCAGAACACAACACCTAAACATCTTACATCCAGCACAGGTGAACCCTGGAGAGAGGAGCTTTTATTGCTCAACTTTCATTTCAACAGCTGACAACCCACATTTAGTTTTATTTTCTCCTCTGTTCCTCCTCTCAAAGGCCTTAGAGCAGGGAACAGATCCCTTGCAGGGCTGCGTTACAGAATGCACTGAACCTGCACCATGTGCTGAAGGTCACGTAACCACGGGCCAGGGTCAGAGCAGCAGGATGTGCTCAGAGGTTTTGCAGAGCTGAGGTGAAGAGACTTGGCTTCTGTTCTTCTCCCACTGTTCCCGCTGATAGCCAAAGTCCTCCCACAGTGACCAACTGAGGGCTACAGTGTTTTGGGTCCCACTACCCGTCACTTCATATCCTCATGTCCTGCTGTGACCGTGCCAGACGCCCAGACTACTGCTCACGGCGCAGCGAATTCTCATAACCCTGCATTAGCTAAGTAACACGAGCATGGCTCCATCTGAATTCTGGTAATTTCAAGCAAAACATTTGAATCTTGGAAATTAACCAAATGCTGAACAGTCTTGTACCAGAAGGAGCTGATTTAAGGTAATTAATGCCAGCTAAACAAATAGACGCGCTGGACAGATTTTTAACCAACTGGGATGTAAATATTTTCACTCTTACAATCAAACCACTTCTACAAATACTCATAATAATCCCTCGTCCCCTGTTTTGTCTCTCTTCTGCTATCTGCCTCAGGTAGAGTCCCCAGCAACTTGACTCCTGCAGTCTGGGCAACACAGTGCTCTCTGGGATCCAGGAGCCCACAGACAACCTCAGTGGAGCCCCACAGCCTTTAAACCTGCCACATCACACTCTTTGACCCCAAGCTTTCTCCCAGTTGAGGCTTTCCTGTAAACCTCATTATAATTTAGCAAGGTGGCAAGACAGGTCCTGGCAAAGAGGCAGCCAGGAGAAGGAGGACATTTCCATAACCAGTTCTCTTTGCAAAGAGCAGAAGCCCAGCCCTGCAGGCTGGCTGGTGGAGTCAGGCCTTATCCAAATGTCCTAAAATCCATGGGGCTGCAGATGGCAGTGTCGAACAGAAGGTTCAGTGCCTTACAAAGTAAATTAAGAATAGGCCCATCTGTGGCATGAAATATCCATCTTGAAGTGGGGGGAACCTTTACAAATAACATTTATTTCAGAAAGATAAACCCACCCCACTTCAGTTTCTGTAGAATTTTTCAGTTCTTTTCACAAAAGGAGAAACAAAAACCAAACGTTCCCTGGGTGTGGGGAGCCCTGATCACACACTTACGATGTTTCAACAGCTGCCCAGTGAAATAATCGATATCTTCCTATTCATGTTATTGACTTTTCCACATCCTCAAAGGGATGAAACTTCAGGGGAAAAGATCAGAATCTCTAAATTGTTCAATTTGCTCCAGCTCAGATGTTCTACACTGACATTTTTTATGATGGTGTGAGGAAGCCTGTCCAAGCTCTTAGAAGTCAAAGTGATCTTTACCTCCCCTAACTCCACTTTGCTTCACTTTGGGCTGCTTTACGCAAATCGGAGGAGAAATATGAGGTGTTTCTTTCCCTCTGTTTTGTCCTTTCTTATCACAGAATCACAGAACATTAGGAATTGAAAAGAACCTTGAAAGATCATATAGTCCAATCCCCCCACCACAGAAGGATCACTTAGACCAAGTCACACAGGAACACATCCAGGGGGGTTTTAAACATCTCCAGAGAAGGAGACTCTACAACCTCCCGGGGGAACGTGCTACAGTGCTCTATCACCCTCACTGTGAAGAAGTTCCTTCTCATATCTATGTGGAACCTCCTGTTCCTGCTCACGCCCATTGCCCCTTGTCCTGTCACTAGATGACATTGAGCAGAGCCTGGCTCCATCCTCCTGACACCCACCCTTCACATATTTATAGACATTAATGAGGTCATCCCTCAGACTCCTCTTCTCCAAACTAAAAAGACCCAGCTCCCTCAGCCTCTCCTCATCAGGGAGGTGCTCCACTCCCTTCATCATCCTCGTTGCTCTGCACTGGACTCCCTCCAGCAGCTCTGTGTCCTTCTTGAACTGAGGGGCCCAGAACTGGACACAGTACTCCAAATGTGGTCTCATCAGGGCAGAGAAGAGGGGGAGAAGAACCTCTCTCGATCTGCTAACCACCCCACTTCTGACCCACCCCAGGATGCTGTACTCTGCTTTGGTTCAAAGGGGCTAAAGGAAGAAACAAACCCACCTGCTGCTACCCCGTATGTTTAATCGTGCCAGAATTACAGACGACTGCACACCTACAAACTGCATTCCCAGGAAAAAGAAGAGCATTCCTGTGCCACATGAAACACCCCCCACACCTCCTGTGGAGTGGAATCAGCTTCCCCAACACCTCATCTTGTTTTTTAACCAGACAGTTTCGCTAATATAATTCTGCACCACGCAACAGCCACAATAACCAGTTGTTTGGATCCCTGCAAAACAGCACGAGCTCATTAAATCTTAGAGAATGTTTGCAGCTACTTTAGCACAGGTATGATTTGTTATGACAGAGGAAAACTCTATTATTTCACCAGGTTTAATAGGTAATAGATATGCCAAGGCACAGACTCCTTATGAGGCTCTGAGAAGCTTTTAGCAATAACCCTCGAGGATGTATTGAGCAAGCTGGTCTTGCAACATCTCCAAATATGTAGAGAAAATGATCTGAGCTATGGAAAATCACCATGATTCAGGGACAGTGCACTAGACTAGAAGATTAAAGTTCTGCTCTGGCTCCCTCCAGACGCAGCTAGGTCAGTGCTTGTCCCTGTCTCCTTTTCCAAGTGGTTGGATGATGAGTTTTTCAGGGCAGGGGCTGAGGGAAAAGAAGCAGCAGCTCTCGCTCAAGGCCTCTCTGTATTTGTTTCATGAGAGTAATGGCCAGCATTAACGAAAGGTCAACCTCGAGCCTGGTGGGATGCCAGCACTCTTTGCTGTGATTCCACAGATGCATTTGAGTAAGTAAATGCAATATATAATCATTCATTTCCTTGCATTCCGATGGATAAGAAGTACCTAGCTGGGGCTTTTCACTTTGAGAGATGCTAACAGCCACGAGCAGTTTGTCATCATGTCCTGAGCCCATGGGTTTAGTTTTCCACGAGGGCCCGACAGCCACAAACACCATATAATCTCCTATAATCCCTGCACAATATGCAGACGGGCGAATTCGTACCGACCTCCAGCGCAAAATGAAAAAGACACGGAAAATCAAGTGGGCCCGTTCACGTTTGAGAAGAAACAATTAAGAGATTCATCAACAGATCAGCCAGTCGAGGATGCAGATTTATCACACGTTCGTGTGTGCACGTGCGTGCACTCCTGCGCGCGGGAATACACCCACACCTCGCCCTGCTCCGCTGACAGTGAGGAGGATTTCTTTTAATATTATCAAAGCAAGCTGCCAAATTTATTCGGGGAGAGCAGCACATGCAAATTATCCTGGCTGCAGGTAGGGACCCACACTCCCTTCTCACGCTCCACTTGTGGCGAGATCCCAACCCCTCCTGCTCTCGAGAGGTGCTAAGTCTGCCATTTGGGCTGGAAGCCCTCCAGCACTCACTCCAAGCTTACTGGGAGTTTGTTTCTGACTAGTGGAGGGGGTAAAAGAAAAAAGGCAGCTTTAACATTTACCAACAGCCATCAGTTTTACTGGAAACTGTTGAAAACGTTTAACAACTTGTCCTCAGGAGGAACGTGGTGCTGCCACAGCGAACGCACGTTCTCTCTCAGCTACTCTTCTTTGAGGAAGGCTTGAATTCTAGACAGAAAGCACGTTCAGGTTCAGATATACACAGGAGATTTTCAGAGGCACAGAACTCCGTGGCCCAGCAAATAGCTACAGGAGGAGATGTTGTGAAGGAGGAATACACTGGCACTGCTCAGGGCTGGAGGCTCGTGTGTGATTCCAACAAGCCCAGCGCAAAGCAGGGATACAGCCTTCTCCCTTTCTCTTCCACACATGGCTTTGTCCCCATGCTGCTCTGCTCTTCCTCAACGAAATACACAGTCACGTAGAAGCGACCCAGAGCCACGTCGCAACTCCCGCATAGACTCAAACTCGCTCCCTGCCTGGCAAACACCTGCACATGCTGCTTTGCAAATACTCTCGTTTCAACTTCCAGCTCCACCATGCAGCCCAGCCCCAGCTCACCTCGCTGCAGCGCCGCAGCGTTTCGTTTCTCAGTGCCATCGGTGGCATAAACCTGCCAGGCATGTAGAACTTAATGGTCTAATCCTCCTGCTTTCACAAAGACCAGATTAGCTTTAAGTTAAATACTCTTGTTCCTTAAATTTCCTCCTTGTCAAGATGCCGAGGGAAGCTCTTAATCTTACAAAAGAGCCCGAGGACATTTTGATGCCTCCACATGAAGACAGAAAGCAGTTCACAATGCCAAGATAAAGCTGAGGTATTAAACTAATCTCACAGACCTGAAAATGCATAGGCAGGAGGGATCCCTGCTGGTTATCGCTGTAGCTGCTACAGGGGTTCACTGGCTGCAAATGGAGTTCTTGCCACAAGCATCTCGGCAGCCCCTGCTTCAGACACCTCAGACTGAGCCATGGACTGGTTATAAACTTGTGCAAGTTACTGGCTGCAAAGACATCAAACAACCTATGATTTAGACACAAAAGCCTAACCGCTAACTCGTTCAGCCAGCCTGTCTACACTTGCCATGTTGAGCTCCTTTTGCTGTCAGCATAGCATGGCCTGTGGCCATCAGGAGCCAGTTCTACACAGGGGATGTTGCACAAGGAAAGATGAAGCACTTCAAACCAGGATACTCTTCCACAGATGGAGATGGCCATATGCAAGTGATCCTAGTTCTGATGGCTTGAGAGCTGGAGTCTCCCTCACAAAGGCAAGACATAGAAGAGTCTCTGGCCTAGCAGTCAAAAAATACAACAGGAGCCACCTACAGCTGAGCCTCCACCCCCTCGGCTGGCTGATAGGATTAAAGCCTGCTGGATGATAACACAAAGTAAAAACGTCCTTAATGTTGAAAGAAAACCGCAGAGCCTTCTGCAGAATACTCCCAGGTGAAGACCAGAGCACATTTACGAAGCAATAAGGGCTCTTTTCGCCCTTCTGACGAGACCACAGGCATTCCACGTGGATGTGCATAAAACCCACAGCAGCACCTGCAGCTCCACTGACTGCTCCTCGCTGTCCATGTGGCCAACAACCACAGTGTAAGTGACCTAATTCTTGCAGTAACAGCCCTTAATCTGCACAACCCTCCAGAGACCCAGGCAGGGACAAACAAGGGACCTGCTGGAGGAGGAGGGGTCACTCTGCTCTCTGCAGCGTAAACTCCTCTGTGTCAGTGACAGGAATCACAAAACATTAGGGATTGGAAAGAACATCAAAAGATCATCTAGTCCAGTCCCCCTGCCACAGCAGGAACATGTCCAGGCAGGTTTTAAATGTGTCCAGAGAAGGAGACTCCACTACCCCCCTGGGTACCCAGTGCTCTGCCACGCTCACCATGAAGTAGTTCCTCCTCATACTTAGGTGGAATCTCCTATGTTCCAGCTTCTCCATCCTAAACCAACTTCTCATTCACCCTCACAAAATCTGCAGGTACAAACCTCCGTGAGGGGCTCTGCTGCCCCACCAGTGGCTCAGGGGAAGCTTCACAGAGGCTGACAATTAACAGGATAGTTAGACAAACAGATCACCCTGGGATGTAACAGTTGATGCAGAGGCATAGATTTGTTTACAAAAACAGGTTGAATCCATAACCAATTTCTTCTGCAATTTCACATTTTTAAGATCAGATAAAAAAGGAAAGAAAGGTTTTCACCTAAACGTCACTTTATAGACTTCCCAGCAGCTTAGGCACAAAGCATTTAGACACTTTAATTTCCATTCCAGTATGAATACCCTACCCCCAAATGAAACCTATTAAAAATTAAATTCTTATATTAAGTTTAAAATGCAGCTCTTTTCTCCCCAGGTCCCATTAAATACTCTCCCTGCACACAGTTTAGAAGACAGAAGACATCCTAGAGAATATTTACAAAGAGAACAAAAAACCCCCCGAGGGTTTTTATGTTACTACAACATTAATCTATTTTAATCACACAGCAGATTAAAAACAAACAACATTAAATGATTTTGCAAAGTACCAAATGAAAGTCTGGCTCTGTTGCACAAAAAAGAAATAACTGAGAAAAAAAATAAGTGCTTGGAAATAGGGTGGTTGTGTCCTTCCCTAGAGAGAAAGTGTGGCAAAGCCAGGGCTGGGCCACAGAGCCACTGGTGAGAAAAAGTTAAAAATCAACCACTCACGGGGGTCTGGCTTCATTTCCACACACTGCTTTAGCTGCTTCTGCACCACAGATCGCACTGGGGCACTTTAGGACACAGGTCTGAACAACTGCAAGTGGGAGAAGGAAAGGGAAAGCAAAGCCCAGTGCTGCCTCAAGCCCTTTCTCAGAGCAGGCACTTGGATGGGGACTTCCACCCTGTGGGACATCTGCAGTGTCAGCAAAGCAGCGATGCTCTTGTGGGTCTCAGACAAGTCTCAGTGTAGGAAAGTGCTAAAATATCGACCTCTCTCATTGTCCCCCACGGTTTTCTAGCCAGCCCCACCTGCTCTCAGGTCCATGACTGTGATTCCCCAGCCACTGTACATCAGAGGGGTCCCCAACATAATTATGTGTCATCTGCTGAGCACCTGACCCACTGCAGATGGGTTGTGTTGGGCTTAAGAAATGCAGAAAGGAGATGGATTCCTTCAGCTACTGCTTCTATCAGTAATCTTATCAACTCTGATGCCCTCACTATTTTCTCCATGTCCAGTCCCTGTCTCTCAGTTTCTCACACCATGGCCTTTCCTTACAGCCATCTCCAGTGGCCACCTACAAATCCTAAAAGCTCAAGGAGCTCCGTCTTCTGGGAGACTGAGCGCAATGGAAACAGCCCATCCTGCGAAGGCTGCCTCAAGCAACTGCTTTAGACAACAGCAGTGTTTTCCGTTGCACCCTCCAAGATTTCATTCAGCCTTTAATTATTGACATCAGTTTGAATTGTTTCAGTGCGCTGAACAAAAATATCTATTGAGCTGCCCACAGGTCATTTCACTGAATCATCCTGGTTAATTGAGAGGCCAGGGCTCTTGATGAATAGTTCATTCTTCCAGCAGCCCCGATCCTGCAGCTGTTAACTCAGACCCTCATCTGCCGTCGCTCGCTCTGCTCGGCTGGCTTTGCTCTCACTCGGGTGCTCAGTGCTGTTTTTCCTCATCCTGACACACAAATAATTCTGCTTTCATACACAAAAAAGCCACCTCGCTGCTTGGCAGCCCTCGCCAGCACGTTTTGCTGCTGTCACATGTCAGACGCGCTGAGCACTGCACAGACAAACTCTGCCAACAGCAACAAGCGAACGGTGTTCACCACAGCTTTATAACCACCTTCGCCCAGAAGAGATTGGAATGGAGCAGCTTGAAATTATCTACAGAAACCACAAAGGAAAGAAGTGCTTTTGTTCCAAGCCAAGCAGTTGTTAGATTTACTTAAAGAAGTGGATGCATTTCACACGGAGGACTTGGTTTATACCAGCTGCTCCAGGCAGGTCTTTTATCTCAGCCCTTACCAACGCGGTGCCAAAGCAAACCAGAACCTTCAAGGGAATGATTTGTGTGGTTACTCCGCTCCCAGCAATCCAGATTTAATACAATATACATTGCACAATTTTACTACTAATGGGAGTAGCTGTGGTGAAGCATGCTGGTGGGATTCCTACTGGTCTGGAGGGGGAACAGGCAGTTTTCTGCACAGCAGCTGTATTGAAATACTTTGCTTTTTTAATTCACTGGATGTTCTGACAACTTGGTGCAACCCCTGACGGAATTTATTACTTGCTCTCAATACTGTTCCATCCCAAAACATCACTCTGCGGCAGATGGTTCATAGTCAGCTGCGGAGGACAATGAAGAGAAAAGAACAAGCTTTGATCCCCTCGTGGTATTGTGTGGGTCTCTCTTTCCAGGCTGAGGGCCAGCACTGACCTACTCCAATGAGAGAAGACGCGCTAGTCCCGTTGCTACTTGACACCCTAAAAAGCCCCTCCCCAGCCTTTCTGTAGGCCCCCTTCAGATACTGGAAGGCCACAATAAGGTCACCTCGGAGCCTCCTCTTCTCCAGACTGAACAGCCCCAACTCTCTCAGTCTGTCCTCATAGGAGAGGTGCTCCAGCCCTCTGATCATTCTCGTTGCCCTCCTCTGCATTCACTCCAGCACATCCACATCCTTCTTGTAATAAGGGCTGCATAACTAAGCATCGACCAGGGAAATATTATAAATACCCAGCAGAGTACCTACTGCACACAAAGTTGCCTGGAAAAGGCTTAACAGCAGTGGAGATAGCGTGTCCAGCTACCTTGTGTGATCCCAAACTGTACATCCCATCCCCTGCTGACAGAGGTACTCTTTGCAGGTATAACAGCAGAAGGGGACATAGACCAGGTCCTTTCTTTGGTTCAAACCTGAAGCCTTAGTTTAGATCTACAGCCATATCTGTCAGCCCAGGCAGGACAGTGCAACCTCCAAAGCTGTGATCCTCTGTCACAGGCTGTAGCTGCCCTGGCAGACCCACACACCATTACTTTTAGAGTTGGCTGAATTTGGGACAAGGTAGAAAAGCTGCTGGGGAGCAGCTGTGCTAGTGGGAACAATGGCTGAGGTCCCACAGCCAAAGCCCACCTGGATATGTTCCTGTGTGACTTGGTCTAGGTGGTCCTGCTCTGGCAGGGGGACTGGACTAGATGATCTTTCAAGGTCCCTTACAATCCCTAATGTCCTGTCATTCTGTGTGATTCCCACTTGGCATCCTGGGTGACACTGGGGAGGTAGCCCAGGACCCACCAGGATTTGGGAGAGGGAGCTGACTCCTATCCAGGACATGGGGACTGCAGTTCACTAATGACAAACACGCACAGAGTGTGAGATGCTTCACTCCTTCTTACAGCTGGATGAAACTGTAATAATTCCAGCCTCAAGAAAACAAAACCACCACGAGTTGATGCCTCCTCCTATGAAACAGCTTTAAAAGCCATGGCATGTATATTCATGGTTCTCTTTATATTTGCATTTCATGTTTGAGCCTCACAAACAGGAGTGCCTTTCACATAATGACATTACTCCAGGATCTAAGAACTAAAAAAAAAAAAAAGACCCACTAAAAAAAAAATCATAAGACTCCTGATAAAATCATGAAAGGCAGTAATGCTGCATCTTATTACCACTCCTGGGTAATTCAGCTTTTCTTAATAGTGGCAAGAGCCTCTCTAATAGCAGACAAGAGACTGCTGTTGAGCTCTGCTAATGATGCAGGAGATGTTCCAGTAAAGCAGCTGAGATGCCGATTCTTTTTAGGGCTACACACTCATCAGGTAACATCATCCTCTGCATTTTACAGGTTTGTGTGTGGGAAAAAAACCACATAAAATAATATTTGGAATGGATTTTAAGCTGTTTAGGTAGCCATAAACTCATGAAAGAGGGAAATATTCACCTATGTTATGGTGAATAGACACTGCAAAACTACTTCAGACATCAGTTCAGCGCAACAACCGTTTTGTGGGTAAATCACTGCAGGCTTCTTCCATTCAGAGTACCAAGTGCTTGGAACTACAGGCAGAAGTGAGGTAGGCACCGTACCCACACCTGAGTTTGAACCAGCCACTACAGCTAGCAGAGATCAGCCATAAAAGATACCAGCGAATACTTTGGCACAATAAATGCTCAGCTCTGTGCTCATCCAAGCTCCTGGCACGCCACCTTTGAAAAACGACTTTTGAAACCACTCCAGCGTGTGAACTTCACATCTCAGTCTTTCATCGTTCAAAATGTTAGACTATCCACATGACAGGTTCTACATCTCCAAAAGGTCCCCCAACGTAACGGGCAAGTGAGTGTGGATTAAATACTGACTCAAAAGTGAAAGTCCCACTCTCAGAACTGATAGTATCAAGTTGGTGTCACTCGGCAGAAGTCACGGCAGGCTTGAACCAAGCTGGATTTCAATGAGAATAACCATTTGCTCCTCAGCAATAACTAGAAAACATTTCTCAATAGAGACAACAGATTAGCATCCCAGGTAACGTTTTCATTTCAACAAGTCTTCTTTTCCATGGAGTGAGCACATCTTGGCTGATCAAAAGCCTCATAATTGAGCCCTTCAATTTCTTTAATATAAACACGTGTTTTGCCATCAGTCTCTGGAGTGGGAGACATCTGTAGGCCTCTCTCTCACTGAAAGCTGTTGTGGCTCCTCTGCCTGTTTTCTAGTCCACAGTGGCTTTGCACAAAGGCAGTGACAGAGACATCTGCCCTGCTGAGTTTGTGCATCCCTCAGCATGATGGGTCTTGGTCTGGGCTTAGGGCTACTCCCAATGTGTCTGACAATCGTCATGGGTATCAGAAACCCCAGCTGCATTCTCCCTGAGAGAAACAGCTGCTATCTCAGCACTCTCCACTGCTGCCTGCAAGGTTTAAGTGGTTACTCCCAGATTCAAGCATCACAGAAGAGAGGAAGTGTCTCTTCCTGCTTCACTAGAAGCTGCTCTTTTCTTCACTTTGTAGGTCTTGGTAGATCCATTCCAACAGGGCAGATGCAGCTGAATTAGCTACATTTGCCGAGCTGGAACACATTGCTTGAAACAGCACTCTTCTTCCTACTTCCCTGTTCACATGGGACAGGCTACAGCAGCTGATGTGGACTGTGGCTAAGTCAGCAGACAACTGTGTACCACCCTAGAGCTCTCCACCTTCTTCTCCCACTCATTACAGCCTCAGCTCTGCTGCTGTATCAACCCTGAGGTACCTGAAGCCATGACACCAACATCTCACCAAGCCTATGCCCAGCCCTAGGCAGTGACTTGAAGGTGTACGCGAGACTTCAAGCCTGAATACAATACGATTCTCAATCATAACCTGTGAGCAATGCTCAACACTGAACCCACTGTTTTCTGTTCCAGGTTTGCTCACTACAGCATCTTCTAGGATTTACTGTATTCCCATAGTCTGGTGAGACACTGAGGTATCAACAAAATGTGAGATCTCAGCAGCGCTCTCAGAAAAGTCTGAAGGGAAAAGTAGGGAAAGTCTTAAGTATTTCTACCCCAAAATAGTCTTGATTATCTGTTCCAGCACTCCAGTTCCGGTTATTAGGAACAACAACTGTAAAACTATTCAGAGAGGAGTATTTCAGCCAAAGAAGGGCAGTAACTTGGCATGATGGGACACACAAAAACCACAGCAAAAATCACTGAAAGAAAAATCTCCTTCCTTCACTCGTGCTGTTTTCTTGAAATTAGATCTTCAAGGGATTCTTCTGTAACCGATGCCAGCCCTTTCCCACACCAGCTCGCAGTCAGACACCATTAAGGCTGGGAGTCAGGGTTGGGCTTTCGTGTACAGCCTACTCTTTGCTCAACATCCCATGTTCTTCTGACAAGAGCTAATCTTCCAGCTAAGAATATCACAGAGACCATCTTGAGATGAAGACTGATAAGGCAAAAAAACCACTCCCAGTAGCTTGTGCTCCTTTAATAGTCTCTTCCTAGTTAATGCTTTCAGCATCAAGGGAGATACTCCTTGATCCGGGGTCACGGTGCTCTGCCAAAATAATCCCCAGGAAGAAATAGTCTAAAAGGGTTATATTTAACACCCTATCACTTTCAGTATAAAACAGTTCATTCAGCTACTTAATCCCTTTCTGAAAGCGGTTCCTTGTGTTTGGTCATCAGTGACTTCTTCTGTTGTGTTTTGTTGCCATAACAGACGAGAGAAGCTTTAACCTTGCCCTTTCTTCTGTGCTGTGACACATCCCAAGGTTGTTAATCCTCCCCCAGGATCAGACTCACTCCATCCTTCCTCATCACTTCGGAAGGGAGGTGGCAACTGGGGGAGCAGCTGGGGCTCCTTGGGGAGACGGGTAATGTTGGGTAACTGGAGAGCTTTGCTGAGGAAACAGGCTGGCGTAGAGGAAAGGTGATGCTTCAGTCTGGGATCCTGACAGCTGCTGCATTTCAATTGCTGAACGGCTGAAGGTTCAAGACAGAATCACTCCTCCCCGGCTACTGGCCAGCTCGGTGTCTGCACAGCCAAAGTGGCTTTTACCGGGGCACAGCAACAGCTACACAGACTCTCTGTAGTAGTGGGGACTTAAAAGACACAGGGACCCTAATCTGAGCTTTGATGAAGCCATCCTGGAGGAGAAGGGTTTGACTGTCCATGCGAGGCTGTGGGTAAGCCATGGGCAACCCCAGGAGCGATGTCTGAGCCCACAAAATGAATCCTAGCACAAACCAGCTCCTGGGACCTTGCATCAGGCAGTTTCCATTTGTGGATCTTTGTTTCTCACTCATCTTGGAGAAGATACTAATCACTTAACAAGGCTGTTGTGAAGCTTATTAAATTAAAACATCTCAACAAGCCTTACAAATCAAACCAGAACTGAACTGATTGTCATCAGCTCTTCTGTTGGGAGCGTAGGAAAGTTATTTTTCAAGCCCAAACATGAACAGGGGAGCTGAAAAGCAGAAGGAATTCCAGCTCCACCTCTCATCTGCTTCTTGGAAATCCTTTTCTTAGATAACTGTAAGGCAGATAAACAACTTAAAGAAAAGGATCTGCACTAACAAGATCATTCATTTTGTGAGATGTAAATGGCAAGTGCTGACCTTCTGTTTTTTCATCCCGCATTGAGTTTCAGCAAACTGTCACTCTTAGATGGGCAGCGAGGGGAAAACATGCATATTATTAGAAAACAATCACTGCCAAATCTGATAACAGTCTGACATTAACAACTGTGGGGATTCTGCTGCCAAGAATGTCTTGTATTATTTAGAAAACATAAAGGAAAAGATTCCTGAGGGGGAAAGCACACAAACAAATAATTGCTTTATGTCCTATTAATAAATCTCTGCAGCCCATGTTTCCCCAGAAAATGCTCACAGTGCTGCTATCGTCTTCTGCAGCAACTTTACCAAGTGACAGTGAATAGCCCTGAGGTTAGAGAAACAAACACAACTGTTGGACAACCTGCCACAGATACAGAGGGTGGGTATTTTTCCACCAGATCAACACATCTGCTTTTCAGTAGGACAAAACCTAACGCCTCCTCCTCTTGATAGAGACTGCAGCTACCCACAGCCCAGGCTGGGAAGACTCATTTCCTTCTCATTTTGCACCCTAATTTCCTCTGTCCAGCATGACCCTCACTGGTAGCCCCAAAACAACCCAAATACAAAGTTCAAGATCAGTTTTGAGATAACTGGGGTGGGGTAAGAGCTCTTAGCTTGGCTTCTGCCTCCAGCTTCTACTAGCTTAAACTAGTGGGAGATTGTCAACCTACCTACACCCCTCAAACTGGGCTGGAGTCACAGCCCTTTCACAGTGAGTATTTTGGCTGCACGTTTTGAGGAGGCACCTAAAGGGACCTCAGTGAGCAAAGGCAATGACAGGAAGAAGTTAGCCGGTAAAAAACCCAAGTTTCTGAACCTGAAGGAAGATTGTTTGGCTTCTTGCAGTCACTTTGGACAACACTTCATGGACAATCAGACAAACACAGTACTGAAAAGCCAGGAAACCAGCACACGTGTCAGTGTGCGTATCCTTGCACATCTCACTAGGAGACACAACTATGTCTACGGTTTGAAAGATGAAAGATCATGTTTCATTTTAGTTTCTACATGCCTTGAAGGAATCAACCCAGCCAGGTGCTGCAGAAGTCACGATGTTCATTGAGAATGGATTTTTCTACAGGGGAATTAGAACACTGCAAGGTGTTTCTTAGGGTGTTCTTTTCTATTCTTAGATTTTATAGCACCAGGCTTTTCAGCCAATGGTTGGGGTCACTTGGGTGCAGACAAAGCTTTCAGTAAGGTCTGTGTAAGTTGTCACACAACGCTTTCCCATCTGAAAACAATGTTTTCTTTCTTCACTGGTGTGTTTCTGGAGTTCAAAACAATCCTTGTGCTCAGTGTTGTTCAGCACTACTCTTCTCCTGCAAGTCAGCACCTCCAGCTGCCCCATCCCTGAGCACCGCAGCGCCCCAAGTCCCTGAGAAGCCATCCCAATCCCAAGTCCTAAATCCAGGGCAAATGCTGCAACAGAGTCTGAAACACATTACAGGAATCTCAGTGTCTTTGCCAGAGCAACTGTCTGTGTCCTCACGGCAATTTCCCCGCAGCCAGGGCTATCCGATACCTGTGTGACACAACACAAGCACGTCCTGACATCGCTTCGGATTTACACAGAGCCCTGATTACAAAGTAAACCAAGACACAGCCCACAGCCCAGCTGTTGCAGCATACCTGCTCCACAACTCTCTCAAATAGCCAAGAATGGCCTGACAGAGCTTATGAAAACTGCTCCCTGAGTGGGACTGAGCCCAGGAACATCTCCTGTGCTGAAAACACTCAACTTCTTGAAGGCAGATGCTCAGATCTCACTGATGGGGCCATCCCTACCAGCTCCATCGTTTCTGAAAAGCTTTTGCAAGAGCAACTCTGCACACGGGAGACTCCCTGGTTAGGTTTTCCTCTTCTGTGCTGTGTTCTGTTATTGTTTTGTTCTGGTTGTTTGGTTTGGGTTTTTTTTTTCCTTAAGTGGTGGAATGCAGTGCTTGTGGGCTGCATAATGCTGATAGTACTTGAGGCTGCCTTCTGCTCAACCCCAGGCCATCCGCGTGCACTGTGAGCTCTTTCCCTCTCACTCACAAGTTAATGCATTTCAAGGATGACCCGGGGACCAACTCTTCCCTGATGTGAGAGCAAATCACTTGCCAAGCTTAGCTTCATCTTGACTGTGCCTACCAGGGAAGGGTCACTTACAGACTCCATTGTTTCTTTCCTTGTCTCCTAAGATTATAATTTGTCCATTGCAATTCACATCAGGATGCAATTTGGCAGGTAAGTTAGAAGTCTGGAGGCAATTATTTTCCTTCCTTTGGAGAAATAGCTGTATTCATTCAGTTATTTTCAGTTATTTATTTTAGATGGAGCACGAGGGGGATGGAAAAAAAAGAAAAGGAAAACAAGATGGGTTTAGACTTCCTGATAGGATTGGATTTCTGCGTTTTGACATCTTAGCAGCGTTGATTATACTGATACACGCAACCCAGGCATCTAATTCTGTCCAAGAGGAAAGGACTGTAGCAGAAATGTCTCGGCTCTTGCTGTCAGTAAGCCAAACAAAACAACCCTTATCCTAAATCCTCAGGACCCATCCCCCAAAACTCATAGCTACAGTTATTATTAGCCAGAGTAAATCACCTCTTTTATAAAATTTCTTCCTCTGAATGCGAGGAGTGATACTCTCAGCCTAGCAGGAGACATAGTTCTCTGCACCAGTCATTCTCCTTAGAGCAGCAGCCAAAAATCTGGTTTAAGCTGCACTCAGGATTTCTACAGCAGCACAAGTGACAGAGCCCCTCCTGCCCAGCACCTTCTCTCTCATCCCTCACAGGATCTGACGCTGCTCTGACCTCTCTCGTCTAACACAAAACCCGAGGTTCATGCTGCCGGCAGCCTCTCTCGAGCCCAGATGTTATCTGAGCAGAGGGAAATAAAGGAAGTTCTGTCCAGATCTTAAAAGCGTTAAAAAGAGAAGAGCGACTCTACTCACCACAGCCCCTTCCTACAGCTTCAGTGGACCTGGGTGGAGGTCAAGGCAGCTTTCCAGTTTGATTTTGCCAAACCGTGTCATAATTACTTGTCTTTTCATTATTAGCCTTCCACCCTCTAAAATATGGTTTCCACATGGCTGAGAGTGTAACTACCAGAAGTCTTTATCCTTGTTATTTGGGATCAGCAGATGTATTTGGAAAAGGATTTCCTCTGAGCCCAAATCTGTCTGCAGGTCCCAGTGCAGACTCAGCCAGGCTCCCCGTGTCGCCGTTTCCTTCCTATCGACCACTAAACACATTTCCAAGCTCATTTCCATTGTAAAAAGCAAATTATTTAGAAAAGAGTGCTTCCAGAACTAATATTTATTGGACTAAGTGATGTCTTACTTCGACAGCTGAAAACAAGGCACATTAAGTTTTATTTCAGCTGATTAAAGAAATAAAGACATTGCACATGAACCACCCGTCAGCCCCAAACAAACCAGAGGTGAGGCCGCGGCACTGGGTCAGTGTCACTGAGCCTTGCCTCGGAACACATTTACCGGACCGGACCTTCACTTTGAAAAAGGAATTTTTTAGGAAACTGGAGCTTTAGGTTTCTGAGGTGTTTCTGCAGATCTTTTCAGTCCCTGTAAATCAGTCAGTGTGATTTTTCTGACGTTCTGGAGGAAGGGCAAGTTTTATCAGAGGCCATAAAGACTTAAAGTCAGAATATAATCTCACCTCTGGGTTACTGGGCCCACTTCCCTTATCAATTAACCTGTCAGCTGACAGTTGGGTCTAATTAGTTAAATCCTTTTTTAATGAAAAGAATTTGCCTTGAGCAAAGTCTGTCAGCTCCAGACCCATTTTACAATCAGGAGCATGTCTCTGCAAAGCCCATTAAATACCTGCAGAGAACCAAACACTCAAACCCGTTTTTGCTTCTTCAGATCCCTATTAGGTTGGTTTTTTTCCCCCCCACATCTGCATCCCGCTGCCACAAGAGAATCACACGATGCCTTTGGTTGGAAAGACCTTTAAGTTCATCAAGTCCAATTGTTCCATCCAGCAATGTGCCATCCAGTGGTGCTCCAGTCACCACTGAGCCACATCCCCAAGCACCAGGTCCACATGTGTTAAATCCCTCCAACGATGAAGACTCTACTGCCCTGCACAGCCCATTCTGATGTCTGATAACCTTTTTGGTGAAGAGTCCCTTCCCACCTTGTATGAAAACCCTCACTTGCACTTGGCTCTGATGCCCCTGTGTTTCAGAAGACACATCTGTGGATCCATAACCCCACTGTGCTCGTCACCTGGGAGCAGGGGGCTCACAACAAAGAATGACACCAGGGGCTTCTGAGATAGATCTTCTGTGGGGAAAACCCAGCATAGCCACATTGCATCTTTCAAGTGCACCTCTCATGCACTGCAGTAGTTGTCCAGGAAGCTGGTTCTAAGAATAAGGAGAAGGTTTCAGGTTGTTTCTTTTAAAATTATCCAGCGGCAGACGTTGTGGACATTCAGACTCCATGACTACTCAACCAGCCAAGTTTTTGGCTCAGAAAGAGGAACAGTTTGGAAAGAGCCCCCTACACATGCTGTCACTGCCATGCGCAGTCCCTGTGCAGGAGAAGATGGGGAAGGAGGGAGGGAGAAAGTAAGGGAAGAAGGGAGGGGGAGCCTTCCCCAGAGCATCACGTAAGGGTATTATATTAGAAAAACATGTACTAATTCCTACACTAATGATCCCATTGCTCCCCTTGACTTCAAAGGGCCTCAGATCACATCTGTAATCTTTTGCAAGTGTTAACAAACAAAATTACAAGTTTTATGCTACAGGTTTCAACAAATTCTCCTCACCCCAGCAACGTGGCAACGTACTTAAAAATAGACGTAATGAGCAGCTTTGGATCCGCAAAAACACCCCACGGAGTTCATTAATGATTTCATTTTTGGCAAGGCACCACGTCAAACCACCAAGTATTATTGAAACCCAGACACAGATACAGCTACTTGAACCTGCATTCCTGCGGATAAAAGCCCCACGGGGCTGGCTGTTTTGGTTTCTCTCTCAAGTAACAGGATTTTAACTGTAAAACCTTTCGTCCTGAAAACTGCCACTGTCTAAGGGATGCCTGAACCTACAATTCTCATACGTGAAACAAAGGGACCTGACATTCTACCTAAGACTTCACTTTGAGGACCCCCTGCACCTCCACAAGGCCACTCGAGCTGTTTTCAGTCATGTTACTCAAAGCTAGCCGAGCGAAGCTGAACATGCACTTTTGTCCCAAACGATCAACTTCTCTGCCTGGGTCACACCCAGACCATCTGCCCCCTGTTCATCCGCTCAGAAGCGCTAGCAGTGACGGCAGTCGCTGTGTGGCATTCATCAACAAAGCAACTCCGCAGCATCACACCAGTGAGAGAGGTGGCACAGAGGTGCGAGGCTGTGTGCACGCAGATCTCTCGGTTTAAGACTTCTAAATCACTGAAGACCATGTTTAACCAGAGTCACATCAACCTCTGCAACAAAGCCACGGCGTCCTCAGAAGGGTTTGTGCCACTTCAAGCTGACAAACACCACAAGCGGCACTGAACAGCATTTCCTTGGTGATCTGGGGTTCAAAATACCCTGCAAAGTCCTAACTCAAGGAAAACTTGGTCAGGGATTAAAGACTTTTCCTTTTAATGTGACAGTGATTACCTATCTGCATCACTCTTCCAACACTTCCAGGTATCTTGGCTGCTACTGCGTTTTTCCTAACATCTTTTGCATCAAAAGGCTGTGAGATGTCTCAAACAAATTCACTTTTGCACGTGTTTTGCCCCAAATCTCACCTGCTCCCACTCATACGAGCTATTGTCTCACAGTCCTTCTAGCTTTAAAGTTTTCTACTCCAGTATAAGCAGCTCAGACCCAGCTGTTGTTCCCCAGTCTTTACAATCCCACGCGATTTATCACCCCGTGAAGCTCCCACTTTGCACGGTGCTCCCTGCAGGATAAAATCACAGGAACGCTCCTGTTGGCGTGGCAAGGATCGGCACATCCCACCAGCAAACCGCCTTCAGGAGACTCGCAGCTGGCCTACGTGCTGCTGCAAGGAGTAAAAACCTGGAATACACCACGTCAGGAGTATGCCCTGCCTACACCTCACGGTTACTCCTCGGGGGAAAACAGAGTACAAGCAGATCATTTTTTTTTTTTGTTTTAAAATAGCAAGAAGAAAGTCTGAACTGCCTGAGATCTAGGGAAATCATTTCCCTCCTGCCTGTCAGAGCAGGTTACCTACACGCTTTATACACACTTCCCCCTGTCCAAGAAGGACAGGGTTTGAGTTGCAGAGTGAAAACCCAGTGATAAACTGGATTTTAAGCAGCACCCACGTTGCAGAGTTAGCCAAAGGAAAGCACCCAAGACCTTGATATTCCAATGAACCCTGCTAAAGCCCATTTCATCATTTCCTGAAGCATCAGCTGAAAGCTGGAATCACATTCCTCACCTCCTGTACTTGTTTGCATTTGCAAATTACTTGATCTCTCCACGTTTACCAGAACGAACCATATGGACACGTTAGCTATGAAACCTAACTTTTACCTACAAATTAGGCCAAGCTTTTTCAAGCTTTGAAGTTCCCTTCAATTCTTTTCCCTGAAATTTTTCTGGCCACTCCTAGTTTTAACTGCCAGCAACAGAATCATTAACAGTTGCAGAAAAAAGCTCCAGAGTCTTTGCCAGAACAATTATAATGTTCCCCAGTTTTGCATCTGTTTGAACCATTTGGGGTTTGCCAAGATGAGCAGAGATATTCCAGGTCTGTGGGATGGGTAGCGCCCAACGGTCCACGGCACTGAGAGGATGTGGGACTGAAGGCAAGTTAGAGACGGGGCAGGGTCAGGCTGTTCTCCCAGGCAACTAGTGACAGGATGAGAGGGCAGAGCCTGAAGCTGTCAGGAGAGGGTTAGTTTAGATGTTAGGAAGCCCTTCCTAATGGAAACGCTGATCAGAGCCTGGAATGGACTGCCCAGCGCAATGGTGGAGTCCCCATCCCCAAAGGTGTTTAAGGACAGACTGGCTGTGGCCCTTGTTGCCCTGGTCTGGCCAATGTGGTGATGTTAGGTCCTGGCTGGGCTGGATGAGCTCAGAGGGCTTTTCCAGCCTCAATAATTCTGTGACTGGGTGTGCTGGGTGACACAGCAAGGGAGCTACTGGGATCAAAGACAATGACCACAGCTGCTTACTGGGGAACCCTTACTTCTGAGGAGCCCCAATGCAGGACACAGCTGCATTAACACCCTCCAAAGAAAAGCACATTCATTGATTTGTGTAAACTATGCGAGTAACAAAGACCATCATTAGAGACAATTTGCTGCCTAATCTAATTTTTAAGCACACACAGCCACTCGCAGCAATCAACTTTAAATTAATTACAAAATTGGATTAAAAGGGGAAGTTGGATCACTTCCTGGCTCACCCATAAATCCTCTGAGATGAGGGCACGAGTGTGATTTTTTAACTTTCCTTTTTTAACTCTATTGTCAAGCTCCTGTTTTGAGGTGTCAACCATTTACCTGCTGGAGAAAGGCAATGAATTGTCACAGACTGTCAGCAAGACCCCCCCGACCGGCCACAACAACCCACATGCTGCTTCCCCAGCTGTCACTCTCGTGTCCTGGCTCTACCTGCTGCCTAAAGATTAGCTCTGACACGAACCAGGCGGAGCGGTGGCTGCTATCGGGGAGGACTTTCTCCTCTGCATTTGCTTCACCCAATTACATGTTTGTCATTCAGAGACCTGGGTACTGAGCAGCTATTGTCAAGTTATTTTTGGCCCCCTGATATCCTGGCAGAACATAACGAGGCCTTTAGGTGAATAACTGTCTTGGCAGCAAGGTGCTAAGACGATGTGCTGTTGAAAGGCTGGAGAGCAATTAGGTTATTTGAAGAAGACAAGATGTAGGACAGGACATGTGAAGACAGAGAAAACCAGTTTAACTATTAAAATCAACCCCTCTCACTTCAAGTTGTCAGCTAACTATTTAAGCAAGGTGTTAATTTACTGCAGGCTGTGTTGCCAACAATCGTAATTTTTTATGAATTCAGAGGCTGTCCAGACTTGTCGCACTTGCATGTAGTGCCCAGCCCTTTCCAGACAAGTGTAGCACCTTGCCAGATGATTATTATTGGCATCTAATCGTATTAAACCAATTCCCACCAGCCCCGGCCAAGTACCTGGTCTACACAGCGAGAGGGGCTGTGCAAACACAAAGAAAGATGGTCTGAGGACCCGCGAGTTAAGAATACAAGTCAGCAGACAGACACAGGGAACAAGGTATGGAACAAGATGGAAAAATACCTCCGTTGCACCCCATCACCAAAGCAGGAATGCTCATGTGATGCCCAAGGCACTGGAGCAACCTGAAGAGGAGCAGAGCAGGGCACATGTCCTCTCTCCTGTCAGGTAGCTTTCACCTGCTCTCCCAATAAGCTGGACTCACACCCACGATGCCCACTAACAAATCTAACATCTTGTAGGCCCAGGCTCTGAAGAAACATCATGCTGGTCATCACTCCACACACTGCAGGAGGTGGCTCAGACTTGTCTGATGGACTGAGTTGGGTTTTATCTACACAAACTTGACGCTGTGTCCTGTCTGCATCACAGGAAATGCGTGCAGCACCTGATGGCCAAAGGGTCACTGTGGGAAGACACTGAATGCTGCAAAACACGCAGATGCAGACACAAGAAAACACTCCATAAGACAAGGGCTAGTAACTCCACCACGTGCAGCAGCACTCTTGCTTCTTCTCCCTCAAATGTAAATCTCTAATTTGGGCATCGTGCATCCAGAGACACCATTGGGAAAACACATTTTAAGGCGGGAAAACACATTTTAATGCAGGAAAACTGACCACAGCACAGAGAAAAGCTGGAAAACAGCAAGTGTGACCTTTGCAAGGCAGAACCACAGGTAAGTTTTCTCATTCAACGCACAGAGCCGTCTGGTTTTGTTTTAACCTTCTAAACACCCAAGCGCAAGTGTCTGAACCAAAGGATTATGGTTTCCCTTAGAGCCTGAACCAGACGTAGACAACAGGGACCTGTTTGCTCATAACAGTGGCAGTGGGTCTGGCCTCAGGTGACTTAGGACATCTCTCTCGATGTTTAGAGAGCATCACCAGCAGCAGCACCACAGACACAGTTACCTGACTGGGATTAGCATGAGTTGCTCGGTCTGGCTGCTTACAGGCAGTTGCTTGTGTACTTGGAGGTTTTTTCAACCCAACTGCAGTCAGACGTGACTGCTCAAATATGAACTGGATTATAACGAGCCAGTTACTCAAGAACTCAAGTCGTCTTCAAAATGATTCTGCCTCGAGTTGTCTGCTTTAAACCCGTCTGATGTAATCATGAGATTTCATTCAGTGTAGCAGAGGAGGATGTGTGCGGTGGTTTGTGATTGCTACTAATGTTCCTGAGCATTCATCCCTGGTGGATGCCTGTGTCCAACCTGGTCAGCATTACCCTTCCACATGACTCTTTCCAAAGATCTGATGGCTTTCCATTTCTCCATCCAGGCACATAGTCTTTTACAGATCCCAAAGGCACTGGAGGCTGCTTATTCGTTGAGAAAATCCTGATCTTCAAACCCACACTCACATGACTGGGAGTTAGAAACACAGAACTGAACTTCCAGCAATGATTTTACAGAATCATAGAATGGCCTGGGTTGGAAGGGACCTGCAAAGGTTATCCAGTCCAACCCCCCTGCAGAGAGCAGGGACATCCTCAACCAGACCAGGTAGCCCAGAGCTTTGTCCAGCCTCACCCTGAATATCTCCAGGGATAGGGCCTCAACCACCTCCCTGGTCAACCTGTTCTAGAGTTCAACCCCCCTCCTGCTAAAGAATTTCTTCCTAACATCCCATTTCAATCTGCCCATCTCTGATTTGAAGCCATTGCCCCACATTCTATCACTACAGGCCTTTGTAAACAGCCCTTCTCATAGCCCCCTTCAGGTACTGGAAGGTCCATATCAGGTCCCCCTGAAGCCTTCTCTTCTCCAGGCTGAACAACCACAGCTCCCTCAGCCTGTCCTCAGAGCAGAGGGGCTCCAGCCCATGATCATTCTCATGGCCTTCTCTGAACCCACTCTACCAGGTCCATGTCCTTCATTTCAGACCAAAACAAAGACCAAGATGATCCCTCTGTCTTCCTTGATGTAGAGGTGATGTGAGAAGCTATAAGTTCGTCCCATTTCTTGTAGTCAACTAAATTAAAACCTGTTTGGACTTCAGGAAGCAGTACATAAAGAACAGTTTTGGAGCCTCAACTAGATGGAAAAATATGCCAGAGGAAAGATTTAAACAGTTCTTTCTCTCAGATGCTGAGTTTCTGAAGCTTCTATTAGACTTTCCAACTACCAAAGCTTTTTTTATACCAAGTGTCTCTTGCCCCAGATAACCAAACCTGAGGACCAACTCAGGAGAGCAATTCCCTTAATGACAGCCTTCTCTTCACAATGCCCCAAGGTGCTGAGGAGAGCAGTTATTTGAAGTTTGGAAGCAGACCTACACTTGAGATTGAGATTTACAGCAGGGACTGTGCTCCCAGCATTACTCTTACCAGACAGCCCCTCACTCCTCCTCAGAGACAGCAGGTCCTGCCCTGCACTGAAAACCCACCTAAGTTGCATTTCAACAATCCCAGCAACACAAACAAGGGGCAAACAAAACCCACACGACCCAGTCACCATCATAGAATGGAACAAACTGGTGCTGTTGTTGCAACAGGGTCTGCTGTACCCCAGCAGCACCACATCTGCTGAGAGCTGCACAGGCTCAGTGGTCCAACCAGCCAACAGCCAAAACCAGCAAGCAAAAGGAAAACCAGAGCTTTTGCTCATCTGCTTTTGATTTCTATAATGCTGTTTCTTTTAACAAATGAAGTTTAAGTGCTTATGGGACTAACAACCTGGTAAATGAACTAAGTATTAATTTGTGGCTTTATTACTCAGCAGACCTATTTTCATGAAGTCATTTTTTCCTTAGGACACGGCTCTCTCTGCAGCAGCTGTTTTCTATTACGAGCCACTCAAATCCTCAAATTCCTCTGCCTCCAATTTTCAAAAGTGCTCACCAACTTGAAATAGTTGGAAATTATACTAAATTGCTGAGGGAGCTCAGTAGCACTGCACCTTGTCCTACTCCCCACTCCTTGCATCAGTCCATGAAACACAGGCAGAAGCAAAGCCACAGGTTCTTCACCACAGACAGAACACTGACCCGGGCTGCCTGAGTCCTCCACACCCACCTCACCTCTCAACCCCACAGCGTTTTGTGAAAACCAGTAAAGGAACCATAGAGCATGATGTGAACCCAGTAATAAGGCTCCCAAAGAGGGCTGAAGAAGAAGCTGCCTTGGCCCATGCTCCACAGACTGTTCATGACCTTCAGACAGCTGCAGGTGAGGGGGGTAATCTGTGGTTTGGGAGCTCCTCTGGCTGTAAAGAGGAGACAGGAATAAGTCAGGTGGCACTAGGGAGGTCAGGATGAGCTGTGAGCAGGGATTGGATCATGATTTCAAGTGCTGTGGGACATCCTGCTGCATCAAACACAGAATCCAGCAGTTGGGTGGGGTTTGAGCCTTGTGCTCTTGGAAACTCTCCCTTAGCCCCTCTTTCAGCATCCTTCAGTGAGTCTAGGTCTTCAGCTGAGAAAGAAAGGTTTTCTAGACACAAGGAGGAAGCCCAGCCCCAGACAGCTCTTGCAGTCTGTGTAAGTCCAGGCCATTAACTGCTCTGAAAGGCACTTAAATAGGTTTATCTGCTCTTCTGTTTGTCACTGTTTAAGTACACATTTGCACTGGCTTTTCTAAACAGCTTGCCCAGGGCCACACATCCCCCTTCTCGGGACACACACAGTGCTACACAGAGCATTTCTCAGCAGCTCCTGGCAGCTGGACTGGCCACATCTCGCTTAGAAAACAGCTCAAGCTAAACTAAACAACTGCCCACCATGCCCAGGGTGAGGTGTGGGGTCAGGCTGACCCCGGCTGTGCCAAAGGTGGGGGCAGCCACTCTGCCCCATCCCTTGTACTGGGACTTTCAGGCATCTTGGGAGCAACATCACCCCCTGCTCTGGCTGCAGCCAGATTTCTGGTGAGAAACAGCTCAGCTCAGGGTCCAGCCAGAGGCAGGGCACAGCACGGTGGGGTAAAGAGTGGGATGTGCTGGGGACAAGGACTGGTGAAAGGGGCTTGAGGTCCTCCACCCACAGAGGACCACTGGGGACAGGAGAAAAGGAAGCACAAGTGACGCCTGGGTACCCAAAAGCTCAAGGATGCCGTGAGATTTACTCCTGCAGACCTCATCCAGCAAAGCGCTGCAGCAAACTCCTGTGTTAACAAGAGTTTTGTGTCAGTCAAGCTACTAAGAGGCTGAATCCTGAAGAAGGGCAAATTAGAGCCTGTTTGGTGTGTTTGGTGATACTAGAACCACCCTCTTACAGCCTCTTCTGTATCTTGAGAAGCAGCGGTGACACTTCGTGACGAGGCCCTGCCCCTTCTTTAGGACAATCTGTGCTGAGCCCTGGCAAAGTTAAAAATTCAGTGGTGTAAAGCCTCAAGCTCTGCGAGGGCTCCTGTGACACCAGAACCAACGTGGCAGCTCCCACTTGGGACTTGATTCCAGTGTTTTTCTGCCTGCTCAGACAAATGTTACCGCACTCACATCACACACCAAAGGGTGTTGAGCTTCACATGATCGCAACCCGCTTTTCTGCTCGGAGAAAAAAGAAAAAGCTGAGACTTTGGCAAACAGCAGCAAGAGCTGCCTGTGGGTCTCCTGTTGCTGCGCTCTGGAAAACAGTGACTAACTCGAATCCCTTTGTGGACCTCTGTGGGCAGGCTGCACGATAAAAGAATATAAAATCATATCCTACTTTGTGGGATCATTTGCTGCGGAGAAACATGGGGTGAGAGATACTTTGGAGTGGTTTTTTTTCTAAATTAACATCAGGACAGCCTGAGCAAGGGCTGTCCAAGTTGTGCCAAGCGAGCAGACATTGTAGATCCTACAGAAAAAGGACTGGGGAGGTGACGCCGTGGGCATGGGGCTCAGCTGGGTACTTGGGGAGCCTGGGCACCCCGTGTGCTCCCTATGCTGCATACCCAGCACTTTCTGCACAGCTCTGCAGTCTTCAAAAGATCTTAAAAGAGGTTTGCAATGCAGCTTGGATGCTGGCTGGAAATCAGTCATTTCTTTCTGATGGCAAAGTGGATTTATGGCTCATCCCTACTCTTTGATTTGGTTTTGATCCACACTAGCACACAGTGCCAATCCACAGAGCCACGGTGCTGCTAGGGGCACAGCTTCTCCCCACAATGCTCTTCAGACAGCAGTGTGGCAATGCAAACACCCCCGGGAAGCTGTTCTCACCCTCGAGCAGGCTGTGTTGAGGCACCCTTTGAGGAAGCCGTTTTGTCCTCTTCCAATTCAATCAACGTGTTGAAGAGCCCAGGTCAACCCAAAGTCAACACTAAATACACTGATAAAGGTTGAAGAGACCAATTAGATCATCAAGTCCAACAATCAATCCAAGCCCACCCTGCCCACTAAAAGAGGACAGAACCACTTCATGCTGTCTGGCTAGACCCACAGACCCACTGCATCAGCTCATGGGGGTTTACACAGCCCTTGGTTTCACTCATGGGTTAAACCCACTCGCTGGTTAAATCTGCCTGCAGGAGCAGCTCTGCAAAGGCGGCAGTTCTGCTAGGGTGACGCTCCCGGCTGCTGGTGCAAACCCTCTGCCTCTCTGCTGTAAATGACATTGCTGTGCTTTTCCAATTGAAATGTATTTGATAAGATAACAAACGCCTGGCAGCGCACATTTGAGTTATGTAAGGGAAAGAAGAGGAGGGGGGAAATCTTGTATAAACAGCAAAACAATACAGCTTTATCTAATCTCAGCAACTTATTGCTGCCTGCCTGTGTGTGTGAGTGTTTTACTGACAAAATAAAATAAATTGAATCAGCTCGCACATGATAACATGCTCTTTCCTACCTCATACTAATTGCTTGGCTAATTGATGTTTGTTGAACTTTCTCCATTTCATTGAGTGATTAGGTACAAAGCTAACAGTTGACATCTGTAGGCGCTTAACTGGCGTCTGTAATTACTGTTAATGTTAAATAATTGTTAGTTAATTGGAGTGGTAACTGACTGAATGGAATCCAGATTGTGAAGCAAAAAGAGACCTAGTTAAATAAACATACATTTTCAGTGAAAACTGCGTTTTATTACAAGGGAGAGACTAGCAGCAGGCCAGATGCAGGAGGTCTGCATGGCGCTCCACTGACACATCTCACGCCGGGCTCTGGCGTGGGCTCCTCTACCCACAGGTACGTCAAGTCAAGATCTCAGTCATCACAACCTTCCAACCCCAAGCATTTTTCCACCTTATTTTGAACCAGTTATCACCACTTGTTACTGCAAAGCCCAACACCAACAAATCTTTTCTGAGACAATCAAATAGAGATAATCTATAAAACTTTCTCCAGAACAGATCCCACTGTGTATCGGTAAATACTGCTGGTTTGCTCACTGAGACTGGAAGAGTTTGACTTTGCTAAAATCAACAGCTTTAAATGAACTCCTAGGGGATTACCAGCACCAGCTGAAATCAAAGGGCTCTTGATACCAGTCCAACAGGCAACAACATCCAGAACAACATTTCCCACTGTCTCCCTCCACTATTTTTGTCATGACAATAGTGCCTACAGGAGCTTGTACCCTGCTGGCTGCTTCATGGGTTATGCTCTGAGTTACTCGCTGAAAAGTTATCACTGAAGTCTTGGAACACTCCTATTTTATAAGACCCTAAGTTTTGGGATTTAAGAATCTGAAGAGACTACTTCTGACTTTTACCTGTCCCTCTGGACACTTCAGCACGTTATCCAGAGACCTGTTCCTACAGCTACAGCATCCTCTAGTATTTGCAGTCCCACCTGATTGCCATGACCCACTCCAAAACTTCCAGCTCATACAGAAGGGGCCATGAAAAGCATAGGGTTGGAGAGGAGTGATCTGTCCCCTGGAGATGCAGCCACAAGGTGAACTGTGGAACAGATTCCTTGCTCAGGTAAAGCTTTCAGAGCCCAAAAATAACTGCCTGGCTCTTTTGTGCATCAGAAAAAAGCCCATCTCAAAACACACACACTTTTACTTCTGCCTGGTTTGGAAGGTAGAGTGAAGTGATGCACCAGTACCTCTAATCTAACAGCACAAGAAACCAGGGCTCCCTCACACCAGGAGGCTTTTTCCAGTACTCAGTCCCTCACGAATGAGGCAGTGAGCTTTCACATGGAAAATATGGAAAAACCATTTAAACCCACAAAACACAGGCGAGGCATACGATCCAGAGCCACCAGACAAGTCTCTACTGGCAAAACAAGGAGACACCACCACCAGGGTATCACTTTGGGAGGGTGAGTCACCCTAACCACCGCAAAAGAAGAGATCTTCAGAGCTGCTCCTGTGATTCAGCAGCGCCTGAGGTCTGCTGGCCAACAAGTGGGTTTCCGGCAGCACTGGGATTGCTCAGGAGCCCTCACACCAAGCTGGGAAGAAACAGAGAGGAGCTGGGAAGGAGCAGAGTATGTTCTGTACATTCCTCCAGACCCTGGGACAGGAGGCAGGCAGCAGCCAGCAGTTCTGTGGCACATGGACCACGTTCACACGGCACACAGACCATCCACACAGTAACAAATCCACTTATGGTCACCACGAGATGCTCTGGGGCTGGTTTGCTTGGAGAGAGAGAGAGAGAGAGAAAGAGAATGAGAGATCTACTCTACAGCCCAGGACCTCCTGTGAATAGGATCAGCAGAGAAGTATTTGCCAGCTTTTGCTCCCTACTTGTTTACAGAAGCAGATGTTGTAGAGGATCCTCAAGAAGTGATTCACCAGACGGACTGTTTTCCTAAGGAAGGATATTGCTGTGGAACCATGCAAAAAGCCAGGGCTTGATCTGACCGGTATTTCTGCCACCACAGAGGACGACTAACCCAGATGCCTTGATCTACCTCCAGCTGAGAGAATAAATATTTCCCTGACAGCTGGCGGTGCCAGGAAGCAGAAGGATTCATAAAGTTTACATGAACATCCTGTAAACAATTTGAACATAAAAAGCCCTAACAGCCCAATTGTGTTTCTGATCAAAGGCAAACTTTAATCTACAGCACAAATGAAAACTTCATCACTTTGGGACTCATTCCTCCCCCCAGGAAAAGCTCTTTTCCACGGGTACGTAGGAGGGAGTTAACATAAATGAAATACACAGCAGTAGTAGGAGCTGCCTGCTTTACAGCTTCAGATGTGTCTACTGAAATTACTGACAGATAACGGAATTTAATTATGCAGGAAAGTCCTGTTCGAAAAAATTCATCAGCAAAACCTGTACTTTGCCCAGGATTAATGGGGCTCATGTTGATGCTATCAGAGGGGAAGGAGAAGTTATGGACTTTTAAAGACTCACAGACTACAAGCAGCAATCCCAGACTGGAAAGCCCAGCCTGTGCTGGAGGGGACAGCCTGGAAGCTCAGGCAAGCATCGCACTCCTCCATCCCCTGCCCTCCTCATTTATTTAGATGGTGACAGCTCCTTTTTCAGGCATTACCAAGGGCCCAGACTCTTGGGAGTTTTCCAGTGCCCACCACCAGGTTTTCCACGGGAATCCTCTCCCTGGATAATCTGAATAATTTCAAAGGAAATTAATGGAAGTAAAGGGCTCTGCTGTGTGACCAGGGACAACCCATTTCAATGGCAGCTACAGCAGTTCCTGCACTGTGGACTAACCCATGCCCTCCCCAAATTCCCATCTGCAGCCCCTGCTGCAGACACTGCACAGGCCTGGAGACCTCTAGGAGAGGTGACAGCACAGAGCAGACATAAGAACCCCTCCAACACAGTATTGCTCAGCTATTGCAAGTTTTCCAGCCATGAGGAGCCCTAACATACATGGGCCATCACCCAAAACTCACAGAACCAGCTATTGCATGTTTTCCAGCCATGAGGAGCCCTAACATCCAAAGGCCACCACCCAAAACTCACAGAACCCTTCTAGATTTAGGGAAGGGTCTTCCCATTCAGCTCTCATGGCAGCAAACTCCTAAATGGAAGCTAAGAGAGTTCTCAAGAGCTTTTGCACCTCTTCTAGGCAGGTCAGAGAGCTGATTTCACTTTGCTCTGGATTTTGTAATTATTATTAGTATTTCTGAGGCAAGGGCTAGCCCACATTACAGACCCACACTAATCCATCACGCTCTAAACTTGACCTCATAGCCTGCAAGTCACAACTAACTGGTAGAAAAGGGACAAAACACAAACCCTACACACAAACCCTACAGTGGCCCAGGATTCCACTCGCTTTGTACCCACGTTACTTCTGTGATTTCTGCTACCTCAGCCGCAAAAAGCTCTACAAAATAAAAGCATCAAGAGAATAAAGAAGTACTCCTGGGAGAGACAGGTAGCCGCAAGACATGTGACAGGAGCGGCGCTGGACTTGAAGGATGTACACTCAGCCTTGCTGAGCCCTCCCAGCCTGCTCCATCAGCCAGGAGAAGCTTTGAAGGTTTCCTCTTGATTTACCCAATGCAAATCTGACCTTTCTTATGAGTGACTTTTATTGCTTTTGGCAAAAGCAGCCATGGACAACACAGTGGGGGGAAGAACTGGCTTGGAAGCAAACAGACTGAATTGCAGAGAGAACTTGAACTTGGAACATATCAAACTGACAGCGCCAGGGCAGTCGTCAGCCATCCCCAGGGCACTTAGAGAAGACAACAGCCTCAGCCAGAGCCCCTGCACCTGGCTGCAAGCAATTATTGACATTATCTCCAAACAGGGCAGCTTTTTTTGAGGCTCTTTTCCTGATATTTAGCGGTTTGAATGCTAATCCCTTTAACAAAACTGTCCCAAATGTTTTTTTTTTTTCCATCCTCTTTCCCCTTAATCTCTTTCTCCCAGTGGAAAGAAGGAAAAAAAAAATAAGAAGAAAATACCAGTCAGCCTAGTTTGGCCGCACCTGGATTTGCATTGATTCTTCCCTTGTCATTCATGTTACCAACAGGAATTAGCATATGGCTTTAAGGGGAAACTCAGGAGGAGAAAGGAAAGACACTATTTTGATGGAAATAAGGGGCAAAGAAATAATCTATCATCAACTAAAAAGCTTATTTGTGTACGGTTTCCCAAGCAAAGCTCTGAAAAAGCCTGTGTTGATTTTAGGCTACACAAAGAAACCCTAATCCTTCCAAGGGAACTAAATCACCGAAGAAAAGTGCCCCAGAAGAAAAGGCTCCCTGTCAAGCATGGGCATTCACAGCCAAAACAGTTGCCACAATCAAGCTCCGTAAGTAAACAAAAATAAGAATGTGGGAAATGCGTTTGATTCAAGGAGGAAAAAAAAAAAAGAGGAAGAGGACGAGGAGCCAACTCTTCATCAAGCACCTCCCGGGGTGGGGAGGAGAGCCCCTGCCCTGGTTACAAGCCTCCACCAGGAATGTGGATCCACCCCCCCCCTCCCCCGCGCCTTCTCCTGGCCCAGCCCCAGCAGAGGGCTGCTCCAATGCCAAAGCTTTTTACAGTGAATTAGCAAAATAAAGATGCATCCCCGTGTAGATGGGGGGCCTTGGGTTACTCCAGGCACACAACTTTTCCTTTTTTACTCATCCCTGCTGCCTCTTCTGTGCCTACGGAGCGTCTGCGGGGGCACCTGGAAATCCATTTAATCAGAAAGGATATATATGCTTGCCAAGGGAGATAACCTGGTTAGACCACAGAAATAATCCAGACTGTGCTTCCAGAAGATGCTAATACATGAGAAACAGGAATACAGCTCTGTAACGCAATTAAACACAGGTGTAATTCAATATGGAGCTATGGACTTCAGAAGCAACAGTATTTATCATCAGCATGGGAACCCCATGTAAGGGGGTCACGTACTGTCCCCAGTCAGATCACTACAGCTTCGTGGATTTCAAAGATATACAACAACAGCAGAACGACCCACTGGAATAACAACCCCACACCCAGTAAGAATCTGCACAAAGGGCAAACGTTGAGCAAACCCACGGCTAGTCAACAAAGGAATACTTAAATTTCCAACTCGTCAAATCTGTCTCTCCTCATGCAAATAGACTCAAAAGTTCAAAAAACCAGTAAGTTAAGACGCAGTGGGGTTTTCAGCTGGAAGGGCACCCTCTTGCTAAGCAGGCACCACGCACTCCATTAAGAAGTAGTACCGCGAGGTGAAAACCAGATGCGTTGCAAAACCTTTGATTTACACCTGTCAGCTCAAGTCATGCCTGGAGCTGCTCCCTCCACTCTCCTTGCAAAAACACCAACTAAAAATAAGAACTGAAAATAAAAAACAATCCCAAAGCCAAGAGTCTTTCTAATAACGCTGCTGCTGCAGGACGCGCTCCACATGCAAACTCACTGGCGCTGATTTAGGGCAAGTTTTCCCTTAATGTACTGTTATATCATTAGCCTCTCTCTCTTTGGATTGCTGTTTGGAAGAAATTAATGGGATACTGAATATTTAAATGTGGCCCTCTGTATCATTTATTAACTCTACAGAAAGCACACAGCACAGTAAGCCATGGTTTATGACTATTATCCTGTGAATACTAAATGCTGGCTGGTTATTACTGTCAGCAGTGCAAATTGGCTATTCATAATTCCACGTCTATCATGGAGCTGATGAGTAACAATCAAGTTAAAACATTTTGAAAACTCTTACAGTTATTTAAATGAGCTTAAATTAAAGCCATTTGTAAAATAAACTGTTCCCTAATATTGTTATTTAAATTAATTCTGACCTGGCAGGCGATGCATTATTTAAAGCCTATATTTTATATTAAGCAAAAGCAGTTACCAAGCACGCCGAGCACGTCTGAAACCGAGAGAAACATAAAAAGCCCTAACAAGCTGATTGCGACACTTCTGTGAGACAACCAAACATTTCATCTCCCATTGAAACTGCCATGAAAAGAAATGTGTGGGGAAAGGAGAAAAGAAAATCCCCCGGCCCCACGTCCGTGATGCGAATCGCAGCCCTACCTTTATTTGTGACGGCGTTGAACAGTTTCTCAGAGCTGGCATCAGATGCCTGAAAGAGCAATAAACAAATAAAGGATAAGTTACTTTGTTCTGGTGGTGATCGATTTGCAAAGGCACAGCAGTATATTTCTACCCACGCAAATATCTGGGCATTTTATAGAAACAAACCAGGTGACAAAACCAGGAGAGCTAATGGCAGGCTGCAGATCCCAGGGAAACGTCCATGAGATGGTGCTGTTTGGCTGCGCATCACCGCCCCGCAGTGCAGACAGCTATTAGCAGAGATCCCATTTAATAAGGGAAAAACGTATTTGTGTTCGATGTATTAGCCACACGCTAACTGTGTTTTGGTACCGTAATTATTCAGGACGTTCTGACATGGATTTTGGAGCAGGAAGAAGAGTTGCATTGCTGAAGTGGGCAGCTCAGTTTTGGGAATTTGCACAACTGCAGGTTTATTAATTAAATTTTAAAGTACTGAGACTCCCTGCTGGGTCAACCACTTGATTTTGACCACTGCTGAGGTCGTTAGTTAGCAATTTCATAAACTGCTGTCATGGTCTCCCTGAAAAATAAGAGTATGTTGGTCTTTGGCATTTGTGTGTATTTCCACCTAGGAATTGCCTTCGACAGAGTACATGATTCTTGGCACCAGACTCTGTAAAAACTAATAATCCATTTTATTTTTCACCAAGCCACCTTCATCTGTAGGAGGATTTTCTTCCTAATAGCGTGGTGGTACTTCATCCACTCCTGCTGCTTGTAGGTAAACGTGCCAGTTCATCTTTCTACCTATTATTAAAAAGCCTTACTGAAGGTTTGCACAAAACTACTGAGCTCTCCCCCTTTCAGGAACTATGATGGCAACAAACCAGACTGAAGATGACAACCCTGAAAATGTGAATTTTACAAACATTCTCAGCCCGAGAGCAGAAAGCAAGAAGTTTACACATCTGTGTACCGCTGTGTTTGCACACACGCACACCCGTCCACCCATCCAAAGCGTCAGCTTCTACCACCTACGTGTTCCCCAACTACAGAGAGCTGTTCAATTTTGGATCCATCCCCACTGACAGACAGGCTGCTTGCTGAAAAAACATCGGAAGAAACCTGCTTGGTAATGAAATGCTGCGAACGGGGAGCGAACACTTGAGAAGGATTTTAGTCTTCTCCTAGAAACTGCTTTCTCATTGGATTCAGGCAAAATAACTAAAAGCACTGTTTGGAAAGCTGCACGCTTTTTTTTTTAAAGGAAGGAATTTCTCAATTCAAACCCAGATAAAATCCACCAGATGAGCAGCATCTCTGAGATATCTCAAATGCACTAAAAACTTCAGTGTGAAATTACCGACAAATAAGTAGACACGGTTCAACTTGCGTATCCCAGTGGAGTGATACACGGAAATAATTTGTCTGCCCTCAAGTGAAGAACATACATGACTTCGATGGTTAATTATTAAAAAAAGCTTTCTTCTTCTTCAGACTTGGAGAAATATTTTACTAGATTACTGTTGGCTTCTTTAAAAGCTGAGCTGGTGTATTTCTTCTCGATTAAATACCTTGTAAACACTGGATTTATTACCCAATGATGGATTTATTAGTCAGTGACGACTTTCTCTAAATTAAGGAAAATATGTGAATAATGCACAGATTGAAGAGATCAAGAAGGCCATGTGCTTTAGAGAGCAGCCCAGCATTAGTCCAACAAATTCAGAGATGCTCAGTGCTTCCCAACCCTGCCAATCAGCTGGCTCTCGATTCAAAACAACAACCTTTTCCAGGGAATTTAATCTGTTGTTGGCATTTGAAAATGCACCTTCCCTCAGAAGTCACAACTCTCTGGATCGTCCTTTCTTTTAAGAAAGAAAATCCAATACTGGACCTTGAACTTCCTACACTTCCAGCTATTACTTTTCTGTTGCAAAACAACATAGCTCAGGGAAGCTCCAAGTTTCCCATTCACTCCGTTTTTCCAAACACTCGAAAGAGGGAAATGTTTATTTTTTTAAGAAGTTTGCTCCAAGCACAAACCAACCCATTGTTAGCGAGCTACAGCTTTTCAGGCTAAATGTTTCCTCGTGCTATCGCATTCTATGGTACCGTAAACCAGACAGAATCACTGCTGGAAGTGCCACTTCTCGGGCAGAATGCAGAGCACAATACATCCCGCCCGAGAATCACCCCTGAGCACAACTGGGAGATGATAGTCAGCGCAACATGCATCTAAAAAATGAATAATTTTACAAAGACAAAGCTCGTCCGAGAGCGAATCTCCCTTTGCATTGCGGACCGAAGGAAGAGCAACTGGAAAAAAAACCCCCATTGCCTGGGTTACCATAAAAATAACCCGTTTCGCTAGCTGGAATGGCGAGGTAGAACTTTGACTGCTTCGTTACTTTAAAATTGAGGTTTAAATATAAAGGAGCAATTAGGTAGCAGTGACACAGCATCCAATGCAATCCCTGCCAGCAGATACCACCGGATCAATTTCCAGGCAACTCCTATAATTTCGGAGTTGAGCAGTCACACCAGGCAACAACAATAAAGGAACAAAGGGCCAGATTAATTAAAAAAAACAACCCAAACAACCCAACCCAAACAAACAAGAACCCAACAACCCGTCAGGATAAACCACGATGTCTTCGCAGCTCTGACCTAAAATCTCCTCTGCACTGACAGGACAACAAAGTGTCTTTATCTCCGAACTGGGCGCGATGTGGTCAGACCTCGATGGTTGATGGAGAGGGTTCGGCTTTCCCAGTTACACAAGTACAACTCTCCTCTTTATCCTGAAGGTTTCCAAGGGCTTCCCGGAGCAGCTCACGGCAAAGCACCGTCTGCCGGCAACACTACATTTTGGGGAAGCACCGGGGTCCGCTGGATCTCCAGGGGCTTTATGACCCCTCGGTGTTCCGAGTCACCCCCAGCCAGCTCTGGCACCGGCAGAGCGAGAACGGGGCTGAAGCCGGTGATGGCAGCTCTCATCCCCTTACAAATACCCTCGTTATCGAGCGCAGCAGAATCCTTTCCAGAGTGCAACCAGACTAAAAAAATTAAAGGGGGAAAAAAAATCCCCCAAAAGACCTAACCAGTATTTTTCCCTCATCCAGGACCGTGCGGCTGCCACTCCAGGAGATGGACGAGACGTTCCCTGCTCTCCGCACGGCCTCGCCGCGGCACTTGCACCGGCACCTGCCCGCGGAGCCCCGCGGAGCGCCGCCGCCCCTCTCCCCGCACCCGATGCCGCGGTGCCCGTGCGGAGGCGCCCGCGGCTCTCACCCCCGCCCCAAGCAGACGCGGACCCCCTCGCCCCGCTCCGTTACCTGCTCGCCGCGGGCTGAGCGCGGCCGCCAGCGCGGGGCTCATGGCGGTGCGGGAGGTGCGCGCACACGGATCCAGCGCGGCTCTTAGAGTCCCGCAGCCAAAGCCAAACTAATCCTTCGGGGGGCCAAACTCCGGGGGCCCAGCGGACATCGTTCCCGAGCTCCCCTGCCCCTTCTCCCCGCAAGATGGATCCTTGGGATGGAACAAGAAGGGTGCGAGCTTGAGGTGGGGGGCTGCGGGTGTGCGAGCAGGGGGGTGCGGGTGTGCGGAGCGTTAATGGAGCGGCAGGACAAAGGAAACCATGTGCGGCGGCAGCGGCGGCAGCAACAACTCCGGTCCCGGGGCGGTGCAGCCCCTCCGCCACGCACCGCCCTCCGCGGGCTCCGGCTGCCGCCGCCGGCGCGTCCGTCCCCTCCTCCGGCCGGATTGCCTGGATGGTTTGTTTGCCGGGTTTGGGGGGTTTTTTTCTTGGTGGTTTTGGGGTTTCTTTTTCCTTCTGATTTTTAGGTTCTTTTTTTGGGGGGAAGGTGATTTTTCGGTTTGGTTTTTTCGGTTAAAAAGTCCTGCCCGTCCTCTCCTGAGCTGACTCCGTCCCTCCCGTCGGGGTCCGGTCACTCCCGCCGTCCAGCGCTCAGGTGAATTCCATCAGGGAGAGGGCACCGGCTCCTCCGGCCCCGCCGAAACAACCCGGCAAAAGCTCTGTAAATCCCCGGGGGGGTCCGCGCTGCTCCGCACGGACCGACCCTTCGCCGCCGCCCGGGCGCTCCGCTCCGCACTGCGCGCCGAGAGCCGCTTCCTCGCACCCTCCCACCGGCAGCTCCTCCCTCCGCCCCGCCCCGAGCCGGGGTCCCCGCCGAGGGGGAGCGGCCGCGGGAGGCGGATTCCCCGCGCAGCTGGAGCTGCGGTTCATCCTCACACACACACCCGCGGGAGATGCGCGGCTGCGGAGCCAGACGGACCTCCCTCACCCACCCCTGCCTTGGGGCACCGCACACGAGCATCAGCAGTCGGTAAAGCTCGACGGCAGGAAACACCATCAAAAATACCATACTGCGGTGACCTGGGGGTTTCTAATGGGAATTTTTTTTTTTTTCATAGCGGGGCAAAACCAAACGTCCCTCAACTTAGAATCAGAATCGTTTAGGTTGGAAACGACCTTTAAGATAATCGAGTCCAACCAGGAACCCAGCTGTCCCAAGGCCACCCCAAACCCAGCCCCTAAGCTTCAGACCTCCATGAATGTGAAACACATTCAGAGATGGCGATTCAACCCCCTTCCTGGGCAGCCTGAGGACTCTTTCCAGGAAGAAGTTTTGCCCAGTGTCACACAGTCACAGAATGTTAGGGGTTTGAAAGGACCTCAAAAGATCATACAGTCCAATCCCCTTGCCAAACTTACTCTGATGCATCTTAAGGTAATTTCCTTTTGTCCTATTGCTCATTACTTGTGAGAAGAGACCAACCCTCAGCTCACTACAACCTCCTTTCTTGAGACATGGAGACCTCCAGCAAAGCTCTTGTACCTGCCTACAACTCTCTGATCTCCAAGCACATGCAGGTGGGGCTGGGTCTTCTCAACTGAGAGAATCACTCAGCTTGACTCCCAGTCCTGAATGTTATTGCCAACTGACAATGGATGTCTTAGTCACTGTAAGTTTTACTTAAGCGTTGCACACCCTTAGCAATGGCCACTGCAGAAAATAAACGCACCAAGACATCGTTACTGAAACGATTATTCACTGAAGCACAGTGGTCAGAGCCAAATGATGTCTCCTCCAAACCAGGCTGCTGTGAGGATGAGAGGCCGTTACACTCGCTGGCACAGCATCCCCATACTAGATGTTTCCCGGGAAATGGAGAAGTGCTAAGAGAGGGCTTATAGGCTCATGAAACTTTGCCTAACATTTCAAATGTTAAAAAGTGGGTTCCAAACCAATACTGGGCATAAATGGAATTAAACTCCAGTGGGCTCCACTTGGATATGAGATAAATACTCAGAAATAGGGTTGACAAACCCTACTCACCTCAGCCCCCAGAGCAGAGCCCACCTGGAGGAGGTGACTCTTCTACGGGAAAGATGGCAACTCCCTACACCAGTCAGAAATCAGAAGCAAAGCAACAGCTTTGGTTGCATGGTCAACCACAACTGAGCCATTAGCCAACCTCCTGGCTCAGCTCTGAGCTCACCTGAGGGGTCAGGGATAATGTGAGATGAAGAGGGACTGCCCTTCTTCAGGCCCTGGGGCACTAAGGTGGGCACATGGCTCTGAGCTGTCCCTGAGCAGAGCATAGTGATCTGGGTACAGCCATTTCCCAGGCACTGAGGTGGCTCTAGAAGGCCTACCCACTGCAAATAGACCAGCATGAGAGGGAAATCATGGCCATCCACAGAGGCAGAAGCAGTATACTTGAGGAAAAACTCACAAGAAACCCTTCCTACCAATTCCCAGTGCAGAAGTGCAAGATCTTATGCAAATACTTCTCATTTGTTCCTCATTCCATCACTGCACGATCCATTTAAGAACCATTTTCCTCCTCAGTGATACACCGTGGCTTTTCCAAAATTCTCCTCTGAGATTCAATTGCACTGACTGCGAGTGTTTCCACCTGGACAAGGACACCAGAAGATGCAGCAATAGCAGTGGCAACAAGGAGCAGGAGCCTAACACATCCACTAGGGCTCCAAATCCAGGTGGCAGCTGCAAACACCAAGTGATTTCACTGTGTGTCTGACCGGGGGTGGGGACACTCTGGTACAGCTGTGACAAATGGTCTTCATCTGGAAATTAAAAGCTTGTGGCCAACTTCAGATCCTGGTGATAGTGCTGGACTAAGAGTTGTCTGATAGTTCCCAGCTTAGCAAGATGATCTCTAGATTTCTACAACACATCTGAGCATGGGCGTTGGCTGCTAAGATGTCACAGTGTTTTGTGTCTCCTGATAAGCATGTTTCAAACTCTGTGCAAACAGAGAGAGGGTTTCCACCTCCTCCTCTAGAAAGCCAACAGAGATGGTTTCATATCTGGTTTCTAGACTGAACAGTGGCCAGCGGCCAAAAGCCATCGCAGTCGATCAGCTCTTTCACGAGCTCAGCCAAGGAAATGGATGGCTTGAGTGCAGATTTCAGTCTCCACCAAAAATAAATTAGTAAAGACACTGAACTGGCAGAGTGTTCTTGGCCCAACAACCGGAGGAGCCGGGACTGCACGGACAGCGAGGCAGCGCCTGAACGAGGAATTAAATGCACAGTACTGAGGTGCGGCAGCGCCTGTCTTTGATGAGCACTTTGGTCAAGACTTTCCACACCTTGACATGGCAAGACCTGGTCTAATTAAAGCCTAGACTACTCACAAGACTTTAATTTGATAAATTTGGCCTGGTTTAAGCGACAGGCCTGTCTGTACTGGATTTTTCAAACGTTAACCACAGGCCACACCTGAAATCCCGGCATACACAGACCGAGAGATGCATTTACCTACTCATCTCCCTAGGGCTGTTCAGGTTTACTGGCAGGGCTGTGGGCCTCATTATGCTCATTATTTGTGCCTTACAGATAAGTAGAGGACCTCTGTTTTCCTGCTAGAACACTGTGCACGCACGACAGCATTTCATAATTCTCAATGAGAAGTCTGGAGTTCAGGAATTCACCCAAAGCCAAATTAAGTCAAAGACGAAAGGAAACAACAACCCACCACCACCTCCTTATGACTTCAACGGCCTCTGGATCAAGCTCCCCCCTCTCTTTCCAGCAATACTTTCCCATGTTTCAGGTGATGCCTGGATAGGCTTTTGAAACCTCCTGTCTCTTATCTATGTGGGAGCTTGCCAGACGTCTTTTCCTCTGTCTGTGGTCTCTGTCAGCGCCGACATTTGTTTCTGCCACAACAACAGCCAAATGAAGTACATTGAACTTGGATCAAAAGCGATTTCAAGATCTTTCACTCTCTGAAAGAGGTTTTCAGATCCAACTGTTTTATAGGGATGACCTAAAGCCGCCCAGGAGGCAGGCAGAGAAGCAGACGCTTGTTTCCAAGTCGTAGAGTAATCCCAAAGAAGAATGACCCATCTCTGGCACAAGGAGAAAATGAATATTGAAATTACAGCAGATTATATTGGATTAAATGGTTTATGGCAAACCTCACCTCACCTGGAAGGTTCTGCAGCTTTTTCCTGGCAACACGAGCAGTGGATATTCCAACCCTTTGGTCCTCTGTGAAAGACTGGAAACACTTATGTTTCCATGAAGTTGCTAATCTTTCCAGAAAACACGGTGGTGTCTGAGTCGGGCGCGTGATTACGATGCCTTATAAAGTCCTCCATAACACTTTGAAAACAGGCATAATTTTGTCCATTAGTGGGTAGGAGATGCAGGTTTTCTTCCCAAGAAAAGAATTTATGGGGCTATCAGCGGAGTTTTACGACATGGAACAGCAAGCCATGGCACAACGCCTCAGCCAGCAAGTACTTAAGCCGTAAGGCTTTAAAGAGGTTCAGGAGAAGGACCTGCTCTCGAGAATGACCTAACGACCACAGAACCACCACTGGTGTCTGCCATAAAAAGGTAGCAACAGATGTCACAAAATCACGGTGAGTTTGGGTTCTGCCAAGAGGCTGGACTCTGCGCTGCCGTGTGAGCGCAGCACCGGCCCCCAGGGCTCCTGGCAGCAGATGAAAGCCATGTTTTCCCCACAGCCCTTTGAGCAGAGACAGAGCGCCCTGCCTGTGTGCTCTCTGCTGGAGTAAGGCATGGGAGAGGGCGATACAACACCTTTTAGAAGGCAACAGGGCTCCTGGGCTACACAACATCCCTGGGTGCGTTCTCGCAGCACAACCACAGCTTTTCGTTCGACAAAGCAGAAAACTTCAGCGCGAGCGCATTAATGACGGCGCAACTTTTTATTATTTGTATTTTCTGCAGCATTGGCAAAACCAAGCTGCTTTGTAATCCCTGCTTTTATGCAGAACAGATTGCAGTTTTAAGCAGAGGCCCATAAACTGCAGGTTCAAAGAAACCTGAAACTGAATTAGCATAAAAGCTGGAATTCTCATTTAGAGGAACAGCAAGGCAACCGCTCTGCAGGCACTTTTATGATTTGGGTTTCAAATGGAAACAAAGATAAAAAGTGGGGCTCAGGGAACAATAGGGCTGCTCTCTCTTCTCCATCCTTATGGGCCTGTTCCTGTAAAATTCTAAGTGGTCTCCACTGCTTCTGAGGACAGAATTGCGCCAGGCTTTGCACATCTCCATGAGGTTTGATAGTTTTCTGAAGCCATTCGCTGTACAAAGGAGAAATCACAGAGTCACAGAACATTAGGGATTGGAAGGGACCTCGAAAGATCGTTCAGTCCAATCCCCCTGCCACAGCAGGATCACCTAGACCAAGTTGCACAAGAACACATCCAGGCAGGTTTTAAATGTGTCCAGAGAATAAGACTTCACAATCCCCCTGGGCAGCCCCTTTCCAGTGCTCTGTCACCCTCACTGTGAAGAAGCTCCTTCTCAGATTGATGTGGAACCTCCTCTGTTCCAGCTCACGCTCATTGCCCCTTGTCCTGAGAAGAGCCTGGTTCCATTCTCTTGACACCCACCCCTCACATATTTCTATCCCGTCCTACAAGTGTGAGGCCATTTCTCCCCCAGGCTTCTCTAAATTGTGTGACCTCTTTGCGGTGAACACCACAGGCAGCTTTCCTTCCCTTTGCCAACTATGAGGACTGAAAATCCCCAAAATGACTCCTGGTAGAACTTCTCAATCAGAACACACATGCATTTTATCTCTTGTTCTGCACACCTGTCCTGGGGCTTCAATTCTGAGGTAATAAATACATGATGGAACATGGGTTAGCTGGATTTAGCTCCTAGAGACCTCGCTGGGCTCCTGAGCTGCTCCCTACACTACAGACTAACCAGGAACGTTTGTAAGATCCCATTGCTGAGTGAGAAGATAAAATATAAATTCTTCCCCATCCACTAGCACTCCTGTGAGTACACTTCATAAATGCGCTGCTTTTAAGATGTGGCCATTATCTTCCCCTAATTTCTGCCTGCTAGCAGGTTCTGCAGCTGAAGAAGTATTTCAAATTAATTTGTCTGTCAATATCAGGGCACTGAATCCACTAATAAGAGAGAAATATTTTTCATTCTTTCTTCTCAGACTTCCTTATCGCTGAATAAAGCACCCATTATTGCGAGCTGTAATCCCCGCCTGTCGTTCAGGTCATTTTTAGCCTTGAAAATGCTGAGTCAGCGACATAAACCAATCAAGTAATTTCTTTCATTTTCTAACATTCAGGCAAAATAATGGAAATCACATCTCATTTGATGGGGAGAATATACGACAGAAGCCTCTTCTTCCAATGATGATTTTACAAGAGGAGTGCCAAGCAAAGAAATACTACTGCGGACCCACCTGGCTAATGCAGGGTCCCTCCTGCTGCACAGATAAATCCCTTTTCCGACTGTCATCTCCTATTTAGACAGTACATTACGAACAATAAATCTGTACTTTAACCAGCTTCTAACCTGCGCAAAGACATTAACTTGGCAAAAGAATGACCATTACTTTGATGAATGAAACATTCGCCTAAAATATTAATGTCCAGCACGACAGCATCTGACCAACACCCCAAAAAAGCCCCACCCCACCCTGCTGCAGGTTTAAATAACTACGATGGATACGAGAGAGAAAGCCGGCAGCAAACATAAGAGGCGTTATTATGGCCCTGTTAGGAGAACCAACAAACACAACACATTGGAAAAAAAAAAGAAGCTTGATAAATATTTTCCATAACAAACAGAATTGGTTTCAGTGGGATACAGCTCTGTTTCTCATTAGTTATCCTTCACTTGTCAGACAAGTTCCATATTTCACTGAAACCCGCTGAGTATTCTTTAGAGTCTGCCGGGGAAAGTGGCTATACATTTAGCACGTTCCCTTTATGCTGTGTGTTTTCACAGGTCTTTCTTTAAAACACACTACATGCTTTCGCTCCTTTCCCTTAGGATAGTGGGTTTCGACATCCAAGAGGAGTTTAAAAGCAGGTAACAAGTCATCACTTTTGAAGCTGCAGAGCAACTGAAGAGGTGCAACAGCCCCAGCAGCCATTATCGGTGCCTGCCAGGGTGCCACAGTATCGAGTTATATGATAAAGCACTCAGCTGACACCAGAAAAATAATCATTCTCTCTCCCCTGCACCACCCCCTTTTTCACAAGGAGGCTTTTTACACTCATTAAATGCAACCTTATCTCTGAAAGACTGCAATCCTCAGCAAATGACAAGTGTGCCTAATCTCATTTTCTGACAAGCGGTTCTGACAGCACCTTCCTTTTGATTTCTAAGACACGTAGCTAGACATATATTAATCTGTCAGTCATCGCCCTTAGGAAGGATGGAAAAAAAAAAGGAGATGAACATTTGTGAATGTGAAGGGAACAAGGCAAGAAAGGACTAAGGGTCCTTTCCTGGCTATTTTAAGCAACACAACCATGTTTCTCCACTCCTCCCACGCCAACGTGACACTTGGGCCGCTTCTGTGCAGACCTGTGCATCTGCCAAGGTGGACCAACGCGTATTGTGTTGCAGGGATGAGTGTGGCCCAGCAGCTCTGACTAACCAGGCAGCTTTGGGGATATTTCCAGTGTTTCCCTGGTGTGGAGTGCAGCTGGACTCTCGTTTTGCTTCTCTGTGCCTTGGTTTTCAGCTCAGGATATAAAAGCATTGCATAAAACCCAAGTGTTATTGTCGCCACGGTGCATGTTTTAGTTACAGACGCAGGACTTCCCAGCACCGGCACTATAAAACATTGAGCCTTAATTCCAAATTTAGGGATTATGAAGTGTTCTGCAATAACGCTTTATTTGCAGCAAGTAACACTTTGGTGCTCCAGTCCCTGTAAGCCCCACTTGGCTTCGGTAGCTGGCCTGGCTGCAACACGCTGGCAGGTACAGGCAAAGCTTCGATAAAAGTCTCGAGGTTGAAAGCATCAAATTGTTGTCAGGTCTTAACAATTTTGAATTGAAGCTCCAAGTGCTGCAAAACAAATGTCTTTAGTACCACATTGTGGCCTGGCAAGGTGCGAACTGGAGAAGCTTATCAAGACTGAGCCAAGTTGCATTTGGGGGCTGTGAGAAGGTTGGGTTTCCAAGCACTCCCAGCTGTAACGTGAGATGTATTTTAAAACCAAGTGAGTGTAATGGGGCGCTGACAATAAGTGGTAGGACAAGGAGTGATGGTTTCACATTAGAGAAGAGTAGATTGAAATGGGATGTTAGGAAGAAGTTCTTTAGCAGGAAGGGGTTGAACACTGGAACAGGTTTCCCAGGGAAGTAGTTAAAGCTCCATCCCTGGTGAGACTGGACAAGGCTTTGGGCAACCTGATCTAGTTGAGGATGGATGCCCCTCCTCATTACAGGGGTTATAGACTAGATGACCTTTGGAGGTCCCTTCCAACCCAACACATTGTGTGATTCTACGTTCTGCCATCCTGCAGGCGGGCAAAATCCAGGCACTTTATTCACGGTGTGTGATAGACACTGGTGAGCAGAGGGATGTGGAGGAGGTAGGCTGGTAGGTAGCTGCAAAGGGTGTAAAATCCATGAGATTCAGCAAATGGGACCCAAAGGAGGAGAGACAATTAAATGAGGTGGGAGGCAGCATTCTTTATCTTACACAGAACTATTAGTTACATGCCTCATAAACACGCCCTCTCGCTCTAAGCATGTGAGTCATGTTAGAATTCCTACCCACAAAATGCTAAATTAGGGTAAATTATACAGAGCCACCATCTAACATTTGCTCACTGACCAGCCTGCACTTGCAGAGAGCCTCCCCAGCTGGCAGCACGTCCTTCTGCCTGAGGGTGTCCTGGGCACCACAGCTCCAGCTTGGCCGAGCTTGGCACCTCGGCTTAAGAGCTACTCACCACCTCCTCTCCTTCCGCTGTACAATATTAAAGTCAGGCAGGAACTTTATTGTTCATAATGGGATAAAGAAAAAAAAAAGGAATCAAATGAAAGCGAAGTACAAAGAGGCTCCAATCCAATGCTTTAAAGGGAAGCCATTTCCATAGTAATACAGTCATTAAGTACTTGTTTGATGGTGCAAAAAGTAGGCCAAGATCTTTGCTAATACATTTTATTAATCAATACCTGCTCTAGAAGACGGGAACAATTAAAGTTTTCCTCCTCGCTCAGACAACGCGGCAGAAAGCTTGTGATCTCCTTACGGAGCCCGCCACTCAATGGGGAGATGAAAAGACTGCTTTAGTTTTACTTGAGAGCTGAAACAACGCTAATGCTTCAAGTGTTCAGGATCTGGTTCTCACAAAGACACTAAACTAGCAGTGGCAGGGAAGCTGCCTGCTGTCCTGGAGTTGCTTTCCCTCAACATTTCCACACCGACCCATCACTGTGACTGAGAAACTCACAAATAGATCCTGGAGTTCACTGAGCCTGAAAATAAGGCTGGAGATATTTCCTTTGCCGTGCAGAATGCTTTAATGAAGAAGGCTGGTGGAATCGTACATCTACTGCTGACGGCCCGTATAAGGACAAATGTAAACCTGACACTTGCGTAGTTTACATTTTCGCCGGCTTTTTTATTAAAAAGAGGATTTTCTCTGTTGCATCTAAGCTTCAGGATATAGAGGAGGCAGCACAGACGGATAAAGTCTCATCCTACAGGGAAAACCGTGAGGGGAAACCAGGCAGAAACCAGTGCAGACCTCAGGAAGGGGATGCTTCGCGTTGCACAACACTGATGTGGGCATCCAGTCAGAGAAAACTGCCTAAAATCTGCCCAAAAGGCAGCTGTCCTTGAGAGATTCCAGCTCTGACCCTGCAGCAGGGGCCACCATGACCCAAGGGACAAGACTCTCTTTTCCACCTCTGGAGACCTGCAAAAATGCACCCTGGCCGACATACTGCTGGCCCTCGGGTCACCAGTGTTGGCATATCTCCCCTGCTCTGACCCACTCAACCATTGGGAGGTCCAGAAAAACCTTTTGATAGGATTCCAATGGCATGAGGTACAGCAGAACCACATGGGAGGAGAGAGTCCTTGCAGCGCAACAGGCAGGACAATGAACAGGAGACAAGGAACATGGTTATTTCATGGAACCACAGAGTAATTAAGGTTGGAAGAGCCCTTCAAGATTGTCAAGTCCAACTCTCAACCCATCCCCACCCTGCCCACTAAACTGTATTTTCAAGTGTCAGATCTACTTGATTTTTGAACCCTTCCAGGGATGTTGACTCCCCCCCTTCCCTAGGCAGCCTGTTCCAACCACTGACCACTCTGTCAGGGAAGAAGTCTTTCCTGATGTCCAATCTAACCCTCCCCTGGCACCACTTGAGGCTGTAAAGGCCCACTCCTCAGAGAAGGAACATCAAATCAATGCAGGTAGCACCAAAATCTGAACATTGTCCATTTTAAACTACTGTCTGATCCTCAGTGAGAGGAGAACCTCATCCAGGACCTCACAGCCTTCTGCTTTAGAAGAAAAGGGTCAATGATGCATACATGCTGACCTTAATGCAAAAGAGAAAGCACAGGCACAATGCTGTGTTTGAAATAAAGAGGTTGTGTCATACAGTCATTCACAGAAATATAAACACAAATGACCAGCCAATGTTACAACCAAAAGAGAAAATGTCTCTCTGGCCATCACGTTGGAAGTGCTGGAGATCGATTCCCATCACACAGTCAGCCTGTTGCTGTAAATCTGCTCTCTAGTTTCACTCGGTATTAGCCTATCTGGCACCTGGCTGTTTCTAACCTGCTTGCCCAAAGCAGGAGGGTCTGGATAATACTTTCTTGAAGGCTCCCAGTTCTTCTATGCATCTCCACTTGGGATTGCAGGAGTCTATGCTCCACCACTGCGGAAGGTCATGGTATTCACAACAAAGAGGTAGACAACAAAATAAGCAGACGGATTCTGCTCCAGTTTAGCCTTCATCCACACATCCAAATCTCTTCCAAAGTCCTGATCTAAGGTCCTCTGAAAAGAAAGGCCTTCTCACACAAGAAACCATTTTTACTAGCTCTCAGAATGCTGTTTTTCTTTCATTTAAGATTCTAACAAAACCTTCTAACTTCTTTGTCTCTTGAGTTCCCTTGATCTCCTTTACTTCTAGCTGTCACATAAAGTCAATTGGCTGCACCTCTCTGCTTGATAAAGACATGCCAAATGTTCTGATGGATCTTTAATGAGGAGGCAGAGAAGACACAGTCCAATGAGGTGCTGAAAACTCTGACCCTAAGCAAGCAAAGCACTTAAAGATCTGTTTAACTTTAGGCAAAAAGAACTTCTTTTGAAGCTAACGGGGCTGCTCCAGCATTCACACTTAAACATCATTTCATAAATTTCACGGGATGAGGGACAGAACCTTTGTGAGGTCAAACCAGGGTTTCCGAGAGCAAAAAAAAGTCAGACACACACAAGTGACCTAGTGAGAGCCAGGCCTGCAGAGGAGCAAGACAAATCACCCCAAGTCCCTCTGTCATTAATCGTGTCAGTCAGGGTGCACGTCAGGCTGGGGGGGGGGTTGTTGCTGCGTTAGCGGGAGCAGGCAGGCTTATTTTCGGTTGTAATGCAGTGTTTCACAAATGGGATGGAGCACACGAACGATCTGATCTGCGAGGGTGAAGGCTTGGCATTCACTTCCAAATAACAGTTTGAATTTACGCGGAGAAAGGCTCAACCACAAAATAACACAAATGAAAATTAATAGTGGGAAGGTCACGGAGAGGAAGCAGAAGGAGTCAAGCTGATACCAAGGCTGAGCTATTGTCCCTGAGATTGGGCGAATCAGTTGATCTATATCCAGTCTGGATTATTCCAGGTATCACCGGAGGAGGTGTGCTTTGAGGATGTGATATAATACATGAGGGCCACGATAAAACTTTAACCTGTTTTGATAATGCAGCCACATGTTCTACTCCACACACACCTCTGTGAAAGGCGGCCAGATCTCGTCGTGGTTAGTTATTAAACCTATTTGTTCCTATGAAATCTTTCCTCTTCCCCCCCTCCTTTTTAATAATTCACCTTTTCACAGATTTATTGGAAGGAAAAGAAAGCTGCAGTGTATCAAAACTTGAGTGGAAAAATGGGTAAGGCAACAGCATTTGTTTAACCGGGATGGAGGAGTTATTTTTAGAAGTATTTGAAATCATTTGAAAAGCACTGACTACTATTTTATGCCTCTACCCAAGGAATAAAAGTCGTAGTTATGGGTCCAGCTGCACATTTTTCAATAGCAATGTGAGATTGTAACAGATACATAAAAATATTTCCTCAAAGTAGCCCAAGTAGATTTTTCATGAGGAAAACACCGGCAACCTGAAGTTTAATATAATTCTCAGCATTTCAGTGGAGCACTGTGTTCATCTGTAAAATGCAACCGAAAACAGAGCATAAATCATCGCTGCTTAGCCCTGTGTCATCTCCGTCCTGGCAACACGGAGGCAAGCGGCTGCCTGGGGCTGTGCAGTACATCACCGGCAAGGCTGGGGCTGTGAGACAGTTCCCGGTGCTAAGGCCACGCTCGGGTCTCTCTACGTTTTGTCAAGTTTATATAACGTGTGTGATGCTGCTCGGGGTTTAGGGCTGTTTAAGAGGGTTTAGCCAATTTATAAATCGCTGCTATGCGAACGACAAACCCCAAGACGTTAGTCATTACCAGGCTGAGCTGCTCTGTCTACAGAACGTCACACGCAGTGTGACAACAAAGTATTTCGACCCAGCAGCATGTTGTGAGGCGACAGCGTGAGCCTCTGCACCCCACCCAGGACCTATGCCTAGGAGAAGGCTAGCAAAAGCCACCTGAGCTGGGTTTTCTAAGAAGCTTTCAGACCAAAAGCCTCATCTGTGCCTTGGACCTGGCAGGCAAGCTGGCAAGAAGTCACCCGGGCTCCCCATTAAAATACTGTTAGCACGTACGAGAGGTTTTGTCTTCTTTTTAGTTCAAACAGTCGTCTGGGAGAGACAAAGAAACAAAGTGCTTGGGTCAGTGGAAATTTCTGACAAAGACCTTTCTTCCTGGCACACACAGGGACAACCCCACCAACTGTGTCAGGTTTTTCCCCCTCCCTGAGCGACAAGGCAAAGGTCCTGATTAAAGGCCCTCTGGGGGGGACACACAAAAGATGGCCCAGGACTTCAAAGTCAACACACTGCTGGAGAGCGGGGAGGTCCCTTTCCCCCCTTCTCTCCTTTTAACTTCAGCTCCTGCCGGCTGTGGAGGGGCTTCTAATTGCATTTCACAGAGCCTGAACAAAACCTGGTCTTGTCTTCCACCCAGCAGTGACCCTGGAGGATGCGGGATATGGTGCGAGGGCTCAGAGCAGGAACAAAAAGGAATTGATCACGTCAGCAAGCTGAGCCGAGCGAGCGGCGAGGCTTTTTCAAGATGGTTTTTGCATGTTGCCACATCTCTAGCTCTGAGGAAACAGTGGTGGGATTTCATAGACGTGGGGTAGCCAGCTCCCTCCTCCTCATTTTGGACAGGGGGCACCTGCAAACCCACTCTGAGGCAGTGGGCCAGGGGTGATCCGATACACAGCATCAGTGGGGAGCCCAGACACAATGGAAGGTGGCTGCCTTGACCAGCAGAGTGAATATCTCCTTTTGTGCTGGCGAAAAAGGACCTTTGCTCACTGACCCAGCTCTGGATGGGGAGACTTTTTCTGCCAAATGGTGATCTCGATCAAATGACACCCAGGATGATCTAAACAGCCTAATTAAAATTCTCCCTGCGCGCCGAGAGCTATGGATCCTTTGCAAGTAAAGGTTTGGCTGAAACCTGATAGAGTTGTTGGAAGTACAGGATAGAGGTTGGAGGCGATGTGGAACGGGCAGAAAGCCTCCAGCCAGATGTAACATGGGCACTGCCAGAGCAATGCAGACACAGGGTGTGATTGACACCAAATGCAGGACTTTACTGAAACCCAGTGGAGTTAGTACTTGGCCATCTCACCTTCCTTTCTCATGGGCAGAAAAGGTCTGCATTAGTATGCACGAAGAAAATCCTCATCCCAAAATAAAACAAGTCAATAAGAACTATTCCTTCAACGTCTGATAGTCTCTATTTTCCGCCTCCCTAATGAGATTGGCTTTCTCATTCTCTCTCTTTTGCATTCAAATTTCAATCCGCAACACATTTTCCACATTACAGGATGAACCATATATCTGTTTTCCCACATTGCACAACGCTAGACCCAACACAATACATCAAAATCCCAACAAGTAGAGTTTATCCTGTTCCCCTTTGCCGCCGCTAGACAATGCTGAGCCCGAGCTTTCTCGGTGGATGCTCACATAAGAGAATTAGACCTAGAATGAGGTTAGTTAGTCACTGCTGATTCATCGTGCATTTGAGATTTGGTTTAACAAACCATTCATCCCCGATTCCTCGTACACGGGCCCATGTGTCTAACAGGAGTAGCTGGCTTTGGTTTTTTTATTTACTAGCTGACAATAGTGGAGATGCTCATATTCACATCCGCATTATAATAAATGCATTATAAATGAGTAAGTAGGAAACAGTAAGGAAATGATGTTTTACTTTTAAATGCTAATTATGGAGCCCTGGTGCAGTTAATGTGTAGGGTGTTCTGTCAATTTTTAATGTTTATGCCAAGTGTAGTCTTCAATTTAACATGAGCTTTTAATCCTTTGAGTACTAAATTGCCTTTTAATGCTTGCAGCACAACATTGTGTTTGCACAAAGTCAGGACTGAAAAATGAATTCACTACAAGATATGTGCGTGTATGGAGGGGGGAGGAAGTACAAAGGACAGGACTATCTTTTTGTTAATGATGTTGTTGGAGCCATGCAAGGGGAAGGAGCTGCTTTCAGGATGTACCTGGCAATTGCCGGCAGCGGCAAAAGGCCGCTCTTGATTTAGTATCTCTATTGAAGGGTTTTCCAACAGGGCGCTCTCAGGGTCTAACAGTGTCTCCAAAAACGACACCAAAAATTCACAGCTCACAGCTCAAAAGGAAATGTGGAGAAAAATGTGCTGAAAGAAATGACCATAAGGAGGTGTCTGCATGTTCAGTATGACTAAAGTACCTGTGAAGAGAGACAGTTTTTCAACTGACAGCACTTAAAATCACTCAGGTTGGAAAAGACCCCTGAGATTATCAAGTTCAACCACTAACCCTACTCTACTAAGGTCACCACTGGACCAGATCTCTGAGCACCACGTCTAAATGATCTTTAAACACTTCCTGGCGCCTCAATCCCCGTCCTGAGAAGCCTGTTCCAGTGTCCGACTACTCTTTCTGTGAAAAGCATTTCCGACTGTGGAGCCTAACCCTTCTCTGGTGCAGCCTGAGGCTGGTCCTTCTTGTTCTATCACTAGCACCCACCTCTCTCTCTCTTTGTATGTCCCTTCAGGCAGTTGTAGAGGGTGATAAGGTTTCCCAAAGCCTCCTCTGCCTCCTGAAAAAACATGACAAATAAAGCTGCTCTGGAAGAGATTCACCACCACGTCCTGGGCTGGATGGTTTGGTGTTGCCTTATTAGCTGGTCTGTGATAACAGGTACAAGGTGGTTCCCAGTTAATAACATGGCTATGGTGCTAATGGGGCTGACGATGACCCAGCCCTGCATGATCTTCCAACCAGCCCTTCAGTCAACCTGAGCACAACCAGATGCAGGAAAACAGCTCAGGAGGCCACACTGGGGAAGGCACAACTTCACAGTGAACAAGACAAGTGCAACCACCCTATGTGGACTATTGGGTCTCTTTGCCAGCTGACAGTGTCCTCACTTGCTCCTGCAGCAGCACTGGCCAGGACTCGGCCAATTGGACAAAGCCCAGAGGAATCCCCTGTCACCGGTGCCTCTTACCTTCCCCCGCCCTGGCACACGCTGGGATGTAGGGGAGTTAAATAGGGATTAGCCTCACAGGCTGCCTTATCTTCTTGGTGAACAGACTTTTTAAGATGACACTGTTCACATGCTCAGAGCTCCAAATTTGACTTTCCTTGACAGCAGCCATCTCAGGAATCCCAATGAGGTTTATTTTTGGCAGCTGAGCCTTCACAGAATAAGCTTTGCTGCACGTAGGGTTTTCAGTGCAATGCTGCAGAGGAGTAACACTGGGGACCTGAGGACTCTGGTACATCCTGATAATGCATCCTGAGCTTTACTCCCAGGTTGGACTCAGAGGGTAAAGCTAACCAATTAAAATATCTCTTTCCTTCCTCTCTGCCCTCACCCTTCCACTTTTCCTAAAAATACTGCAGGGATTTGAAAATGCTTTTCCCTTCTGTCTCATTCCCCTACCCCATGTGCAGTTTACACTGCTCACGCCAGTAACTTGGGGTCATGGCAAGAAATACCCATCTGCTTTACAAGAATTAGCCAGGCACAGGGCACGACAGCCAAAAAGAGCCTGAAATACAAATGGAGTAAACTGCTTTGGGATTAAATAATACGGCTATAAAAAAACCCCAGAGGGTCTAAAGCAGGCGTCTTCAAAATTTTTAAACAGGGGGCCGGTTCACTGTCCCTCAGACAGTGTCGGGGGCCGGGCTGTATCTTGTGCTGCCTGGCTTGTCCTGCCTGGGTGCTGGAGGGAGGGAGAAACGGGGGAGCCGCCTGCCTCAGCCCGGCCACGCAGTCGGCAGGAAGTCATCTGCAGCTGCTCGGTTTCCACCCCCCAACCCCTGGCCCTACCGGAGGGCAGCACTGGAGACCCTGGAGGGCCGTATCCGGCCCATGGGCCGGGGTTTGAGGACCCCTGGTCTAAAGGAAAACTTTGCCGATTGATGTTGGATTTTGAGCTGACAAATTCAATTGCCACAGGTAGGGACATAAACCTGCAGCTGTAATTAATCTTCGAGCTTTGAGCTAGAAACACCTATGTTCAGTTTAAGCTCAGACTAAGTCTTGCCATGCAGAACCAGCAGAACACTTTGCATTAAGCACATGCTGAACTGCTTGTGGAATCAATGGAAACCAAACTAGAGCAGACCAAGGGCAAGATGAGCTGCACAGCGCTGTGTCAGCAGCCAAACCCCTCCCTGCTCCTCCAAGCCTTTCTGCTCCCCTGTTTTTATTGCTGCCATTGTCACCATTCACATCCTGGCACACAGTTCTGCAGGTGTCTGAGGGCAGGAATCCTAGTGCCACAACCCACCTACCATTTTTCATACAATTTAAAATAAGACAGAAATGAGGTCCTCTGTACTTGCAGCATGTTGGCCTTTGTCTTACCCTTCCAAGCCCTCTTACATGTCTTTTCCCTTACCCTCACCCCAGGTTTGGTTTTTTCAATCCTACCACTCAAGTTAAGAGTTCTTCTCTTTTTATTTTCACGCTCTTGAGGTGTACGGTGTCTAGATCTCATTCATTACTGTAGCAATGCATCTTATTTTGTATTACTTCCATATCTTGATGTTATCTAAACCTTTTAAAATAGTAATAAAAGAAATTACAAGGTTTATAATTCCCCTCGCACATGGAGCACAAAAGATGAAGCATGAAATCGCAGAGCTGTGACTGATTTTCTGTGAAAGTTCAACAACTTCCAGCAGGCTCCAGTTGAGATGCAGAACACTTTGGTCTGTGCCTTCGGGTCTGTGTCGCTGTGCATCTGTGTGTCGAAGTAATTACGAACTTTTGTACATAATTATAAATCTCTCTACATAATTAGAAACTTCTGTAGGTATTTCACACATGTCAAACAAATCACACTTCGGTGAAAAGCGACACTAAAATACCAGAGAAAACTCTTCTGAGAGGATGCAGCGTGTCTGCAGTGGATTTGGAGTTCCACTGGAATTCTGTAAAACACCAGCCAGCCCTTTGATGGGTCTTGTTAGGACAAGCAGATGAAAGGAGGGAGTCAGTTTACCAGCACCTGCAAAACTGAGCTTGGAGGAATAAACACTCAGCAAGAAACTTCTGATGCTTTATGCACCTGCCCAGGGCAAAAGCTCTGCAGCACAGGCTGTACTCCTGGGCTTTCAAATACATCTTGCTCTTGACCAGGCTGCAGATACAGCAGCTCTACATTGCTGGCTGGCTCTCCCTGGAGAGTATGAGCAACCTGGCTCGTGGCAGCATCTGAGCACCACGCTGTGCTCTTGGAATCATGGGAAAGGGAGAAAGCTCAGCACCTCTCAGGATCTGAAGAGATCAGGCCAAAGACACTCAAACAACAGCAACAGCAACTTTGGTATCAGGCAGTCAATGCAAATGAGAAACAGCCTCTCGAAATGTTTAACTAATGACGAGGGAGCTGTGCTCCTCCTGACATCCTACTGAAGACCAAATGAAATTAAATCTTACTAATTAGTAATAATTCACCCAATATCTCCTGCACTGCTGGTGTCAGACAATTACAAATGCTTTGGTGGTGCCAGCATCCCCATCCCAGATGTCTAGGACACCATGAGGTCAATCCTGTGCCCATGGCAAGGTGATAGCAGCCCAACACCACCTGCCAAGAGCAGGGGGCTGGAGTCGGCACTTAACAGCACCTCCTGTGCCAAGATGGAACACGGTCTGATGCACCAGCCACAGTACGGGTCAAAGAGAGCACCGGTGAAGCACTTTGGTTCACATAGTGCCAGTTTAGTTTAGGATTCCCAGACAGGTTGGCTGTTGTCCCACATCCCTTTACACCTTTGTGATGTTCACGTTGCAGTGCGGCGGACAAGAAGCCATGGAGGGCTGGAAGAGCTGCTTGGGTGTGTACTCATTTATGTGGCAAACCCATCCTTATTTACACCTATGCACCCACAAGTACTTTTAGAAAGCTTGGAGCACATACTCTACAGTGGCAACGTCTTTCAAAAGCCACAAGTTTCACTAAATCAGTTTTACTGCTCGGTATGTTCCACTTTTGCTATTAATACCAAGCCAGCAACAGAACCAGAAGTTTCTTTACTCGTAATGATGAGTGAAAGCTGGATTCTTAACTCCATGATCCTTTAGAAATTGCCTGTGTCTGTTACGGACCAAGAGTCAGCACCTCAGTCTGTTAAACTGTCACACCTCTTGTTCAGGTTTCTCCTATGATAATCTCCTCCCTGCTCACCTCCAGATAACACAATACATTTCCTCTTCTACTCTCTGAGCTTATTTGCAGACGTCGCCAGCCATAAGAAGCTTTCAATGTGTATTACACTGCAGTAGAAACCCCTGTGGCCCCCCGGGAAGTGGGCTGGAAAACCAGTTTAGATTCGCAAAGAAGCTGGTATTAAAACCCTCGAGGACTTAGCAGTTCAGCTTGTCATGCGTTTTAAGACCTGTGAATAACAAAGAAGCGCTGGTAATTTTACTAAAAAATGAAATCCCATCATTTCTGCCGAATAAACAAAAACAAAACAATGCATTAGCTATGCAATACTTCCCAGCAACACAGTTTGAACGCGTCGTTAAAGGCAGATTTTACCCATGAAAAGTAGTTTTAAAAAGTAATAAATACAGAAAACTTTACATATACTTTTCATTTCCTCCCTACATCATCTCTGTTGGAGGTAGACTCAGATTAGGTCTGTACAGCCAATTCCTCCAGCTCCAGGAAGCCAGAGTCCTATTTCTTTTCCTACAGCTCACATCTTGTATATTTTGCTCTAAACCAGATCCTACCTTCAAGTGTAAAATTCAGGACTATAAATCTATGATATTCCGCAGATTTCAGAAAACGAAAATCAGCAAAGAAGAGCTAGAATGTTATCTCACTGTCAGTACATCAAGTTCACATTTCCAGGTCCTGAGGCACACAGTGAGAACTGTTCCCTTATCTCTGGAAAGAGCTTTTTTATTACAAAATCCAGCTGGATTCCTCTGTGCTCAAATCGGAACAAAATAAGGTTTTACTAGTTAAATGAGGAACTGGTGTAGAAGGAGCACAGAGCTAAGAAAGTTAACTGCTTGGTATCCCAACGGCGGGTATGGTGAAGGCAGAACAAACCCTCTCAGCCAGATTAAACCATAAAACAAAATGTACTTGCGAACATCAGAATCCTGAATGATAATACTAGAACAGGAGAAATACAGAGCAACAGCTCCAGTCAACAAGGTCTGGCCAAGTCTCCTTCCAGCCTCCTCCAGTGGCAAAACCAGTCAGTACTTAAAGCTTATCCCTTTGGATTAGATCATAGAATCTCAAATTTAGAATTCTGATCTCAAAACCCTTATAAAATAAGAGGACTGAGTCTGATCCTGCTCTGGCAGGGGGATTGGACTGGATGATCTTTCAAGGTCCCTTCCAATCTCTAGTGATTCTATGACAATTCTACAATTCTCCCTAGTGTAGTGCTCTAAATTTTGAATGTTTCCAGACAGTTGGACTAGATGACCTTTGGAGGTCCCTTCCAACCCATGATTCTATGAAATTATGTCATTGCACTGGTGTAAACAAGACGACAACTAGATTGATCACAGGCATTATGTTAAACTGGACACTGGACCCAAAAGCTCCCACTACATTCACTCCCAGAAAACATACAGGGCAGATCTCATTCAAGTCACTGCCACAGTCTCAGTCTCAGAAAGACAGAGAATGACAGAAGACAGCTTCAAAACATCCACCCACCATGTATGGCCAGTGACCTCCCCAGCACTGCACTTGGGATGAGTCTGACCCAGCTGGTACTGAGCCAAGTGTTGTCAATTAAACCTTGTAGACAAGTCGCCAAATTCTGAGCAATGGTCATTTCCAGCAAAGGATGCTCAAGGTTACCAATAAAAGACAAGTCCTAGGGGTAATATTCAAGAGCAGTTCCTCATTTGGTAGCCACTTCCTGCTACAGAATATCACTCACACAGAAAGTCATGATGCCTTAATAGGCTTCACAATCCCCCATCAGTTCTCCAGCTGCTTGGCTAACCAGATATTATTACCTCCTTTGTGTTTTCTTTGCCAGCCCTCTCCTCTCTCTCTTGCTCTGGCGAGGTTGTTGTAAAAGGACTCAGTCATGATTCCTATCTAAATATTTCACTTGCCATACAAAAGTCTGCATTTTGCACACCACAGAACTTTGGCTGCTTTGTCTTTTGACAAAAAGCTCCCTGGGCTTCTGGGAATAAACAGTGATAATTGTCCCCAGCCTCGACAGAGCGTGGTGTATGTCAGACCACAGACACTGGGTTCAAATCCAGTAACCACTGAGCAAGTGACTTGAGCACATCCTAACATCCTAACCCTGAAGGGATCTGGGAAGCTCTGTTTCAGGCTGGAGGTTACACCAGGAGATCTTTGTACCACACAGACACTCGGCAAAAGGTGGAACCAGAGCTCAGTGCTTTCCAGTTCTGCAGTCACCTCTGCACCAGAGATCCCCCATCACTGCAAGCAGAGGAACAACAGGAACAACATCACATGTTTGGCATTGGCCTGCATCTTCTGTAAACACTATGAGGCACATAGCCATTGAAATCCTTGGTCACTGCTAGTAGATGTATAAAGTCTCGCCTTTTGACCTCAACTCCTCTTTTCCATGTGCGCAGAGCAACAAGATTTCAATTTTCCCTGAATTAGAGGAGGTTAAATCTCAGATTTCCAAAGCCTGACAAATTGTTGTGATTCCTTCTCTTAATCCCAGTTCCCTAACAAGTCAGACCTGGTGCCTTTCAAGTCTTCTGCAAAGGGAAGATTCCCAGAGCTTTGAAGAGCCTCTCCCACATTTGAAGAGCACCTTCACCACCAACAGCTGCCTCTTGTTGAGCCGACATTTCAACTCTGCGTAATGTTCACAGACTCACACAGAATCACAGAACACCAGGGATTGGAAGGGACCTCGAAAGTTCATCCAGTCCAATCCCCCCTGCCACAGCAGGATCCCCTAGACCAAGTCACACAGGAACGTGGCCAGGCAGGTTTTAAACATCTCCAGAGAAGGAGACTCCACAACCCCTCTGGGCAGCCCCTTCCAGTGCTCTGTCACCCTCACGTTCTCATGTTGATGTGGAACCTCCTATGTTCCAGCTTACACCCATTGGCCCTTGTCCTATCACTGGATGCCACTGAGCAGAATCACAGAATGTTACAGATTGGAGGGGACCTCAAAAGATCATCAAAGTCCAACCTCCCCCCGCTGGAGCAGGGTAAGCCTACAGCACCCGGTGTACCCAGACTGTCTCCAATCCAAGTACAAATCAGGCCCACCCTGCTTAGTTTATCCAACATTCTACCTCTATGTCTCTTCACCCACTCCTCTGAGCAGACCCTGGCTCCATCGTCCTGACACCCACCCTTCAGACATTGATCAACATTAATGAGGTCATCCCTCAGTCTCCTTTTCTTCCAAGCTAAAGAGACCCAGCTTTCTCAGCCTTTCCTCATCAGATGATGTTCTTTTCCTCATCAGATGATGTTCCACCCTCTTCATTGTCTTTATGGCTCTTCACTGGACCCTCTACAGCAGTTCTGTGTCCTTCTGGAACTGAGGGGCCCACAACTGGACACAATATTCCAGATGTGGTCTCATCAGGGCAGAAGAGAGGAGGAAGAGAAGCTCTCTTGATCTAGTAACCACATCCCTTGACCTTCAAAACAGTCCCTGGAGCAGGGGCCTGGCTAATCACTGCAGCTCACTGTGCTGTGTATGGGTACACAGGGGAACAGCAAATGCCCTGCTATGTCCATCCTGCTCCACTCTGTGCCGTTGAGTCCTGAACAAAGGCAGCATTTTCTCAGCAGGATGTGTTAGCTTGGGCATGCTGCCACAGCGTCCCAGCTTCTGCAGGTAACTGGATGCGGTGTAGACAAGCCGAGCGTGGTTTCATATGGAAATGAGTTGTAAATTATTAATATTAATAACATCTATAAACAACTGGTGACAACTTCAAGTGGCTTATTGTGTGGTACGTACAAGGCATCTGTTCATTATCATTTACAAGACACTCCTGATGTACAATTTGCCCGAGTATCTGTGCAGACACCCTCCACTCTGCATCTTGGCGTTAAACACCAGTGCCCTAACAACATCCGCAAGGTCTGCGCTGACAACACTACTGTGTACGGACAAGAGTGCCAGTCCCAACGCGGGCATCCTCCGCTGATAAACGGCGCCAGCCTGGATGAGCTTCTCCCTGCACTTCATTCCCACACGGATCTGTAAGGTCACGGCGATTGCATCAGTGGAAATTCGTCTGATTCAGAGAGGACTTGATTCTCAGCTGCCTGAGAGTTATTTTGTGTCTGTGTGATGGTTTAAGGCCCAAAGGAAGCTTCCTGCAGCACAGCAATGAACCCTTGAGAAAAGGTTGTGACGGGGGAAAGGCAAATGGAGGTGTAAGGACAGGATTCTGAGAAGCCCCACTGTAAGTTTATTATGTCAAAGACAGAGTCAGCCATGATGTTACAATCTTTCTGTCAAGGACAGTGATAAAAAACTCTCCTCACTCTGAGCTCTGGGATTTACAGCATAGGTTTCCAACCTCCAGAGGCTAATTATTTCAAGTCATCCTGCAGTGCACCCTGGGCAATGCTTTATGAAGTTAGCTTCATGTGGTTGAACACCCGTTACTTCATTGGCCTCTTGCTGTCATGATGCAAAGACGGACTAGTACTGCATGTAGCAATTTTTAAATAGAAGCGGATGATTTTTCAAGTAATTATTAGCAAAAACGTCAAAGAGAAAGGCAGAGGCTGGCTCTCCTACTGAGAGGAACCACTGAGGCAGAAAATATGTGCCAGAGTATATAGTGGGAGCTGCGCAGAGCTTGCTGTCAAACAATGTGCTTTATCAAACGGGGAACACAACACCAGGCTGCTCAGAACACCCTCCTTTAATGAGGTGGCCTGAGCCGCCATGCTCTGCTGTATTCAAATAAACACAGCAGCTTTTCAGCAACTGATTTTAATCTCATTTCCTGATCTGAGAAGGGCCCGGGAAACCCAACACTTTTTTTTTTTAAAACAGTAATTGTTTTTTAATCGTTGTTGGCAACCTCATCTACCGCCTTCAAAGGACAAGCTAATGGTACCTAAACAGATAACAGTGACACCACAGTGAGCGGGGAGCTGCTCCTCTCTCTCCCTCACAAAGACCAGCTCTCCTATTACCAGATGTTCTCTTCATCATTTGGAAAAGAATAAAAAATGAATCTCTAGCTCTTCACTGAAGGGAGGTTGCTGACTTACAGAACTTAGCCTGCAGATCAACACTGTAGACACAGAACAGCCTTAAGGTGGAGCATCACAAAGGCCATCGAGAGCGTGCAGACTCCCTCCCCTTTGTCTGAGCAGATACTCCCAGGAGCTATGAGCAATATCCACACTGGACATTACTTCATTCAGTTGCACACAGACAAGAGGAATGGTCTTCTGAGGTTAAAACGCCAGCCTACGCAGCCATGGAACAATCTTCTAAGGATTTCTGCTGTGTTATGCAGTCGCCCCACGTGCAAATGGAGGAAACAGTTAATCCTTCTGTTCCTTCTGCCGTCTCCTTTGCTGGGGTAACTTTGCAAGTGTTTTTGGACACAGAACAATCTTTCTTGTGTTTGACAATGGTATCTGCAGACTATTTTGTACAACAAAGCCGCACAGAAATGACCAGTAATTACATAATCAAAGGATTAATGAGAAGTTGGAAGGACCATCTAGTGCAACCCTGCTTGGCATAAGCAGGATCTAGACAAGATGGTTCTGCACCCTGACCACCTGCATCTTAACAGTGTCCAGTAGCAGCAGGGCTTTTATCAGATGGCCACCAAGTATTGGTCACAGAATCATTAGGGATTGGAAGGGACCTCGAAAGATCATCTAGTCCAATCCCCCTGCCACAGCAGGATCACCTAGACCAAGTCACACAGGAACACATCCAGGCAGGTTTGAAACCTCTCCAGTGAAGGAGACTCCATTGGTCGTATCTCACCACTCTGCGATTTCCTTCTGAACTGGGATGTGCAGAAAACCCAAAGGAGGAACCTCTCTCATCACCAGAGAAGTGAAGGTGTAACACAAACCACGGGACAAAAACCAACCCAAGTATCTCTAGGCATAAAGACACAAAGTGAATTTTACGAAAGGCTGCATGAAATAGAAGTAGAAAAAAAAGTCACTGCAGCTATAGTTGCAGTAAGGCCTGTTGTGCACATCTCCAAAGGCAAGCCAAAGGTCCGGCCCCGCGCATGCCCCAGTGATCCAGTTGTGCCACATCAGAGCTTTCAGAGCCAGCCTGAATTTTAGTTGTGTCAGAGAGGGTGCTCTAAATACCTGCAGCAAATTCTGAGCCACAAGAAATGCACCATCCAGCTGCTCAGCTCATTAACAGTGTCCTCTTTGAAGCTACATCCAATTTTAGCAGCTGAAATGCTATAGGTGGCTTAGGCTTGTAAACAGAAAGCAAAGCTGAGCCTTTAATGACTGTCCAGCTCACGACACAGTGAAGGGAATCTTATTGCCATTGAAGCCTGTTTAGCACGCTTGGATGTATGGCACCGCTTAACTTCCTGCTAAACTGCTCTGCTTAAAGCATCAGAGAAAGCTGTGGGGACACACTTATTTTTCTAAGGAGCAGCTGATTTCAGTTCAGCACCAGGATGGTCCCCCTTGACCTGTGCTCGATGGAAGTCACTCAAACTGAAACACAAAGGTCCATAAAGGCAGCCCTGCCTTAACGGCTGCTTTTCAATTTACATCTTACATTGGTCCTAAATCGAGCCCTCAGAAGTTTCTGGTGCTCATTCTCCTTAGTACCTTCAGAGCTGATTTTTAAAAGGGATTTCCTGTCTGCAGGAGGAGCACCCAGGGACATGCAGAGCTCCTGGACATCTCGGAGGAAAAGCAGATGCTAGCTCAAACAATTCTGAGGATTTGCTTTATGATCGATTACAATCTTGGCTCTCAAAAATTGTCTCAGGATGGGTTGTGCTGGGCTAGCAATGTCCTTCTGGGACGGAAACAGACAGCTCTGAAAATGGATTGACTCAGCAGGAGAAGATTTTTGGAAAACACCACGTGGTCCCTCTCATCTGGAGCAGGCGCCAGGCACACATGCAAGGAGAGGTGAAACCTTCCAGCCAACATGTTCCCTCAAGACAAAATGTCAAGAGAGATACCACAGAAATGCACGAGCTGAGGTAGGAGTTGCCAGCTCAGAGCACGTATGAGCATGTCGGACAAGGAGCCAGCATCTCCTGCTCCCATTGGGCTTCCTGCTGGTGTGACTACCTTCCAGTTTGGTGAAGAAAACCCATCTGAAGCATAGCCTGGAGAGCAGCAAGAACGACGTAAAGCAGCCAGGAAAACTGCTACCAGTAACTTACAATGCAGCATGAATTTTTCAGAAGCCCATAAACAATTCAAACATCCAACATTTTACTGAAACCAGTGGGACCGGGTACTGTTAGTCACAGCACGTTGCTGCAGAAGTTACTGCAAATCTTCTTGGAGCTGTTTTCTGGGGAAACTGACGGATATCAACACAACCCCCAAGTTTTACGCTGGGGACAGATGTGAGTTTTCCAGGGAGGGGAAAAAACCATCGTAAAAAGCCCAAGTTTGCTTCTCAACTGTGATGGTTCATTAGGGGAAAAACAGAGCGAGAGCCAGACAAGCCTCTGGTCCTTCACTATTTTCCTGAAATAAAAATGACAACACACAGGCTTGCTCACTGCCAGCTAACCGGCTCCCCGAGCAGCGGAGGGTGCCTGGCACTGGTAACCTCCATCCATTTAAAGTTTGTCATTTAGCAAAGCCTCCTTCTCTTTGCTGCCCTTCCAGCTGTTTATATGGCACAAAACACTTTCTGGATGCAAGTCCCAGGTCTCTCACATCTCATGTGTCGAAGAATTAACCTGAGGAGGAAACTGTCAGACAAGTCTGACTCAAATTCCACCCCAATTTCAGCGATGCGCAGAAGGAGCTAACACCTTTCTGCAGAGTGCCAAATTAATATCTGACAGCGGGAACGACCGTAGTAACGTGCATCTAAGACCTTTGCCATGGACCACGACTCTACTGTATTTGCATGTCAAAAAAAGCTCGACAGCAGGAGGACTGGCTCCAGGAGCGCACAGAGCCACCAGCTGAGCTGTGTTTTGCTTGCAGGCAGCTTCCAGGGCTATGGCACAGGGGCACCAGAGGCTGTGTCTGTAAAACAGTCGTGGGGAGTAGTCACTGAGCAGGGGCTGAAGCAGCCCACTGCTCCCTTTGCCCTAAACATCAACCACACACTCATCCCCACACCACCCCACAACATGGGCCTCCTTGGAAACCACTGTCTTCTCTCACTGGGGAATCACTGCTGGCCTTCTCCAGGCATGTGCTATGCCCACAGGGCAGGCAGAAGCTACTGCTCTGCACTCACACCTTCCCCGTGTATTTTTTAACACTATATAATCTTCAAAACTATCTTGCTACGAGAGTCAAGTTACACAGATGATGTCAACCAAAGAAAAGTCAATGAATGAGCTGGATCAGGAAGCAGATGTCCAGATTGATTGCCTGGAGAGTCTGTGTAATGAACACAACCACAGAACGTTAGGGATTGGAAGGGACCTCGAAAGATCACCCAGTCCAATCCCCCTGCCACAGCATGATCACCTAGATCAAACTGCACAGTAACATGTCCAGAGGGGTTTTAAATGTCTCCAGAGAAGGAGATTCCATAACCCTCCTGGGCAGCCCCTTCCAGAGCTCTGTCACCCTCACTGTGAAAAAGATCCCTCTCATATTTATGTGGGAACGCCTCTGTCCCAGCTCACACCCATTGCCCCTTGTCCTATCACTGGATGGCACTGAGCAGAGCCTGGCTCCAACCTCCTGACACCTGCCCTTTCCATATGTATCAACCTTAATGAGGTCACCCCTCAGTCTCCATTTTTCCAAGCTAAAGAGACCCAGCTCCCTCAGCCTTTCCTTATCAGGAAGATGCTCCACTCCCGTCATCATCTTTGTGGCTCTGTGCTGGACTCTCTCTCAAGCAGTTCTGTGTCCTTCTGGAACTGAGAGGCCCAGAACTGGACACCTCACTGGAGGTGTTCAAGCCCAGGCTGGATGAGGCTTTGAGCAACCAAATCCAGTTGAGAGGCGTCGTTGCCCACGGCAGGGGGTTGGAGTAGATGAGCTCTAAGGTCCCTTCCAACCTCAGCCATTCCACGATTCCTTGGTTATGGTTACGTGATGAGCAAACGCAGGGTCAGCAGATCCTCCTCAGAGCGCTCCTGACAGCCCACAGGATGGTTCTCTCCACTGTATCCACGTACAACTATTTATGTCCAGAACTGTGGCTCTATAACAAATTTTTCCCAAGTCCACCTGACACTGTGGTGCAGTGCACTCAGCCTGGGCACATACGCTACCAGAACACTCCAAGGAAAGCTGCAACAGCCACAGGAACACACAGGATGAAGTTTTAGGCATTGGCACGTACAGAATCGTCAATCTCTGAATAAGAGAGAGGACTTTGCATTTGGATGACATCAAACATCCTTGTCAGGATCAGGATGTTCTCACGCAGCTGCCCTCAAAAGCTAAATATGTCCTTGATGTAGGACCCAAGCAAATGTGAAGGCAATTTTACTGAGAGCATGAATAAAATAAACTCTCCCTGACAGGACTAAGGAAAGGGGGAAGAAATGGCTTTTGCTGTTCTCCGGTAGTTAAAACCCTTTGGACTCTGCTTCCACCTCAACTCACTGCAGAAGGCTGCTGATGCAAAGGGTGATACTTGCCTGCAATCTTTCCCTGGGAAGTAATTAGTTTCCATTTAGAGGGATGACAAATTGATCAGGCAGGAATCTCACTGAGCTCTGAATTGAAGCTAAACTGTGATAGCTCCAGCTCTGGCAAGTTGGGTTTGTAAGTCTGTCAATGCATTTTACAGTTTCAAAATTCAATCACCCAACAGCAGGAAAGACATTGGCTTCAAAAAAAAGGAGAAAAAATAAGAAAAGAAAAAAAAAAAAAAAGATGATGAAGTAGTGGAGGGGGGTGAGGAGAAGCACCAAAGCCTCCACTTCCTCCTGCAAGTTCATTATCGCCTCTCTAAAGCATGACGGTGGTGTGAAATGGGTTAGACGCACGGATGCCTCTGTTAACGGCCAAAGAAAAAAAAGTCGCACATCATTAGGAATGGAATAAACGATACCGAGGCACAGAGCAGAAATGATTTGATTAGCAATTTCCAGTTTTGAAAAGACCTGGAAGAGAACCAAATGACTATACAGAAGGTGTGATGGAGTTCTTAATTGCTGTAACTGCACAGGGAGACTCGATGATTTGTGACATATAATACAGCACAGTACGCTAACGCTAATAACTGTTAATTAACTGCAGCAATGATATACTCTCAAAATGCACATACAAGTTACCATAATTTCTAGATTAAAAGCTGCAATGTTCGAAGCCAAAGGCAGGGGGAAGGCAGAGCGGAGGGAGACTGGGGGACGATGAGAAAGCAGAGAGGGAGACAGAATTTCTCCCTTCTTTTTTTTTTTTACACCTTCCCCCCTCCCCCGTCCCCAGTTTGAGCAGGGCTGACATCTCACCCGGAGCAAAACGGCCAGAAAGCACCAGGAAAAAAAATGAAAGTACTCCTGCTGAAATGTGAAGCCGCTCCTGAACGAACCTCTCCCTCCAGAGAAGTGGTTATTAATTCTGAAAGGCTGTTGCTGCACCAGGCCATCTGGCTGCGCCGTAAAGAGTTCAGTAGCTGCTGCTGAGCTAAGATTCCTGTCGGATCCCATTCGCCCAGGCGGCATTATTCACTCGCAAATGTTATCACACCATTCCCCCCGCATCGCTGCTGTCTCCAAGCCGCTTTATTTATCTGCGGGCAGTTTGTTGCACTGCCCAGTGGAAAAAAGAGCTCTGCCAGGAGCCCTGGGGAAGCTGAGAGGCAGCACCCTCGTCCAGCGGATGCTCAGAAGCTTGTTTGGCTCTGGCTCCCGACAGTAGAGCTGTGTGTTGGGCTGGAAGGTAGCACTTAGCAAAAGCTGCTGGATTGACAGCCTGGGAGACTGAAGGCTTCTATTTATCCCCAGCAGGAAGAGCACAGCCGCGCTCCCACACGCTGCCCTTCGCCGGCGCCTAGATGGGAATCACACGATACTGATTAGCTGTCCAGAAGTGCTAAAACATTTTCTCCTTCGGATCAATAGTAATAAAGAGAAGGGGAAGGCAGGTATCAGGCATGCAATGCTCTGGGCTGGTTCTCATCTTCCCACAGAGCTGCTAGCCAGCCCCAACAGAAAAAACCCCTCTTGGCATGCTTCCCCTTCGCAGTTCTTCCAAATGCAACCGACATGCAGACAGGCTATTTAAATGTTACAGTCAGGCTAATCTCGTATCAGCCCTAACACATCAATTGCCCTGTGGATGGGGAAGCGAATGGGCTTTGTTCTTCTCTTGGTGCAGCCATTAGAACACACTCGCGCTGGACAGCCTCCAAAGGAACTGCTCTGCGCTTCTGGAGGCAGCCGCTATCCCCGTCACCACGGGACGAGTTCAAATCTTATCCCTGTGGCAAATGGTGAGAAAACACGAAGCAAACACAATCCACCTGAACATTTCGTAGTGTCAGTGTTCACCAGCACACACTGGGATGCAAGGGCGAGCAAAGACAACATTGCAAGTGTAGGGCAATGAGGGGAAAAAAGGACTAACAGACTTGCTCAGCCTCTACACCCTCTGCTTTCACACCAGCATGGTGTGTTGAGAGCATGTGTGAAGTCTATCTATCATTTTAACATTGAAGTGCCTTGAAAAATATTAAGGGTAAACTCCGCTGTCATTCCAACATATGGCAAGACACTGAAATACAGACACACTCGCAGAGACCGGGGAATTTGGATGAACACCTTCCATTACTGAGGAGCACGTTGGGTTTGTATCTTCTAGTTTTTTGCCCACCTCCTCCAATTCTTGCCTACTCCAGTTTCTTTCAAGCTAATGAACCAAGACTCCTCCAACACCTTCAGAAGCATGATTAGAGTGGGAAGAAAGAAGAAAAACAGGGTTATATTTAGGTCCCAATAAAAATATTAGCTTCTAGCTACAAAAAAAATAAACAAAACCAGAAGTTTGGGGGTGTTTTTAATCTTAGGCATGAAAGACAGACCTGACCCATTGGCCTGTACAGTCCTATTCCTTCTCTGGCTACGTGGCCAGTACAGACCAGTACCTTGCACTGTTTCCTCCAGCACTCTGCCAAATGGAAACGCCTTCAGGATGGCGTTTTAATCATTTTCCTCAGCAGCAGAATGACACTGCTGGGCCAGTCCTCTCCCTTTCCTCACCTCTGTTACTTCAAGGGCTCCTATCTGTCACATCACTCCCAATTCCACTCCCATGACCGCCAGCCTCTAAATAATCCGACATTTTCTTTAGCACCTAAACTAGAACTTTAAAACCGATTGAAATCTGAAATGAATGCTGTGAATACTGGTCCACACGCAAGACAGACAGTTAATAACCCTCGTGGGAAAGAAAAGCTTCTGAAACTGCTCAAATGCATCCTGTGGGGATGTCAGCCTGGAGTGAAAGATTCTTAAAGACTTTTTGTGTGACAGCATCACACCCTCGGAGAGTCCCAGGTGCCATTAGAGGGGAGGAGGGGACTCCAGCGCACTTGAAGAATTCAAGAATAATCAGCCTCAGGTATTAATGTTTTGCTTTAAGATGTAAAAGATAAGACATTGAAATCCCACGATTTCCAGCAAAAGGGGGTGTTAAGACCTAAAGCTGCTGTTCAATTCCACACCCTCTTTCTGCAAGGATGCAGGTGCCCACGTGCTCCCCTAAGTTATCCATGATGAGGCTCAGCAATGCAATGGAGAGGGGCTGCCAAAGGGTTGGATCAGCTTCTCATCTACCCCCACCACCCCGCCATGTATTTCCACCCTACAGCTTTTCACCAACTTCTCTCTCTCACAACCCTTTCAGTTGAGTCCCATGGAGAGCTCCGTCCCAAATCATATGTGGCACCACTGATTTTATTGAAAAAAACACTTTTCATATCTGATGGGAAATTGGAGGTGGGGGGGGGTCCTCCCTTCAGGTCTTTCCCATTGTAAATCTGGGCTTTGTCTCAGCACTACAAAAACAAAAGACTTTGAACAGGACAGGCTGACGCCCACCCTAATGCAAGGGGGGATTAGGCCAAGTTGTATTTTTTGCCTTTGAAATGTTCCCCCCATAATTAGAAGCAAATTTCTCTGTCATGAGCTGAAATTCCTTTGTGCAAAAACCCAAAGCAAAGCCTACATATGAGGTACCTCCCAGTTTAAGCCTCCACTTTCCTGGAGATTAACTGGCTGATAAACCCCAACCGAGCTGGGGCTAAGGGCAGTGCTGCCCTCTGAGCCTAGGTTGGGGTTTTCTCATAACCAGACTCCAACAAAACCCTCGGGAGCTGCTGGCTTGTCTGAGGACCTTCCTGATTACTCCCCCAGCACTGCAAAAGTCCTTCTTTAGTGCTGGATCCTGGGAAAGCACTTCTCAGCCCCCGGATCCCAGCAGAACCCCTCTAGCCCACACCCTTGTGACAATAATCTACAGGACGTATTTTTCTTTACATCTTCACCTATTAATTTCCTAAACATTTTTCTCCTGCTCCCTGTAAAACCCTACTTCTACCTATCCTTCTCTTTCATCTGGCTGGAGTTCAGGGTAATTTGAAGGTGGCAGGAGAACCAGGAGGCAGTTTGTCTCCAGAAGCCTGGCAGATCTCTGAACAGGAACACTGGGACACTGCCCCTAAAGTCCCAGCCTCTGGAGTATTTAAAGATAACATGTGCAATCACAGGGGCTAATGTGACAGCTGGTATCAGAGGCACAAAGTCTCTGGGGCACAGAGTGAGTCGCTGGGGGCAACACCTGCACCTTGAGAGCTGCAACAGAGCTTGTCCCAGGGGTGCCCCATGAAATCCCATCAGCCAGTAACTGCAGCTCTGCAGGCACTCAGCTGTTCATTTATCCTTCACACATTTCATTCCTGATCCTGCCTTTGGTCCTAGACCTTTTCAAAGGATAAAGTTGTTGGCTCTGTAGCTCTTGGCCTGGCATTTGCACTTTATATCCAACATCCAGCTCATGGCAATTTGTTTCGTCTCTAGGTTCTCAGCTTCTTTCTAGCTCTACCTCTAACACAAGGTTCACCCTGATCCTAACCCCCGGGAGGAGTCTCCTGGGCCTTGGTGATGCCACGCTTTAGCTCTGCCCAGGGACTAATTGGATTTGTGGACCAGCCAACACCGACACCAAGAGCAAACCCTACAGGGCTGCAGAAGCGCAGCCTGTTCTAGCAGCGTGAGGTACAGTTTTTCTTCACTTACCACAATCACTGAGGTATCTTCTACCCCAGACGGAAACAAATATTTTTTATGAAGCTCTGTTTTAACCAAACGCATATATTAAAACAAAAGAGAGAGACAGAAAGAGAGGGAGAGGGAGGTGCGTTCGAGGTTTGCGGTGGTTGAGAATCTACGCGCAGAAAATTAATGCTTTGACATGTATTCTGCGCTTAATCTTTTGTGGCAACTTTTTTACATTTGTAAGAGTTATGGATTTTAAAAGTCACAGCTAAGATTGCTTAATGAGCATTCACCACCCTGGAAGTGGAAGCAAGGCTGATGTGGTTTAGTCAGCTGTTAGCTTTATTGCCTCTCTTCTGTACTAAAAGTGACAAGTTGAACACATTATAGAGAGCTCAGATGTGTTATGTAGATGAAGCCTGCAGCAATATCTGCCTGCTCTCTATTATTTATGATGTCTATATAATACAATGGACTGAGATTTAAGCCATTGTGATGCAGTTTGTTTTCCAGGGTTCTAAAGTACAGCACATTTTACAGAGAATTGCATCTCTGTTACATATTAATCAAATCCATCTTACATGCAGCTCTTACACTGTAAACTAAAGGGAAAGAAAGATTAAAGCGCTTGGCTTTTCCTCAGCTGTCAAGGACTGGCAATAAAATAATAATAAGGGCTTCTAAATAATGTGTGTGTGACAGGCCTTTGCTCGGCTGTACAGTCCTTTATGGAGGTTAACTACAAAATAAGTTCCAGTGAGTGATTGAGAACAGGCGAGTGTGTAACACTGTAATGCCAAGCCCTGCGTAATTCTTTGCAAAGTTCATTGGCAGAATCTCTCCCAACTTGACCAGCCACGGTCCTTGATGGCCCAGGCAGTCCATGGGGGTGTGAAGAACTTAAATCCTTCCGCCCATACCCCAAAGCCCACGACTTGGGAACCTGCTTTGGCTCTCACCCATTAAAGCCAAAAAACTCTGCTCCGGCAGCAAAAGTCAGCCCTGCTGCTTTTAAATGAAGTTATTATTATGATAAAAGTCACAGGAAAGTAATTTTATTATAAAATACATAACACTTCGTAGAGGTCTGCAGGGTTAGGTTTTTTTCCTTTTCCATCATTAGCTGGAGTTTCAAAGATCAAGAGGTGGGATTTCTAAGAACAGCCTCAATCAGTAGGTGGTTATAAGACAATGAGAGCTGTGGAATTTATTGGAGGGTGGGTTTGGCTTGGAGTTGTAGTTTTTTTGCCTTTCTTCCACTGGCTTTTTCTGCCAGGCAGCCTTTTAAAAGTTCATCTGTCTGCTCTGCCTTATTACCCTCTCAGCAGAAGGGCTCAGCAAGCCACAGCATGCTGGCGGTCTCCCTGCTTCCCACCAGCTGATTTATCCAGCGTGGTGCCGTGACAGGAGGTGACGTGGGAGCAGGGAAGAGGCAGCTGAGACAGTCACAAGTCACAGCAATGGCTCAGCCCATGACAAGGCTCAGGTGGGAGGATCTAGTGCTGTAGTGCAGGGTTCTCTCCCTGACTCTCCATGTGGCCGTAGGTGTCACCGCTCTCCTCAGAGGGAGATGGCGATTAGTCTTTACAGAGCCCTGGAACCCATGGATGAAAAATAACTGGGTGAAGGCCGAGTATTACTCTTAAACTCCACTCTGCTGTGGACAGGAGTAATAAAGAAGAGAAAGGTGTAAATGACACATGTATGAACATTCAACAGCTCTTTGCATCTTGCCCAGCCAAGCCAGGCAGCACAGACCACTCCTGCAAGCCCCAGTGATGCCTTAAACCACTCTGTGTTGGGGCCACAGGGACCCACCAGGGCAGATCCAGACCTCCTGCAATTGCACCCGTAACACCTGGTGCTGGAAAATATGGCCCTGAACTCAGAGCTTGCAAAGTTTTAACAGCTTTAAAATGGGAAACTCCTACTGGGGCATAAAGATTGGGCTGGTGGAAAAAACCTGAATTCAGATGAGAACCTGTGTTATGGTGAAAGTGGGTGAGGGCTTCGATGTGGGGTTGAACTCACCTGTTCATCAAGCAGAACACTGAGCTGTGCTAATTTTAGGATCGCTAACATCAGCAAAGGAGTTCAGGAAATCAAAGGAAGGGCAAACAAATTTTAGGCTTCAGGGCACCATCTGGTTGCTGCAAGAAGCCAGGAAGGATTCATATCCCCTTCACACACACCACGGGGCTCCTGACAGCTCTGCACCATCTTCTGCCACCCCCATTACACAGAAACAGCATTTGTTTCCTTGCTGATCTAATACACGAGGGCAAATTCAATGTCTGCTCTCAAAGAACTGCCTTAAAATGCTATTACCCACTTCCCCTGGGTCATAAGAAGAAAAGAAGATGTTTCCCAGTGCATTCTGTGTTTTCTGTAGCGTATTGGGTCTCCTTTCTCACAGATCTCTTGAAATGCTGGATGTTGATTTCACAGTCAGTTTTTCACCGCGATATTCACATGATGACTACTGGGATTTCTTAGGAGCATCCAGGTGTTGCAGCCACCTGAGCTCTCCACAGTGTGGGGATTCGATTCTTTTTTGTATAGTTGAAAAAACCATATTTTAAGCCTCAACCCAAATCTAACCAACTTCCTTCAACATCTGCCCCTGGTTCAAGTTCAGTCCAACTCATGTCCAGCCTCCCACAGTGTATTGCCACCATCTTAGTGAATTCACTTCTGACTGATGCTGCTGCATACAGAAGAGACGCAATAAGTCTCATCAAGGTGTCCACAGATTACTGGAAAACTCTGAATAAACCTGAGCACCATGAGTTCTTGGGATTTTTGTCCCCCAGTTAGCCAACCCTTTGCACACTGAGGGCATCTTGAACCACTCTTCCTGCTCTCAGTGTGACTCAAATAACTGTAACTTGGTGCAGGGATGTCTTGATGGTTTGTGTGACACTGGCAATCTCTCTCAAAGACTCCAAGTCCCCTGGACTCTTAAGGCCAGGCTGGTCTGTTAAGCTTACAATTATTTATGGGAAAAGGAAATTCTGCTGCTTGTGATCCCAAGGAAAAGCCCGACCATGGTTGTGGCGCAACCTTCTCAACACAAAAAGGAGCTCAGCTAAGAGTACTGAAAGATCTCATTATTTTAAGCAAATTTTATCATCCCCTCAGGGCCATCAACACAGAACTTTCCCACTCGCTGGAAGCCACTTCACAGCCTCTCACTGCCTCTTGGCCAGATCTACCAGGCCAGGCACATCTACCAGGCAGAAATCGTCTCTCTGAAGCCAGGGACTGTCAAGAAGAGCTGTTTTGGCATCTAAGTCTTCCCAGTGAATGAGGAAACATACACTCTGGAAAGAGATCAAAACCCCATGGAGGGAAACAATGACCCTGCCATCCCAGCAGCTCTGAAAGGTTCCTCAGCCGTAATGCCGAAAGTCCCTGTAGCGGAGCTCAGTGTCAGGGCCATGCTGTCGAGTCCAGCTCGGTAACTGGGGGACAGCAATTTCCATTTCTGTGTAAGCAAAACTTAAAAGGATAAATTTGAGCCAGCCGCAGAGAGGAGCAGACCGGTTTCTTTTGCTTTGCTCTATGTGGAAAGTGGCCTTCATGCCACCTGACACTCCAGGATCACTTCTCAGGCTATGGGAAATGAGCTGGGAAAACACCAGTGCAAACCTCCTGTGGTTTATATGTCTGCGTCAGGCGAGCCGTGCAGAATGCAAAGGCAAACCTTTCAATCCGCACTTCTCCCTAGCCCTGAAAAGCCAGCACAGAGCTCCATTCAGAAGGGGATTTACCACAGGGTTTGGAAAGCACCAAGTGTTAGACAGGAATCTTGCCCTGACTGAACCTACTTACAAACCCTTACATTAATAGGCAGCGCTGCTAAGAGCCAGAGGCACAGTGTGTGCGGAGCAGAGTTGTAAGTCACAGCGCAGGTTTGCTGAATGGGCTTGGGACCAGCTGCATCCCTTTACTCCCCCAGTAACACTCTGATATGGGCACATTCATTTTGCTGTTGAGACAGCTCATGGAATAAACGTGCATCCCATCCAAGGGGGGATTACTATGGGAGCAGATGGATGCTACACTGCAAACAGTAAACTTATGGAGTCCTAATCCCATACAATACAATTTACTTCCATACAAATCCATGGAAGGAAACACCACAAAATGCTTTGCTGCAGCAGCAGCAGAGAGGAGCCCTGTGCACTGGCCAGGGCATCAGGCAGCTGAGAGCCCTACACGTCTCAATTCCTGCTGCCGACCCCATCTGACCAAGGCATTTGCCCAGGCTGTGCATCGGCTCATCCAGCTGGAACCCAGCGCTCCCAACCTCGCGGGAGACCTTGAGCCTCACCTCCTGCTTGCAAAGTGTTCAGCACTGCCCCGGCGAGTGGGGCTGCACAGCCATTACCGCAGTGGCACACACGTCTGGGTCAGTAACTCTCAGCCAGGGCAAACTGCACCTGGAGACTATAGCAGAGCCTGAAAACCCCCTGAAATTTCATAGCAATAAAGTAGAATTTCATGCAGGCTGGTAACAATAAGGTAAGAAAATGGAAGCGTAGAGCAGAAGGGGAAGGTGTAATAACCCGGCATTTAGCACTGGCAGCAGAGAAAAGCAAATCAGTAGTTTTTAAGGGGCAACCTGAGGCAAGGCAGTAGCTCTGGGGAGAGAAGGGAGAGCTGTTCCAGTTAAACGGGCACAAGAGAAAGATCAGCCCCCGACTGTGGAGTGCTCTGAGAGGGGAGAGAAAGAGGCTGAGAGGAGCAGGGAGGGGCGAGAAGCGGCAGTCGGAGGTGGGATGAGGCAAAGCCATAAGGAGCAGAGAAACCTGGCAAGACTTGCCTTTTTTTTAATTGGACATGAACAGCAAGGAGCAAGCGGATTTAATTGGGGATGTAAAGGCTTCCTGTTTCACGTCCTTTGCTTTAAATCTTCATTGAGAATCAGCACATGGCATCGCGAACCCACCCGTCACCAAATGCAGCTCGCTGCAATCTCCTTGCTGGATCTTGCTTTAAATACTCAATAGCCCAGTGCTCTGTCTTGCGCTGATTATTCAAGAGCCATTATGATATCAGTGAATGTCTCTGATTGCATTTAATTCAAGTGTGCAATATATTTTGAATTCAACTTGCTCCAGCATCCCCAGCTCTCCCTCCCCCAAAGTCTAACAGATCATTTAAAACTGAGCAGGTCACATCCTGAGCTGTAGGTACTAACCATGTCATTTCTTCCTCTCCTAGGGGCTTTAAATCCTGCAACTGCTGCCCTGCCAGCAGGAGAGGTGACCCCACATTTGTCCTGCTCATCGCTAGCTAATAACCATTAGGGACAATGGTGAAGCTCCCACCTGCTGCCCAGGAGGAGTACAGATCACTCCCAGCAGGATGCCAGCACTGGAAATCTCCTCTCCTTTTCATTACGGGCTTTTGTGGCTCCTACACCCCCAGAAATGACTCAGAAGGGCTCTCAGAGAATTAAACTGCAGTGACAAAGTGGGTCCTAGCCCCTCGACAGTCAGCAAACAGGAGAGAAGGCTGAGGCTGCTCTAACACACCTCTGCACCCCCAGATGGAGCCATGTTGCTGATTCCCTGTGAAGGGACGTGTACTGAAACACAGCGATGGGGACAAACAGCGGGGGCTTCATGGCAACGTGGCCCAGGTTTAGCGTGCTCACACAACTGGTGCACAAGTGAGCTGCTTCTCTGAAGGTGCCCAGGAGTCGCACATGACCAGGCCCAGCCCCACCTGCACAAATGTGTCTCTGAAAACCCTCACGCAATCACTGGTGCTCGTGGAGGGCTCAGGAGAAGCACTGGTGTGCTCAAGGTTGGTGGCAAGAGCACCTTCAGCCAGCCACAGCTCCTTCAAAATGCTCAAATACCTGAAGTCTTCAGGGTACTGATACCTTGGCAGCTGCCTGGAGAGGGTTTTCTATACTGGCAGCAGCTGCAGCTCCATGATAGAGAGCTCTGGAGTCTTTGAGCCACAGGTTCTGCTACAAAGTCCCCATCTTTAGGTCCTTTGAAGGGTCCATCTGTAAAACACCTCACTCAGTGCCTGCAGCAGCACGGCTGGCTCCTGCCACCGCCCCAGCAGCACCCCCTGCCCTCCTCGAGCGCCTCCACGCGCAGTGTGGTCCCTTGTAAGGGAAACAAACCCCACTCCTGTATTTCTAGGTGCAATCTGAGGTGGTGGACGCAAAGAAGCAGCAGCTCAGCTCTGCTGGAAGACACTCAGCTGGTATAAAGGAGCAGGGCCAGCGGCGTGGTGCCAGGCGAGGCTGCGGCACGAGGTGAGTCTGTATTTTCACACCAGCCCATTGTAAGTCTCTGCCTTGCGCTTCCCTGGAACAGCAGCAGCCCAGCCTCACACTGCAGTGAAGTATTAACTCATACCGAACACAGTTTGTCTCCGAGGACCCTCTTGGCCCCTTCGTCATCCTGTGCTGACATTTTAATCGCGCTTTTGTGGGAGCCGGCTGGCAGTTTGTCATCAGGAATGGCGCGGCGAGGGGCCAGCGCGGGCTGCGCGCCGTGGCGGCTGCCGGGGGAAGCAGCCCATTCTGACAGACTGAGCAATAATCTGAACTTACTGCGCTGAGCCTGTGGGACACCAGCCGGGCCGCTTTATCTTCTTCATTAAAGTGCGCTCAAAAAAAAAATCCATTTTCCTTTAAAGTCTCAGGAACAGATGGAGTAAAATTAATTGCGCCATTAAGTCCCGATAGACAATACCAGAGTGGTTTTCTTTCAACAGTGCATGTGTGTTACAAAGTGCTCTTCGTAAAAGGCAATTACTGCAACATTTGCCATAAAATAAAGGTTGCTTTAATGGGCAATAAACACAGGCTTCAAATTTTGTATGAAATGGGTCTCCAAAGGGCGCTGTTATAGGCAGCTCAAAGGCACAACTGACTTTAGTGTTTCTGCTCTGGCTCCAGCTCAGCTAGTTCGGAGAACAATGATTCCCACCCTTGGATATTTTGGGATGGAATTATGTACGCCGAGGCAGTGCCTGACCGGGCCCTTCGAGCCACCTCTTGCTGGTCAGGAAGTGGTGGCTGGGTGGAATCTGTCAGCCACAGTGAGAGAAGGACCTGGGGCCAGGGAGGAGGAGGAGGAGGACATTGCCAAGGCCAGGGCTGGTTCTTCTGCTGAGCGCAATAAAAAGGCCCTACTTCCTGACATCAGATCCACGCCAGTCTGAATTAGCACTGGGTTTGTTTGATGCAAAGCCTGGCATGTTTATTTATATTTCTTTTTAACACAAAATACTATGGAAAATGGATCCCACATCCTCGCAAACAGAGAGAGGGGACTACAAAAATGCCTGTGGGCAGCACTCAGAAGACAAGAGACAATAACATTTCTGTGCTGTTGGCTTTCTGGGCACCAAAACCCCAAACCAGTCCTTACCCCATTAACTCACCATCAAACAGTTTGTGACGACACTGCAAAGCCCAGCAATTCTAGCCAGGCTTGTTTGGTGTCCTGACCAGAAACAAAGCGACACATCCACATCATTCGCACCAACCGCTTCATCCTATTTGTCAACTTCACAGCCAGCCGCACCCCGGGAGTAAAACACTTCATTTACGCCCGCTTCAGTCCTACTGAATCACCGACCGCATTCAGACAGATGTCTCGCGGAACCGAACTGACACGCAATGACCTGCCAAGAACCCCCTCTTCTCCCTTGGAGGTGTGTGGCTGTCCCGAGGGCACCACAGTGCCCACACGCTTCTGGGTAGGGAAACAGTTTCTATCTGATTTTTGCTCAGATTTATTTGAAGAGGAGGGGAAATCATTTCAGCTCATTGTATTTTCACATTCCAGTAATTACAAAGCGAGCATGACATATAAATGATCCATTAATTGAAATATGGGCTCTATGAGCTCCAATATTTATAGTGTAAATCCATATTTAATTAAATAAAACCAATAATGCTCATTTCAAAAGGGAACACTGGAGCTTTTTATTTAACCATGTAGTTGATTCTCTTTGAGCTCGTTTCTCATTTTCACCTTTTGGTAAATCCCCGTGGTTGAGAGAGGTGGGGGGGAGCACAGGGGTGCATGAGGGTTAACGAAGAAGCCCCCCCCGCCCCAGCCCCGATAAGCAATCCCTGCTGATGGGGGAACTCTACACCGCTGTTACTATACCACTGCTTCTTCTGGGTAATAGCATCAGTCAGCACCTCTGACTGAGCAGCTTTAATCACCCACTTAATTGCCTTAATCGCCTTTTACATAACTAAGAAATCACAACACTGCAATTGTCTGCCTCTGACACACAGTAACATCAGGGGTGTGACATTAATGACGTAATTATATTAATTGCCGGAGGCTAATGTTTCAGGATCTCGAAGTAACAGACGCTAAACCCCCAAAACCACCGCTGCTGCTCCCTGGGCGCTCGCCGGATGCAGTGCAAAGGGCAGCGGCAGGGGCACCGCCAGCGCAGGCACAGCACCACGGTTCTTAGCACCCTGACCAGACAGCCTGTGCCCGTCCCGCTGCCCTGGGTCATGCAACAAGTACTCATACACCTCAAAAAAATATTAACTACCTACATGTGTATTGCTTTCTTTGGTACCTGTTGAGAATTGGTATCAAGGCTGTCCCCACAGTGGATGGAACTCGTTTACGGACAATCTGTCATCTTTTTAATCAGACTTTACCATGATGACATTTTCCTCCAGTTGATCAGTATTTAGATGCTACCTCCCTTTAAAAGGATTTTACCCCATTTGACCTTGCAGCACTATCAACCCTCCCTGCTATGGTGTTTATAAACTTTTAATACCTATTTATTCTGATTCTGTTAGTAGTCAGCTGGCAGCAGTAACCACTTCCAGTCCCTGCAAAACAAGTGGTGCCCCTGCTTCAACACAAGCAGATAAAGGTATTTGCATAGGTGCAAGAAGGTAGAGAGAAACAATCCTCAGTGCTGACAGGCACTAAGATTATGGTTTGCTTGCACAACAAACCAAATTTTAGGGTGGCATTTGCCTGATGAAAAGCCCCTGCAGCCTTCTCACTCAAAGAGCTGGTTGTGTATCGACTCACACTGCCAACGCAAACTTTACAAGAAGTTGATGGGTGAGTTTGTCCCAGAAACTTTACCCTGGAGGAGGAATCATCTGTCATCTCACAGCTAATACAAAGCCAGCGGAGAGCACAAAAGCCAACATAAACTTCCATCCTGTGCTTCAGCTACATGGGCAGAAACGTAACCACATAAACACACCTGACTCAGAGCACATTAATATCACTGGCATATTCCAGGAATGCACCACTCTGGGATTACACATCCTGCAGCTATGGCCTTGTCATGCTTGTCTATCCCCAAACACACCTTAAGAGCAAAGGTAAAAGCAAAGATCTTGTAGACAGCATAGGAAGAATATTCAGGAGCAAGCCATCAGATGCTTGGTGGCCTTCAACTCAAATACAGATGTATTGTCACCTGATGCCCAGTTGTGTTTAGAAGTCATGTAGATATGGAGCTTAGGGACATGATATAGAGTGGTCTTGATAGATTCAGGTTAATGGATGGTCTCAATGATCTTGAAGGTCTTTTCCACCTTAGAATCATGGAATCACAGAATCATTTATGTTTTGCTAGGCATTTCATGAAATAAGCCCTATTGCTCCTTCCAGCCCCATCCTTGCCAATGACATGGAGCAGAAGATAAGCAGTTACTTCTGTGAGTGATGCACAGCAGTGAATACAGGGTCTATTACTTTTTAAGTTCTATTTACAACTCCTCCACTATCTCAAGAGCTGGAAACGAGTCCTCAGTACAAGTTGCGTGAAGCAAACAAGATGCTAAGAGGTTTCATGGCTTTTTAGTGCTAATGACAATTAATAATAAATAGATACTGCAATAAGCTGTGCACTGAAAGAGTTCACGGAGACAAAACACACTTCACTCCCTGCACCCAGTGCTCATGGTCCACTGACTTCCTGAAAACCCTGGTACTGTCCAAGTGAAAGGAGTAGCAAACTGGGAGCAAAGTAACGGACCTGAATAACTGAGGAGCCAGAGTATACCTGACATTTAGTATCACAGAATCATTAAGGTTGGCAGAGACCCTCAATACCACCAAGTCCCAACCATTAACCCAGCCCCACCCTGCCCAGTAAGCCTAGTTTCCTAGTGCCACATCTACAGAAGCCAGCGTTTCCCTTGGTGGCTGTTGCAAGGTTGGTGCTCCATCCCTGCAAAGCCGCAGTTGTTAGTGTCCCATCTCCAGAGCCTTGTGCTCCTCTCCGAGTGGTACACTGGAGTAAGAAGATGCCCAGGGAGAAGCTGGACCTACCGAAAGCCTTGGGCCCTGCAGTTTGCATGGCTGGATTTTGGAGGCTGTTAATGAAGTGAAAAGGACAGGATCACATGCTCAACACCCCCCCAAATAAATCTGCAGAGCCCTCCGCTCTCCAGAAGGGTCTTCACCTCTGCTGTTCTGCATTGCTGAATTCATAGATGTCGAATTCTTTATCCCTAGGAAGCTAATTATTATGAAAGGTCAAAATAAATAGCCACACTTGTACATGAAGCTGTTGTTAATATAAAGGAGTAGACAACTCCAATTTACAAGCCATTTTGTTGTTATAATTACAGAGCTCCTTTCACCAGAGGGTTTGCAACCATTTGGTTTAATTATGAACTAAGGAGAAGAGAAGGGGGAGGAAGGACAGCAACGTCCCTACAGAACAGAGCTTTCCCAGGTATCACAACAGAGTACAGTGAGCATAAATGAAAGCTGGCTCCCATGGGCTTCCTTAAATGCTTGCCCTAAAGAAGAGGAAAGACGCTGTAGAGCCGGGCAAGCAGCCACCAAAGGGTTAAGCAGGCAGCCCATTAGAAATGTCCTTCAGTTCTGTGTCTGTTTTTCCTTACAGAACATTAAGCTCAGTGGGGCAGTCAGAAACCCCTGTGGTGCCCCCATTAAAAAAGATCAAGTCGCACATGTCGATATCACAGCTTCACCCATACTGTAATTTGTCTGACAGCAGCTAATGCTGCTGGTCATGGCCAGGGAAGACCAGGGCTGCCTTTTAAAGAGAGAGACCCAAATCCCCTTAAAAAAAACCAAAACACAAAAAACCCAAAAAAACTGTGGTCAAACTGCTCAACGCTATAAAGATGCAATAAGCATTCCTGCCACTCCTCCCCTCCCACTGGAAGAGGGATAAAGCCCAGCACACTGCTCAATAATCCCAGTAAAGGCACCGTCGGAGCACTAACAAAATGCTCTGGTGCAGTCAAAGCATCGTCCTTTTTTTTTCAGCCCCCCTTCCCCTTTCTTCCCTCTTTTGGTCCCTCCTTAATGCCAAAGGCATTAAAAGAGATGAAAACCACTCCATTGAGCTAGGTGAAACGTTAATCCATTGGCCTTACTTTGCTGGGAAACCAGGGTTTGAACGAGGCCCAGGGCATAAGCGAAATGAGTTTAGTGATCTCGGTTTAATTCTTAATAGGCCACAACAGGCATCACAGATACCGAAGATACAATATTAGGAAATCAAACCCTTTCAGAATTGTTTTTTCCTTTTGGCTAACGAGGGTCAGGAGAGAATTAATATAGAAATGAAAACCTTAAGCCAACCTAAATAGCTCTCTATCCAGTTACAGTGCACAAAGAGCATGGGAGATGCTGCTTGCGCACCCCACGGCTGAGGAGCCATTCTGCAGCCTGGCAGACGCTGGAAAAGCTGATCTGCAGAAATTTAAGGCCCCTATTGAAAGCAGGGGAGGGTTTCCAGTGACACCTCAGCAGATTTTGAGTCAAGCCCCGCAGAACTGCACGTAATGGGACTTTGAATAGTCCCATCGAAGCCCAAACTTGAGCAATGTTGGTAGAGTCGGGCTTTTTGCTGACGGCATCTTGAAAGCTTCAGATCCCTCCAAATACACTGGAGTGGGAGGGAACAAAACTCAAACTCCCATCCTTCAACTGGGATCATCCTTAGAAAAAACAGGGCTAAGAAGATGCCAGGTAAAGGGATGCTGCAATCATGTTTACATGGGAATTTTAGATACTTTCTATGTTTTCTTAGCTCTGGTTGTTGCAGCAGACAGATTTACTGGAGGTCTCCAGTGGAAAGTCAAACCTTTTAAATGGAGATATTTTGTAAACACCAACTGTCAGTACTAAGGAAGATCAATTTTGCTTTGCAGGAGGGTAAGGTGTCACTTTTTCACTCAGAAGGCAGGGAAGAAAGAATGCATAAAGACTGGATAGCAGAGCCTGGAATAAAACCACCAGCAAAACAGCTATTCAGAGAGATTCAACAGAAGCCGAATATTTGAAAGGGCAATGATGAAGTCCAGTGTTTAGTTCCCTGTGGATCAAACCCCATGGAATGCCAACGGCTGAAGTCTAGCTCAGCTGGGTGCACTGAGCTACTATCCTTGAAAATCCCCACAGGTTCTCTGGATTTGTCCCTGCTGTTTGGCTGTGGTCTCTTTGCTCTGCATTTTCTCATACTCTGCACATCAGGAGCTGATCGCATGATGTCTCAGCAGATTTACAGAACCAAGAGGCTGGAGATATCGTCTGGTTTGCATCAAAGGCAGCTTTGTCATGCACCAGGAGAACCTGAGTTGACTCTTCCTGATTTGCAAGAAGCAAGAAAAGACCTAGTGCTATTCAGAGGCTCCTCTGGATGAGCACCCTTTTCCTGAGCTCTGCCTCCTGTCATGTATCCCTCTCCCAAGAAGGAGAAGCCAAAGCTGTGGAGTGCCCATGTGAGGGAGGAGTTCCAGGACACAGCAGGCATGATGCAGAATAAATGCAGGAGGGTGAGCAGCCCAGCTACGCCAAGACTGGGTTACTACCAATTTCTCTCCGGTTTCACTCCTTCCCTTTGGTACACCCCACCGGCAGCACTGCCTACGCAGCCCTGTTTGCTCCCAGGCTCTGCATCACAACCCTCCTGCCCATCACCAAGCATAACACACTCCGTGTCTCCTTTCAGCTTCCCCTTGCAGACCAGATGATCTTAAAATACCTGATTTCAGGGACCTTAACTAAAAAAAGCCAGAAAACAACAAAAGAAAAAGCCCCCCTCAAGCCCTCAAACACCTCCAGCAGAGTTCACTAAGATAACAAAAAAGCAAATCCATTGCCTACAGAGCAACAGGGACATAAACCCTTCAGGAGGCTGCCTTATCTCACCACACAGAAATTTAATCACCCAGCTCGCTACACATCAGGGTGGTGAAATACATCCTAGTCTTGATGCTTGCAGAAAACAAGTTCTTCTTTTAAAAGGTGGTAGCAGTGACATACTGGAGAGAAAAATAAATATATATATAGACGTAACCATCAGTGTGTGATAAGAGCATTTCCATGCTGGTGGCCTCATGCATGCATAAAGCAAGGGTCCACAGCGAGCTACAAGAGCATTAAGGATGGTCCTGGATGGCTCCATTACCACTCCATCCATGATCGTGCCAAGGGAATAAGAATGATTTAAAAGTTTACCTAACAAATTGCAGACAGGCTTGGCAACACGTTTCTAAAATAAAATGCCTTCAGCTAGTGTCGAGAGGTCCACTGCATGCTGAGTGTGCTACAGGTTTGACTCCTGCCTACGAGGGTGATAGGAAGAGCTGGCAATGCCCTGTTGAATGTGAATTTGCTCAGCCTGGCTGTCCCAGCTGGTCTCCCTGTTTCCCTGAAGGTGCAGGTGTTAAAACAGATTATGGGTTCAGCTCAGTCGCACTGCTATGGTCTCAGAGGGAAAAGCCTTGCAATACAACCTCGGTTTGAAGGGGCATTTATACATCATAACCTCAACAGATGACTGAAAATGAAAGCACAGGAGATGCATTATTCTAGGAAAGACAAGAGAGACCTAAGGATGGAACAAGGAATTAAGACCTACAAAGCGCAATCCAGTCTAGAACTAGTAACAGATTTTGGGTTGTACCAAATGTTTTTGCAGCCATTTCAATCTGCAATAAGCCTCTTCTCCGCCAGCTTTGCTCGGGCTGGTATCCTGCTACGCTTCAGGGAGACACAAAACGTGTTTGACTAAAGAAGAGGCTTTGCAGTTAAAGGTGCAATCTGTGCTGATAATGTATTCCTGCACGTAATGGCCTGAAAGTACTGTATTCATGTATGAGCTTTCTCAAAATTATTTATTAATGGGAGAGATCATATAAGATATTGCTCCTTAATACGCTTGAAAGACTCCCATAAACACACGGAATCTGACTCTCTGCTCTTTGGAGAGGCGTATAGGAACCAAGTTGCATGCAGCCACGTTACACCAACACAAAACTACCCTAAGAAAGGGCAAAAAACAAGAATGTCTGAGGCCAGAAATCAGCTCCCCTGGCTCCAGCTCAAGAGCACATGAACCTACAGTCATTGTGGCTGTCATATCACACCGGGTTGCTATGGAGATAATTGCAATGTCATAACTAAAGGCTAATGTCAGCTCCAGGTTTTACAAGGAAATGATTGGATTGTATTTTTAATTTACCCCCAAATTATTGCAACTTCTCCATCAAGAAGAAAATGTGAATTGTACAGTGAATTTTTTGACAGCCACAGAGCAGAACTTTTGTGGCTCAGGATCCAGAAGTTTTGTGTCACTGGGCTTCTCTGAAGGTGTTTTCAGTTGTTTCTAGGCACAATTATACTGAGACAGGAAGACAGAGGATACCAGGCTGCACATACATAAGCTATGACAATAATATACCTCCGTTTTATGAAGTATGTATACTTCTGTATGTTGGTCTCCTAACCTGAGCCTCATTTAGCAACTCTAACTATTTTATTAACAATATTAATCAGTGCTTTCAAAATGCTCTCCTGACCTGAGAGTTGTTAAGTTGCTCTCTGGTAAAAACACATGAAACAAAATGAAATTTTAAATTATCTTCACACTTGTCTGACCATGCTTTCTGCCCTTTGTGCCTGAACTGGTGACTTCCAAGCTCCCAAGCTAAATCCAGGCCAGCATGGGGCCAAGCTGCTGTTTTCTTTGGGACTAACTTCAAAGTCAATAAGCTCTTGCACAGCTCCAGTCCTCTGGTTGCTGGTAGCAAGCAGCGGTGGTGGTGTTGCCGACGGTGGTCCTGACAATGGCACCAGAGTGCAAGCTTTGCAAGGCAAGGACCAACAGTGCTGGGAAGTGCCATATGTAATTATGGCATTATTCAGAATCTAACATAATCAATATAAAATATTGACCAACCAAATAATCAATCCTCATCGCACAAGTAGTTTTACTGAAAGCTCTGCTGTGCAGCCCACTTTGAATGCAATTGTCAACAATACCAAGTCACGTCAAAATCTAGGAGACTGAGCAACCTGCAGAACGTGCAAGAGAGGAAAATGGAAGTGTTCATCTTAACCTGCTCTCTTCTGTATCACTACTTCATTATACTGAGACAGTCGTTTAGTTTAAGCTTAATGTCAAAATGATAGGAGATGCTGCCATGGAGACACCTCAGCCCACAGAGGCTGTTACTTGTGGGGATACCCAGATGAAGCATCTCTGGCGCACATGACATCAGTTCAGGTTGTGCCTGTCACACCCAGCCTGCACTCAGCACTTCCCAGCCGTGGCAAACATCAGTTATGCCACAAATCACGCTCGTGGCCTTCCTCAAGAAAGGCTGTGTCCCACCTCCAGAGCAGAGGTGCAGCTGCGCTGAGATGATTGATAGCAACAAGAAGGAGAGAGGAGAAGAAAGATGAATGCAGACAGTCTGTAAGTTGGCACAAAGGAAACATGAAACAAAGATTAAATGTTTCCAACAATTTCCATCCTATTTTCTAACTGTTGGCAGCTTGGGTTTGACATATATGGGAAAGAAAATGGTCTAAAACCATATACAGTGATGTTTAGTTCTGTTGACACGATTATCTTTCTCTTCCGTCATATTAAATGCCTCTGCTGCCCAAAGCAAATTCTACGAGATAAACACCAGAGCATTTTTCAATATCAAATACTTTGTCTTTAAGCTTTGCTTGTTGTTCAGATACATTACAGCCCAAAGCTGAATGACACAACACATGAAATGCCATCTTATTCTGGCATTCTAATATCAAGGAATTTATTGTCATTGTCAGGACACTAAGGATTAGTTGAGTATTAGGAGGATATACATTAAAATATAATGTGCCTAACATATAAAATGTAATGACTGCTACGAGAGCAGGACCACACTTGAGTAGACAAGCAGAAGCAGACGCTGTTGGAAGCCATTTGGCCCAGTTCGGAAAAACTGGTGATTAAAATAACAGGCAAATCCCAAACTGGCTCTTATGAGGCAACTTCAGTAAGCTCGTGCTTCTTGCCTCTATTGCCTGCTCTGTCCAAAGCCACCCAGCTAAATTCAGCCCAACAAATGCCCCCTTCTGCTCCTCCAGCCATTTAAGGCAAGAACTGAAGTCCTTAATCCCTTTACAACCCCCACTCTGACACCCCACAAACTGCCCCAGTTGGGAAACCTCTAGGCAGAACAGTTCTCATGAAGAATAGCACCAGCTTTAGGGAAGCCACCACCCCCTCAGAGTCACAACATTGTCTCTTCTGTCTCGCATGGGATCACTAAAAGAAAAATGAGCATGTTCAGAAAGGTACCAATTAGAGAGCGTTAAGCACATGACCGAAAAAGAAGGCACAATGATGGGAAAGGCAGCGAGTAATAAGTAAGCTGCACTTCCATAATTTCATAGGAAAATCCTTGGGGCACAGCCAGATTCTGAAATAAGAAGGCTGTATTTATAGCAATCAGTTTGGTTTGACATATTTCCCCTAATATGCTAAATTACTCCTTCACTATCATCATAACTTCCCCTCAGTCATTGCTCGGCATCTTCTATTAGGCTGGCCTAAAAGCACTTATCGAGCTTCTCCGGCTGTGACCTCTTTAAAAGTGTGTTAATTCTGACAGCAGCCGGCACGCGGGGAAGAGGACGTGTACAGCACACAATTAACCTGCCCGCGGGCTGCCACCGCCTTTCCCGAAGAGCAAGAGGCTAGTTGGCTTCTAACAAGGCTTTGCTATTTCTAATCTCTGTCCTTTTGTCCCCTTCTAGTGTGCTTCTCCACCTCTCCACCCAGACACACCGCCTTGGTGAATCATTACATCCCCAGCAAGGGCAGAAGGATGGAGAACCTCTGTCTGCCTCGCTTCTTACCAAGATGAGGAAGAATTGCCCTTGAGGAATGGCAACTTGCCTGCTTGCCTGGAGACCAAAGACCCTCAGGATTCCCTGAATATCCACTGAATCCTCAGAGTTTAGACTCCTCCACGGATAATTTTACGGACGACCTGCACAGCCCATGGTTATACAGAGACACAACTGCAAGACGTGCATTTGACAGCCATTGACTCCCATGTCTCTTTTGTGTATGTTGATGGCCAGAAGACCCACACACGGTCCTGGATCTGTTGTGTGACACTGTACATATCGATGGTGAATCAAAGTCCTTGCCCTGAAGAACTGAAATTCTGAAGAGGCAAATCTGTTATGATAAAGCATGTCAAATCTAATCACCGGCCAGCATCTCCACTAATGCCTTTCCTCATCCTTCTCAGCCAGTCCCCAAAAGAACAGTCATCGCAGCCCCGTACGATCGCTGTGTGGCAACCCCTGGCTCGTGGGAATAATGCTGTTTAGTATTTCATAACAAATACACCCAGTGATACCTTTATAATGATCATCTTAACATAGAGCTCTGCTATCCTCCACACGTTAAGTGACAATACGTAGTTCTGATTTTATTTTTCACGCCACCTGCGTTCTCGCTCACATCAAATAGAGACTTTTCCTGTAGAGCCAGGACTGGAAAAAAGATAATGCCTTTTTTTTTTTAAGGGGGGGAAAAAAAAAAAATCATGCTTCTTCAACCTTTTTTCCTCCTGCTACTCGGGTGCTTGTCTTTAATGAGCAGCTCCAAATGACAGCTTTAATCACTGCCTCTGGCCACTGAAAGAGGCCGTTAATGATAGGAAAGAACAGAGGACCATTTGCATCAATCAGCTCTAGTCTAAATCACTTTTTATGATAATGCATCCAAGCGAAGAAGAACGTCTCTGATGTCTCCTGCATGATGATGTACCACAGTGCTGTCTCCTCATCTCAGACCTCCACATAAATCTCTTAAAGATGCACACACACCCCACCCTGTGCTGCCAGCGCTGGCCCTCGTTTTCTACACCATTAATGATCTACCACCAGGGTAGAGTCGGGAGAGGTTAAGCAATCAGTTCATTGAGTTTTCACTTTCTGCAGGGAATGCCCACTGCTCCGGGTGAAGGGGAGGGGAATACACAGACAATGCCTGATCTGTCAAACAAATACAATTTAGGATCCACATAATTCCTGGTTTGCCACCCACTGACATCAGGGGTTGACAGAGAAAAAATACGGGGCAAAATCCAGAGGGTTCGGTCTGCCACGGCATTGCATCTCCTCTACATGCAAAACTGAAACGCTGCTAAGGCTTTACTCTTGCGAGTACACTTTATTTACACAGAAGTGCTTTCAAAGAGACTAATCCCATAAGTACAGATTACTCCCCACCCCCACCGCGGAAGGGTTTATAGGATCAAGGCACAGTTCTGTAATACTAAAACAAAAACCCTGATCCTGTACAGGACAGTGCCCTGATTAGATACTGGACCGAGACAGAAGATCTGGTCTCAATCTCTGACCCAGCCACGGGTTGAGGTCCCATGCCTGAACCAGCATTCTGCAAACGGATCTACAGAAGTTATTCTTCTTCCCAAGCTTCAGCTCCAGTGCACAAAGGACTTCAGCTGCACTGGACATGGGGACAATATGCACCTGTGCATACAACTGTCTATATAGTCTCTATGAGCTATATGCCAGCCTCACTGGGAAGTGCTTCCCATTTTAAGTGTGATGCCGGAACAAGCAATGCTCAGTACTTTATTTATGTTCTTTGTGTTCTCACTGACTTCTGGATCCTCCTGTAAACCACGATGAGATGTAAGGAAGAAGTTCTTCACTGTGTGGGTGCTGAAGCACTGGAACAGGTTGCCCAGAGATGGTCTGGATGCCCCATCCCTGCAAGGCCAGGTTGGACAGGGCTTTGATGAAGATGATCAAGACGGCTGGAGTTGGGTGACCTCTGAAATGCCTCCAGAACCCAAGCCATTCTATGACGGTCAGGACATGCTAATCAGCTTTCAGGGAAAAAGAGAAGGCAAGGTACCTAAATAGGCAATTGTATTTAATCTAGTGATTCAATAAAATTTCTTTTTGCTTACGGAAACAGGCTAACCTCTGCAGGGCTTAATCTTCCACAGCAAAGAGGGCTTACAATGCCAGCTAAAGTCACCAGACACTTTTAATCTCCTGATTAAAACCAGGACTACTACGATTGTATTTATCGGGAATAAAAGGATGGAAGAGAAGGATTTGTTTAGTGGGAGAAAAATGCTGACTGACTCAAAAAGATGATACTCCAATTCTCTGTATGAAGAATCCTTACAAGAAAATTGCCCCTTTAGCAACACATCAGGTTCTGGTGGATCATTGGAGCCACATGTGAGAAAATGCCCTAATGAAGTCAATGAAGCTCCCGGTGAGCTCCACGGCTCTCAGCAAAAGTCAGCCAACCTGGTCCCAGCAGTCTGATACCAGTGTCCAACAGAGCTAATGGGAAGACTCACAGCGACTTCAGTAAGCTCTGGATTGGGGCAAAAACCAAAAAAATAAAAAGAATTAAAAAAAAGGGAGGAGGAGAAAGCACACAACAGCTGCAGCCCTCCTAAGCCTCTCTTCCTTTTTTTTTTTTTTTAAAAATGCTTCCCTCGGCGGCTTTATTTCATTTTATTATAATAAACTTCAAAAGGTGTATTTGATCTGCCAGCATGTTTTTCACTGTCCACCAGGAGTTCATTTCATCTGCGCAGTGTAGCAAATACTGTACATCAGGTTAATTTTCATTTCAGCTGTACAACATACATTATTGTTTCACTGCTTGGCTTAAGTGAACTCCTGGTGGATGCAGTCAAAACCATACCAGCAGATCAAATGTACTCTTTGAAGTTTACTATAATGAAATATCTTTTTAAAAAAAAAAAAAAGCTTTCAGAAAAGCTTTAAACTACGTTGAACTGTTTGGAGCATTTCAATGTTTGGGCCTGTCCCTCCTAAAAAGCAATGAGAGGCTTCGTCCTCTCCAGGTTTCACTGCTAGCAGAAGTCACATTATGGATGAAGAAGAAATTAAACTCTCCTCTGCACTGCTCAACTTCACTGAGCTTGGGTTGGATCATGGGCCACACCAGCAGATGCTGTAGGAGCCTTGTCATTTATATGGCCAGCAAAATGAAAAAAAAAACAACACAAAAACCCCAAGAAACAGATGAAACTAATGATTTGCAGGTGGGATTGGACTCTGAGGCACATATGAACTATCTTCAAGTTAGCTCTAGGAACATGGTAAATGTAGTTACAAATCACAGCGATTAGTACTGGCCTTTGAAAATGTCACAGGGCAGTAGCATCCTTGGCACGAGGTCTTCTAGAACTACCCAAGGATCCTAACCCTTCTCTCATGGATCTGTCTTGGTTCAGTTTAATTATTCTCCTGTTTCTTCACCCTCCAGGTTACCCGGGCTCGTTTCACTGAGCCAGCACAGAGTACAACCCGCAGAAAGGTCACTGAACTGCACATGCAAAAGGCAGGGACCTCTTGCACCACCTTCACCAGTGGGAGACTAACTTCGAGCTGCTTCCACACTGATACATCCTTCACCACTTTTGGAGGAGACAACCTGACCCCAATTTCCAGGAAACTTTGCTGACTGAAAGTCTTCTGCTTTGGGAACACCTACAGCTTGTGATTAAGTAGGATTTACCAAACAGGATTGCGTCTCTGTAATAAAGCAGCTTTGCTAAGAAGTTAAAAAACCCAACCCTGCGAAAGCGCCCAAGGGCACGTTAAGGCTGCTCAATTATTATTGATGGACACTTGGAACCAATTTCTGAAACACTCAGCCAGTGCAAAGTGAGCTGCAGGGTTATTTCACAAGCGAAATGAGTTTAACGCTCACAACAGCACGTTGGTGCATGTTGCACAGCCGCAGCTCAGCCCAGTACAGCTCACCACCACACATGTCCCACCAGCATGTCCTGGCTGTCCTCACCCCTTCCCCTGCACGTGTTTACCCAGTGAACAGCTAACAGCATGGTTGTTTGCAGGGACAGACTTTAAATGGCTCTACACTCCTGTCAGGAAAGCACAGAGCTGTGCTTTCCTCCCACTACCATCTCACCACCACGATCCCATTTTGGACAAAGTAATGAGTGTTTGCAACCCTTCACAGAAGGACGCAAAACAAGACACTCTGTGTACCCCATTAGTTTTATGCATCTCGCAAGCGTGGTTCCCTGGTTTAGAAAATCTCCCACAGCTTTTGGTTCCCTTTGAACAAAACAGCGTTGGACTTCTGATGAATAGCTCAGCTCAAAATACACTCGGAGGCTTTTCCTTGAATTTTAACTTGGAGTAAATAACCTACAGTGAAGCTAATTGTATTGGAAATTCAGAATATTGAGGAAACGTTACATGTGATAAATATTTACCCTAAAGGAATTCAAAGGGAGTCTGTAACAATTTATTTCTAACCAATACCAAGTCGCATTAAATTGCAGGGAGAACGCAGCCCCGAACCCTATATTTTTCCAACTTGTACTAATGATCGTTCTTTGTGAAAAATGCCAGACAACAATGTCCTTTAACCATGCAGCTATGTACAATAACGTGAGTTTCTACTCTGCGTTAGCGCATTTCATCCTCACGTGCTCTGCAAAACAATGCACTGATTCTGCTTTCACTCAGACTGGTGTAACTAATTAGACCCAACTAGAATTACTCCTGATCCTATTCATGTAAACAGTCTTGATGACTTCAGCAGGGCTATTAGTGAAAATAAGGACTCACACAGAGTAAGGATTTATAGGCTCAAATCCTCTCTACTTGAAGCCTCAGTAAAACGCAGTCAATTCCAACATGGAAGGAGAAAGCGGAACTGTGTTCAGCGTACAGGTGGAAAAGGTAAAAAGAGGAATGTTTTGGCCAAATAAACTAGGAGAAAAAAATCACTCTCTGAAAGAGCTGTCAAACAGGAGATCAGGTACTGACATTTTCAAACAGAGAACTCGGAGAGAGGCTCTGAAAGGCACTGGTGACATGAGAGGCCACGAGAGCTCAGCACCCCATAGTTTCCACTGAAGTCCTTGCTCAAGAAAGGTATTTGAGAACATGGCTTACCCACACAAGATTCTTCCTTTAAGTCAAAACTAGTGAGAACATGCATGGAAATATAAATGGTTTCATTTTAAGCTTGGCTTGGAAATTCAGATCAGCCTCATGTTTCAAATGGACCAGTTTGTCCAGTGCCTAAATTCAGTCACTTAAGCTAATGCTAAAGCAGATTATTATGAAATAAAAGGTTCTTTTAAAAAATAAAAAAAAAGCAAAAGCAAAGTGGGGGGAAGAAGCTGTATTAATCACTACCAGAAAACATCTGTTTTTAAATGAGGTGGTTTTGATCTACGCTGTTTGTGATGCAGGAGGAAAGCTTTGCAATCCATATGACAACCAGATCTTCATTTTGTTGGGATTAGGGGTCAGCACAAGGGACTGGGGGAGGGAGGAGCTGGAGGAAGAAATTCCTGTAATGAATGCCAGGACGCTCACTCTACAAACACAACCTACAGAACACGAGCTGCAAGCCCACTTTCAAAACTTTGGCTTGACTTACAACAGGACAAACCAATTAGGAACCTGAAGGTTCTGTCTCATTTGCAGATACAGCAGGGTTCTCACCAAACGACTTGAGTGGCACACAAAGAGCGGCTTCAAAATGGAGATGTTGCAAACAGACATGCAGGAAGAGTCACTTCACAAGCACAGAGACAACAGAGGTCACAGAAAGTTTTGCTACTGTTTACTATTTCTATAGTGGAAACTATCTGAGAGAGGATAACATCATAATGGTCTTTCCTAGGTGACATCTGGAGAGACAGAGACTTGCTCCTGCCATCAGCAGACCAAGATCAGGATTGACCAATTTGCCAACTCCTCTTCCTGGGCTTTATTTATAATTTAAATGCTCTAAAGAGACAAAAGTGAAGAAAAGCTTTTGCTCAAGAGTCAATTCTGCAGCAAGTGAAGGACATCTTGATGTGGAGAGAGCAGCGATACTGTGCTGAGAGGTCTCTGCATGAGTTGCTTATCCCATCTTTATCCCATCCAGCAGCCAGGGCATTTTAGATGATGGTGCTTGAGACACTCCAGTGACTGGAACTGGCTTTCTGAGCTTACAGAATAGAGGGGTCTCAAAAGTGCTTGGAGAATGTGAGGCAAAGGTGAAAAGTAGTTTGGATTACAGGCCTATGACAAGCCAACTAAGTTGCTTAGTTGGTAGTTCTGTCTCTTCGCCAGAAACGCTGATAAAAACAATCTCAAACCTGGTTTATTCACACACACACAGAAGTTCCTCTCACCTCTGGATTCTGTGGTGAACATGTAATGCAAAACACATTTCCCTGGAATAATTTGTCTCACCCATCACTCTTGTCACCACCGTTCCTTTCTCTCCTCGGGTAGGTTGACAAACACTGCCTTAGAAAGGTCTTTGTGTCACTATTTTTCCGCACCTTCTCACTGCTCACAAGAAATTCAGGAAACAACCCCAAGATGTGAAAGCAAAGCTTCTGACCCCAGGAAATAGTGGTAAAAACAAAACAACTGAAGCAACACGTTTCCTCCTGCATTATGAGAGAACTACATTACAAGTGTGGCAGAAGTTTACTTTTCACAGAGGCTGGGATAAACATCCGACAACTTGCACTGTAATCACAGAACGTTAGGGATTGGAAGGGACCTGAACACTATTAGTTTGATGCTGTGTTTAACATGGCTCCTTATCTTTGCTCGTACACATAGCAGTGGCTGGCAGGCTGAACAGGCTAAGTAAGTGAATACATCACTCCCTCCCCACTTGTACTTCCCTCGTGCTTTAACCATACATTAGAGTGCTCAATTAAATGGGCTTAATTAATCCACAAACTAAGTCTGGACTTGATGATCTTCGAGATCTTTTCCAGCTTTGCTTTAAAATTTATCACAGAACTACCAATGGTGAGAGGAGTGTTCACCTCATGTACAAACGCTTCTAAAAGAGGTACCCTGGGTGCTCGGAAGTGCCTGAAGAAGGAAACTCCACTACTGCTTTTGTACCCTCACTCAAGATTGTGGATAACAAAGTGGATTCCAGATCGCCCACACCCACTTGCCAAGGCACAGGCCAAAGGGCACAACAGATCTGACACTTGTTTTGTGCCCAAGTGTTCTTCCCAAGTGACTATCCAAGGACGTATTTGTGGAAGAACATGTTCTTCCTATTTACTTCTGATTGCCCAGTCAATTTGCAGGCACACAACTCAGAGGCCATTTCCACACCAGGACAAAGGCACAAGCTTCCCTTTGGGATCCTGGACCCATTGTGGGTCCTTCCTTCTGTCACCTTGTGATTCAGGCTACAATGACAAGCTGTCAATGGGTCAGCTAGAAGTTTGAGCTAGAGGAGAAGGCTGTTGCCTACTTATTAAGTGGTGTGTCACAGGGAGCGCTCATTACAGCCAAGCTCTGAAATCTGTGTTGGCTTGTGATTAGTTTTCTGGTAGAATTAAGGTTTTGGCTTTGACCTACAAAGCAGTGAATGCTTTGGGCACTAATTACTTAAAAGCTCATTTCTCTCCCTGTGCAGTAACATGACAAGTTGTGGTTAGTGGGTGTTCTTTAGCTGACAGTCCCTTGGGGGTTGTCTTCACTGCAAAGTTAACTTAAATAACGTAAGTCCTATCAACACACAGGAGCCCGTGACCCAGAGCCCAGGCACGCACTTTAATTCTCTCATCAAGGGACATAAGTTAAACCTTCTGCACTGCTAATGCTCAGGCTAATGTGACAGACCCACCGTGCAAGCACTGGCAACTGGAACGGATGTGCTCAGAGTTGCTTAATGCCAGTGCTCAGATCTTCCCGGCCTCCCTGCAAGGACAAACAAGTGCTGCCACCGCGAGCTGTGACGGATCCAGAGGTACTATTATCCATCCAAGGAGCACTGCCTGGGCCAAAGAGGGAATAAAGCAGCAAGATCCATCCCAGTGCAATAAAGTCAACAGTGCAATTATCACAGATTCATAGAATCATTCAAGTTGGAGAAGACCCAAGTCCAACAATCAATCTGTTCTTACACAGATGGCTGCAGCTTGAGTGCAGGTTCCTTTGGTTAACTCTTCAGACAAGACAACAGTGAAGAGCACAACACAGGAGCCAGTGGTCTTACCTAATGGCCCCGGGTTTGTTCTGAAGTCTCTGCAAGAGACATCCTTGCTCTTCAGAAGGCTGGTTATGACAACATGTGGTTGCACTGGTCTTTCAACTCCTGCTGTTCCCCACAGAGATTAAGTTTTAAAACAGCCAGCAGTAATTTCTATCAATTCTGTGCATTTAAAAACTGTTTTTGAAGTTTCTGTAAGTTAGATAGCCCTTTGTTGCATTTAAAGGATCACTCAAGGAAAATATGGACCCATGCTGGCTCTATTTCAGACTGCAAAGTAATGAACAACATGCTACCCACTCATGGCTTCAAAATTCGAGCCATCTTCTTAAACTCTGAGCTTATTGGATATTCACCTGCTCCAAGAAAACTTTCATTGCAGTGCCTGCCTTCAACTGCCCAGTGCTGAAATGAAAAGGCAGGTAACCTCTCTTATGAAGACAGGCTGAGAGAGTTGGAGTTGTTCAGCCTGAAGAGGAAAAGACTTTGGGGCACCCTTCTAGTGACCTTCCAGTCCCTGAAAGGGGCTGTCAGAAGGCTGCCTTCACAAGGGCAGGGAATGAGGGGTCATGGTTTGAAGCTGGAAGAGGGCAGTTTAGGCTGGAAATGAAGAAAAAGTTCTTGAATCTAAGGTTGAGGGATCCCTGGAACAGGCTGCCCAGAGAGGTGGTGGAGGCCCCATCCCTGAAGCCATTCAAGATCAGGCTGGCTGGGGCTCTGGGCAACCTGTTCTGGTGAGTGATGCCCTGCTTTATTGTAGGGGGGTTGGACTGGATGACTTTTGAAGGTCCCTACCAACCCTATGATTTTGTGATATTATTATTCTATTATTATATACAAATAATCATCAAAAATTTAACTGACACAGCAAAATACCCCGATGCAGGACCTGTCGTTAACTTCCTGAATTTAGGTTGGTGTGAGTAGACGACATCAAGAAAATAATCCTACAAGCAAACTCCTACTGCTGAGAAAAAATATCCCACACAGGCAAGTTCACAGCAAGAAACAAACCTTCCGTGATAGTCCCTAGCACAGCATCAGACATCAACATCTATTCCAGAGAGACAGCTGAAGGGAACCTATTTCACATGCACCTGCTTCCCTCTCTCCCTTCTAAGCTTTGTTTCCAACCCTGCTGCCCTGTGAATTTTCCATGCTTCATGTGCTTTGCAATTGATCCTTTGGGCTCCCTTATGCACTCGGGGCATACATGATTTTTCCATAATAAAGAGACCTTTAATAAAACATTAAAAACACTGAAAATACCAAATAACTTCATCTCCAGGACCACAAGCATACATTACCTATCCAGTGGGACCTCAAGGCAACAACTCCCAAGACATTATATTCCCCACTGCCATGAAAATGTCTTCTGGGTATGTGCCTGGACTCCTCACATTGTACACGTGTCACTCAGTGATAGCTTTCAGATGTCAACAATATTAGTCAATCAAGTACAAAAGACCAGACAGGACAAAAAGGTCAGTTTGATCATGAGAACATCCTAGATTTGTTTCACCTGATGCTGCTTTTTAGTCAAAAAAGGGCTTTAGCCCACACACTTCAACAACGGAGGTTAATGTTATTTATCAGTCAGCAGTTTCTGCACTACGGTTTCTATACTCAAGGATAATAAATCCTCAAATCTGGCACTTCCAAGTTTCCTGGTGCTGAACGGTGTTCTGCACAGGTTTTCAATCCCATATATGCAAGATCCAAAAGCCATTTCATTCTGTCCTTGACTGCACATGGTGTCACAAGCTCTGTTGTCACTGCACCCTATTAAAACCAGGTTCTCTCATGCTTATTTCTTGCAGTCCACTCGCTTCCTGTGCTGGTGTCACATGCTTGACTAAATTTCACTGCCCCACTTCTGAATTCCCAAACTTAGCAGAAGCTAAAAGCACAGATTTACTTTTTATTCTGAGACACTGCGTCATCAGCTGGTTATTTAAAACTTTGTTCCGAGATGCTGAACCCAAGAGGCCAAGACTTTCCACTTAATAGGAATGAACAGACTCCACAACACATTACTGGGTACATGCTTTTGCATCATCATTAGCCATAATGATCTATATTTCAGAGAGCATCTATGTCCCATAAGGTTCCCCTTCTCCCTTTATAACACATAGTACGCACACGTGGAAATGAAGGCATCTGTGGCACAAAGCACAACAGCAGCAGCAAGCCACGGGAGCTTATGAAGTATTTATCAGTAAGTGGTACAAACTGTAAAACTTCCAGGATGAGTGGTAAAGTGTTACTAAAATCAGGTATAAAAGTCAGTCATCCTAATTCGAGGTTACTAATGTGGCAGTTACACTTGGCTAGGGCTCTTGGCACTGGTAGTTAACACACAGAGGAGCTTACACACTCCACAGACAGAATTAAACACATCTACACACTACAGAGGAGCTTCATAGGAGAACCAGCTTTTAATGAAGGAGTTCAGACTGTTTCCAAGCATCCACAGCTTCAGTTTATTGTTTAAGGCATAAGAACCCAAACCTTTCAACTGTTTTTGGCTTGTGACCCTTACTCTGACACTTCTCAGGCCCAAGCTACTCTCCCCCGATCTTGACCATCTTGGTGGGCAGCTCCAGAGAGGATTTGTCCCAAATATCACACTACAGGAGTAAAACATTTGTCACCCTGGGCAAACAAGTGTTCATGAACAAACGAGAAGACAGTGCCTACCTCACACCTGTTTGTAAGGTTTACACAATTTACTAGGATTGGAAGGGGCCTTCGAAGACCACTGAGTGCAACCCTCCTGCTCAAGCAGGATACAAATTACTGAAAAGTTTACACAGGCAGTTCAACAGTGACATGAGCTATGGATTAAAAAGGGGAGCGTTAAGTCTCTTTTTAACCCTCCACTTTCAGACCACGTCATTAGAAATCAAATCTTTTTCAGGCTCACTTTTTAAGCCTCCAAACCACATGGAAAACTGTACATTCAGTCCCTCACCAAAATCCACCATATTTCCCTTTCCGCTGCACTTCCCCTTAGAAGAACTTCCCAAAAACAACCACGTTCTCAGCATGCTGGACCTTACTCTGGTTCTCATGTCCTTTCCCGATAAAACACAACAAAATGCACTATAATTACACAAACTCTTAATTAAACTGGAGTACTTAATGCAGCTCCAAGGTTTCTATTACCAGTGGTAATGGCATTCAATCAGGATGATAGACTTCCCTGTATTACTGAGCTCTTAATTGCTAATCACCTTCCTAGGTAATAATTACTAAAATGCTATTGGAAAATATGTTTTTAAATACAGATAGAGCCATGAACTTCTGTTTCTTTACCTGCGAAGTTTGAAGCATGATGAGCCAGCATTAGCTGGAGAGCTGCTCCTCTCCTTTGCTCTGGAAGGGCACCAGCCTGGGTCTGCTGATCCCATGCTTGCCTGGGCAGCAATCCTGATGGCCAGTGCAAACCACTGCACAAAGTAAAAGTGGCTGCTGGAAACCTGTTTCTCTCACAGCTTGGAACTGCTGAATCCCAGGAGCAGAGCACGATCCTGACACGCTGATGGAAAGGCATCCCAGGATGGCAGTCACAGATCCAGGAAGAGCTGTGTCTACCCACCAGTCCCAGTGGGCCTCTGAGCTGTCTTGTTACTCAGCACCAACCCCACAACCTGCCAACAGCTACAGGTCACAGCTGCTGACACTTTTGGCTGGGCCAAGACACAGTTGGTGTCATCAGTGCAAATGAGGGCAAAAGAGTAGAGCTCCTGCAACCCCATGGCAAGTTTCCACATGACTATGTGAGACATTAAGTTTTCCCTCAAAGAAAGGAAATTCTTAATAAACTAAGTACCCCTCATGAAGACAACTTCTAGAGTATAAATGTGAGAAACTTAACATCCAGTAGAAGGAAGTGGGAGGTGGTGTCTTTCACCTGGCAGTGGAAGACCCAGGGTGGCTGGCTGGTGACTTTTCCAGACTCTGGTAGTCTTGGAAACTTCACTGCTGTGACAGAGTTAAATCAGATTTAAAACACTGCAAGAGCAAATGTGACTCCAGATTCCTTACAGTTACTCACAGCCCATCCCCAAACCCGCAGAACCAAACACGAAGCTTTCCTTTAATGATCACCGAATGACTCACGCGCTACCAGCATAAACATCTGGAAACCAAATTCTGTTTCATCTGTGGCCAAATCAGATCTTCTTTAGTGTTTTCCACACCTCAAAGAGCTACTTCTTATTCTCACAGACAATGCAGCACCTAGAAACACCCAGAAACACATCTGCAACCCCCTAGATCCTAAGCTGGAGCACCTGTGTTTTTCTCTTCTGCACCCAACGGCTACAGACTCAATAAAGGGATTCCTTAGCAATTTCAACATTGCTATTCAAAATGGGCTCCTTGCAGAAGACATTTAGAAAGAAGGAAAAGTCTGTGGATAGAGGAAGGAGGAGAAATTAATTTCTTGCTTCTTTCTGTTTCTCCTCGCTCCTTAAAACAGTTCACAATAAACTCAATGTTATTGCTTTGGTATTCAAGACATTTTGTACCTAGTTTCCACTAGAGGAAATGCTGCTCATTCCTATTAATCCAGGGCTTTAAAATGACAAGAAGTACATTAAACGAGGTGTCTGTGTAATAAAAAAAGCCTACACTGATCAGGGATGCAGATTTATGTAGCAAACCTGTGGTGCTTTAATTGTAACAGCAGAAATGGGTACATGCTCCTTCCCAGCTCCTTTCCAGATATTTTAATGTAAAAAAGGAGAAAATTCCTGTGATGGTCAGGCACTTCAAACCCAGCACTTCCTATGAGCCTCCGAGCCTTGCCCTGCAAAGCCCTGAGCAGTCAGGGTCACGGTGGGTTTGCCCAAGAGAAGTAAAGGCAGTGTAACCATCAAATATGGGCTGGGATAGTTTTGTATGGAAAGGCCTGTGGGTACCACATTATATCCCTTTGAAACCAAAGGGTAAACCTACTAATCCACCACATCAGGACCTTATTCATATCCTAAGGCATCAGTAGCTACTAGCAAAGGTGGAACCACCAAGCACACCTTTACATGAAAGGTCGTTGTAGAGAGGTTGGTGCTGGTCTCTTCTCGTCAGCAATTAGTGACAGAACAAGAGGGAATGTGTTCAAGTCACAACAGGGTAGGCTTAGACTTGATATTAGGAAAAACATTTTCAAAGAAAGGGTGGTCAGGCACTGGAATGGGCTTCTCAGGAAAGTGGTTGAGTCACCATCTCTGGGTGTGTTTAAAGACCATTTGGATGAGGTGTTGAGGGATCTGGTTTAGGGGTGAACTTGTAAGGTAGGTTAGATGGTTGGACTTCATGGTTCCAGGAGTCTTTTCCAATCAGAGTGATTCTGTGATTCTTCCAGGTCTGGTGTCACCAGCCATTCTAGGCTCATGCCCAGCGCTGACTGTGCAAACCAGGTATTTTTGGGAGCGATGCACTGTTGAAGTTGCTGATGAGACGCAAGAGTGAAGAGAAAGCATGTGATGGGCACTGAATCTGCCTGCTTAGTCTTGTGATAAGGACTTTCAGATAACCCAAGATCACAAAAAGGCACTATGGAGACCTGACTGAGCTTATAACATGGAGAATAAGGCTCCTCCTTCAATCAATGGAATTCTCCATTTGAAATAGAGGCTTATTCACCTTTTTGTATTGCAATTTAATAACCTCACAAGTGAAGAATTATGAAACCAAAGCAATATTGAACCACATTTTCATATTTCCAGTCATATACAGTGTTTCTGCTTTGCTAAGTTTTAGACACTCAGTTCATATTCTACCCACAACTTTAAAGGTCATTGTTCCCATCGGCGGGTTTTGGTAGGGAATTTTTTTTGGTGAATAGAGATGCAACTGTAAAAAGGCTCATGGCAACTTAAGTTCCTTCCTTCACCACTCTTCCCTCTCCTTAAAAAAATAAAAAGAAAGCAAGCTGCCGGTGTCTCTGTGGGAAAGGTTCTGAAAGGATTCTGGAGGGATACAGAGTCTTCAGCAAACGTTTCAAAGCAGACTCATCATTTGCAGTGAATACAAGTTTTTGACTGATACGTAGGAAGAAACTTGAATAAGCTCGGATCTCAGAACTGAAGGTTTTTCTAAAGAAAAAGCTCTAGAAACGCATTTAGACGGGCGGAAATGTGTGCGAATCAAGAACAAAGCCCCGAGATGCAGCGAGAGTGAATAACCTTTCAGATCAAGCTGGTTTCCTCACTAGAGAGAGTTCCAGCCTGTGCGTTCCCATTTGATGCAAATGTCTGTCAGAATAGCACTACTGGATAATAGATAAAAGATTATCTGTGACATTATGAAAAATGAAAGCTCAAAAATGGCTACGAGTTCCATCAAAAAAAAAAACCAAACCATTGGATGGTCTTTCTGAAAGACAACAATAGCCCCTGTGATTTGTTCAATACCGCAGCCCCACTGCTGTCCACCTCTAATGACTTGCAGCAGCCTGTCCATGTTCAGCAGCTTCCCTGCTGCCTCCTCTCTGCTGAAAACATAAGGTCCAGCAAACAACCCCACTGGAGATCCCTTTCCCTCAACTTGAAATAGAAACCTAACCAGAGCAGCTCTACATGCAGCTCACTTGGTGTAGCAGAACTACAGATTCAGGCAGGGATGTCCAGTGCAAGCAAGAAATGATGTTCACCTCAGTCTTTCCTCACCAGCCCAACACACTGGGCTTTTGTTTACTAGAGGAGGTCCAGGCTGAAGACACTTTTGCTGCACAGGTTTCTGCTGTGAACTTCACCAAGGAAGAGAAGCTGCACACCAAGGTATGTGTAGGTGAGGTGTAAATTTACTCCTCCATCTTCTGGCACAATAAACAGCTTGGCTGAAGGTGGTGTAACACAGAGGGTCCAACCTCCCACCCACAGCTGCAACGAAGCAGGACTCCCACCACTGTAAACTGGGGAGACTCAGGACATCTGTGCATGTGTTTGTCTCATTCATCTGGTGTAAATTCGTATAATTCCACTGACATCAGCAAAGTCGAGCTGATTTGTATAAACTGATGATCTCACCCACTGTAATTACACATAATTTCCTATCTACAAATATTGTCCTGTAGCAGAGTATAGCGAGATTCCCAGATACTCCTCACATTCCTCCTGCATGCTGCGAGAACGCAGTGTAAATGGCACAGCAATGCAATTTATCGATTTCAGGGAAATATACCTTTACATTCACAACAATCCAGCACTTCACATTAACTATAAAGTTCAGCTTAACTACACCAAATTCACAGCTATTGTTTTCATTAAGTGAAAGCACAGAGGAGGTCAAGCAATACCGATGCTGCTCAACACTTACATTTTCCATTGCTCAGTAATTCCACGTTGTACCGCACAATTGACATTTGAGCAGTCGTGTTGAAAAAGCTGTGAAATTATATTGAAAACCTGAAAAAAAAAAAGCCCTGACAGGCACACGGAGAGTGCAGGGATAGGGGATAGACAGCGACACAGAGAAATAATCCTGCAACCTTGTGAAACCTGCAATGGCTCTTCCTCTAGTCTATTGTATAGGTTGATTCCTCATGAGCACCTGTACCAATAAAAACAGGACATACGCGCACGGGTCTCTGCTGCAAGACCTCACTTACAGACAGAGATCTGAAGCCTTCACCTCTAGGATCATCAAAACATTAAGTGCTGCAGAGAACCCGTTTCCTCACACACCAGCACATTCAAGAGCCATTTCTATAGAGACCTAAGGACTAGCTAAAACCACTTGAGCTGCAGCAACTAATGATACCCATCAGGGTGAGATGGAGCCCTATGGGAAAGTCTTGCTCAGCGTGGGGTTTGCTGGTTCATATTATAGAATCTTAGAATCATCAAGGCTTTCAACATCAGCAAGTCCAACCATCTGCCCTACAACTCCCAAGCCTAAGCCATCTCCTGAAACATCATGGCTGCCTTGTTGTTGAACCCTTCCAGGAACGATGCCTCCAACCCCTCCCTGGACAGCCTGTTCCAAGGCCTCCCCACTTTTTCCGGGGATAAGTTTTTCCCAAGATCCAACCTGAATCTCCCTGGGCACAACATGACCCCATTTCCTATTGTCCTATTGCTAGTCCCTAGGGCCAACACCTGCCTCACTCCATCCTCCCTTCAGGTAGTTGTCAAGAGAAGTGAGGGCTCCCCTTTGGCCCCCTCTTTTCCAGGCTGAACAGCCTCAGCTCTCTCAGCCTCTCCCCACCAGATCTGTTCTCCAGACCACTAACCAGCACAGCTGCCCTTCTCTGCCCCATCTCCAGCACCTCGATGTCTTCTCTATACTGCAGTGCCTATACTGCACACTGCAGTGCTTTGAGTTCTGCTGCAGCCAGGGAGACTTACTGGAGTGTGCACTGGAGGCTGGGATCCTGTAACAGCTGCCCACACGACACTTTATTCAGGAAGACAGAATCAGTCCAGTGTTAAATTAACAACTGTGAGCGGTGCAGAGAATTGGGCTGACACTGAAGTTGTTTAACTTTGATTTTCATTGTCTGGTTCTCCCAAGCAGGGCAGCGATCCAATGCTCCAAGGTGAAAAATGCATTTGTGCTCTTCAGTAACTCTGAATAAGCACAATCACTTTTTAAATTGAAATCCATATCAGACATTTCCCAGGAAAATGACAATATAGAAGAGCTACAGCTAAAGCCCATAAGTGCCCAGAAGTGGGAACTCTTCACGCAGTACAGGGAACAGTGATGCTTCCCTGGCCCGGGTCTGCAAGGCAGAAATGGGATGAAAACTTCCCTAGCCCAGGCTACAAAACTACCCAGAAATCACCAGCCACAATCCGTCCGGGGTTTAATTAACACATTCTCTGAGAGCCTTGGTACTCTGGCTGTTGTTAGAGATGCTGATTTTTCAGTGCAGCTGAAGCTTCATTTACAATTTCAGTAAAAGCTCCTTTCCCCCCAACCCCCTCCCAGTTAAAAAATGAGCCTCCAGCTACAAATTGGACGATTACAGACAGTATTGTAGAGCAGCAGTAAAAAAGTGTTAATGAGCTGCAGGATATCAGAAACAAAAAAGAAAATATTTCCCCCGCAGGCCAAACAAAATTAATTTTAAAAATTAATGTAAACCACTAATGCAGCAAGTGCCTCCATTAAATTATGGGGCTATGACACGTACAATGCAATATTTTTGCCATTGAATTTGTTATCTAAAAGGTGCTCATTGTTTATTATGGTGTGAAAAGCTGTTTTGCTCCAGATAGGCTGGTTCATTAAGAAATTGGATTCTTGCCATGGCCCTATTTCTTAGCAATGAAGCGATGCCCTGTAGGAAAAAACGCAGAGAGTGGGTCGCTGTTTAAAATCAGAAATGTAAATCAAAGGACTTTAAATGGCTTTTTGGTCTTTACAGAGATGAAGCTCACCCCCAAATACTTTGCATTGCTGGCTGGTCAAAATGGCTTCTACAGATTCCAACTCTGCTGAACGATTACCATAACGATAATCCCTGTCAATGAAAGGCTTGGAACAGCTCGTGCTATTACAACATTTTAATTTCTGCCTTCTCCTTCATCATACTGTACCAGGTTGATTTTAAGAAGGGAAAGAAACCTGTGTTTTAACTGTCTGAGGAGAAAATACCTTTCTGAAGAGAAATGAGGGATGTACAATCACACAAGAGCTAACGACTTCTAATATTTGTAGGCTGAACGTTTCGCATAGCTGTGTGTTGACGTTCCTGTGCTGAATGGCACCTCTCCCAGCAAACACTCCCAGAGGGGTCTCAGCACCAGAAGCCGACACTGAGAAGCAGGGTCTGTGGGACCTCACTGGGAGATCAGGAGGAGATACAGCCTTAGGGAGCAAGACAAGGCAGGGGAACAAGAACAAGAGCTGCTTTTGCTTCTTGACGTTGATAGGAAACACTGGAGCTTTCCCATCTAAATAACAGTGGGGACAGAGAAAAGAAAATCTACCCAAAAGCCCTCTATTGGCATATAAAAAATTACTCTATTTAGCAAAATTAGATATTTTGTTGGCCTTCATTTATGAGCCAAAACACCCTGAGGGGGACTACTTACCAACTTTAATTAGTAATAAAAAGCTTACAAGTGCCAAGGGAGCCTGAACTGGAGTCCACAGGCCAAATACTGATCTCAAATTACATCAGTTTAAATTTAGGTTCTTCTTATTTCGAAAAGAAGTTGCTTTGTTCTTTCCTCAAGTCACACTGAAGACTAGAGATTTGTGCTGTGACTGATGCTCTGTGAATCTGTCATTTGACCAGGTTTAAAAGAGACTGTTGTCAAGAGATTTTGATGTGCTGAAGGCAAGAGTTATTGAGGACTCATGACTGTTTAGAGTGGTTTTGTTTGGCTTCCTCTTGATGTATTTTCCAAACACCCTGTGCTTAGAGCGGTCTTAGAAATTCAGAAAGCACGTTATTTATTCAGTAGCCAGCAAAGAGCACTAAAAAAAGGTGAAAAATTGCAGGGGCAAACGCTTGTTACTAATAAGCTCATTTTCAAGGTGCTCACAATGCTATGAAGAAACACATGGGCACTTTGCTGCGAGCAAGTGGCTCTTGCAGGGAACATGCTGCCATTTGCCACCTCGCCCAGACTCGACTTTTATTCCTCTGCCACTTTAGCAGCTTGGAAATGAACAGTACTAAAGCAAGGCTGGAGTTCATCCATGGAAATCTGAGATAACAGCACCTCTACACTGATTTTTTCTATAGCCCTATTAATTTATATAGTCAAAGCAGTATGGTGTGTGTATATACATATTTATCTACATGCAATCATCACGCGCATCCAAATGAACAATTCTCCCTTAAAACAAGCACAAGGACTAATTCTGCTGCCATGCATCTAACAGACTGTAGTTTACTGACTTTTAGTTGATAAACCTCCAGGTAAGGAGAAAATCCAGCTCAGTTTTCTTCTATTGATCTGAGACACTACAGTTATACAAAAGTTTCACGGTGAAATCAAAAATCACATGAAAAATTCCAGGCAGTGCTGAGGTTTGGCACCTGGACACCATATCAGCTGGAGCATGACTTATCATACACCTTTCATCAGATCTTCCTGTGAAATTTAATTTCAGCTCTCCCCAAAGAAACTTCAACAGCTGCCAGCCCGAAGTTGAAAAGCTCCCAGATGGCCAGCACTAGTGAGGCCAAAGACAAGGCTCCTGTGGTGAGAGGCTGCACAGGCCTGCTCCCTGCATGAGCCCTCATGCCATCAGCATCTTCCAGAGCTACCGAACAACCCTGCAAGTGGAGGTACTTCCCAGTCCCCCACCACACAAACCTTTTTTGTTTTCTAATGATGAGGAGACGATTGGAGCTACAGAACCTCTGGGGCACAGCTGGGCACCCCATGTATATGAGAAGCCCCTGGGTATATGTGTTAATTCAGTACAATGCCCCTGCACATCAGTGCTTTGGCATCTTGGCAACGGTCAGGTGAAGAAATACTAATTTTCAACCCAAATGAGTGTCAGGAAGCAACCAGCAAGCAGGCAAGCAAGCAAAATCACTTCCAGCCCTCTCCATCAGGCAAAGGTCTGGATCAGAAGGTCATTTCTGGACCAATTATCCATTAATCCATAAGGCAACATCTTTTCCCGGTCTAACAATCAAACCACACTTTTCAGGGCAGAGACTGGATGAATGAGCCCCTCTTGCCCGGGCCTGCCACACGGGGCAATAGTTTTATGAATGTCAATGGGATAGTGTTAGCATGCATTAGTCAAAGTCTCCTCATCTTCCATGACAAGGGAGCTGAACATGCAAACTTCAGCAGCACCACCACTTTGAGAGGAACCAAGGCACCAGCTGGATGGCTTCCCGCAGTGCCCATACATGCACAATGAGTTCTGCTGCTGCCTGTCGATCAGGTGGAGTAAGCTGAAACATAGGAGGTTCCACATAAATATGAGAAGGAGCTTCTTCCCAGTAAGGGTGACAGAGCACTGGAAGGGGCTGTCCAGGGGAGTTGTGGAGTCTCCTTCTCTGGAGACATTCAAAAACTGCCTGGGTATGTTCCTGTGCGACTTGGTCAAGGTCCTTCTGCTCTGGCAAGGGGATTGGGCTAGATGATCTTTCAAGGTCCCTTCCAATCCCTAATGTTCTGTGATTCTGTGTAAACAGACAATTACAAAATAAGATGGAATGGTGCAGAACAGTATGCTTTATCTGTGTTGTATCACCAAAGAACAAGCAGAGGGAAACTAAGCTGGGGTAGCAGTGGATGCACCTGCGAGTAAATTTGATCCCAGTTAGACTAGTGTACAGGGATAACTCCGGATTGACATCTGAATCCCTGAGAGTAGCCTGCATTGTGCCATCCATACTCAGCCTCTGTGGATCTGACCTACATTGTGGGATGAGAGGGGTAGCAGAAGCATTTGGAAGGAATGCTCCTCTATTAGCGATGAGATTAATTAAGACACCACTGAACACTTCCCTGCAGTCAGGCCCGGCCATTAAAGGCCATTGAGGTATTTTTTTTAAACAGCATGTACAAGTTTAAATGGTGTAAACTCCCTTAGATTCCCCTCCCCTACCTTCATCTCCCCTGCTAGGGGTTAACTGTGCTGGAGATACGGAGAAAACCGGTCTCCTCCTTCCTTTGCCTGCGGCACCAAGATCAGGAAATTCACTGCTAATCACTGCAGTTGTGATTTCTGATTTCAACTGGCAGCAGGGAGAATTGAACTCTGGTCCCTGGAGTACAGCTGGCTTCGCCAGGCAGGCCTTGAGCTTGTTAAAACTGTGGTGCTGCCATGCGGTTATCAATTTTAAATTAATCTCTCCCCCCATGCACACTTATCCTCCCCAATCATCTCTTAAAGTGGCTGCTAAAAATACAAACTCCAGGATACCTGGCTCTAAGATTTAACTAAGTAAAAATGGGGATACTGTTAATTATGTGTTTCTTTCAGCCTCAGCACCTGGAAAAATGGATTTCTGCACTGTTTCAGGGATTTGCCTAATCCACTTCCTGCAGTAAAGCCAACCACAGCTCTGGTTGTCTTAGCATCCTGCCATGCAAATCCTCCTTCCCACCACGAGCCCTTCTCAGAGGAGCAACCCCTCTCCAGGGCCCGGCAGCCAAACTGGAAATTTGAAGCTCTATGGGTTGAGTCTGTGCTCACCACTCAACCAAATCTGCCCTGCTGAGAGGGGCCAGAGGTTACAGACGGTTACTCAACTTCCCCTGTCTCCAGTATTACCATCACAGTGCGGCAAAGCCGTGCTGGGCAGAGCTGGGTCGACTCACTAAGACCAAGCACGAGGATGTGGTGCCAGGCTGCGTGGTCCAGGCAGAACCCCCAACTCCAGCCACCACCTGCTCTGACCGTGTTTATGGAAATTACTCCTGAGCCCAACTGAATGGCCTGGCTCTTTCACCATGCCGGAGTGTTTGTCTCCATTTGAGAACAGCCTGGCTAATATGGTCCAGGTTTTGTAAAGTCTTTCTAGTTGGCCACGTCCACCTGAAATAATAAATACCTTCATGTTGGCATGGTGCACGTGATGGCAGATGTCTGCCTGGACCTTCCAGGGCTTTATCTTCTGCAGCTGCAACTGCTACACAAGTCAAACAGTAGGGGCACCAAAAGGAAGGTCACCTGGCTTATGAAGGGGGTCTCAGAAAAGCCACTGGTTGGCATTTGAACAGGGGCTATGCCACCACCTTGGTGTCAAGTCTGAAAAGCTGTGGAGGTAAGTTTATAAATGACTGCAGGCTTCAGCATCCATTTTGAAACCTATGAACTCCTGAAATCTGGTAGTACTTTATTTGTAATGATACTGCCAACAGACTCCCCCCTACAAAGGTCACAGCACACACTCAGCATTAAATTGCCGTACAACAAATCCTCAACTATCCATAACCTACAAAATGATAGGGGCACGCTGGAAGGGGAGACTGGGATAAAGGAGAAAAAGAAAAAAGTCTAGACACACTTTCCTAAAACTCACTGGGGAGTCATTTTAAAATCACTTTATGAGGAAATAATTGAGGTTCTATATACAATACTCCCTTTAAAAAAAAAAAAAAAGCCTAAGACATCTGACAACCTGAGAAAGTCAGAAGGCTGTTACAGAGAAGAATGGTTCTCTGTTTGGAAATTTAAATACTATGTGGCCCTAATTCATAAACATTTAACATTTTATAAAGCTGGTGGGAATAAAAGAGCAAAAAAAGCCAGAGCCAACTGAAAAAAACCAACCACAAACCCCAAACCAAACTGTCAAGTGAATGAAAACCATCTCTGCTGTTGCACCCTAATGTCTTTCAAGAATTTTCTCTAATGCTCCAACCCCAAGTGCTGCCCTTCCACAGACACAGAATAAAACCACTATTGTGTGCGTTGCACAGCATAAAACCATTAGTGTGCACATCACACACCCCAGCAAGCTGAATCTTCAGCATTATCCCCCCAAATATGAACATATGTGTGTCTGAAATGCAGTGATCTTTCTTATCTCACCGCCAGCTCTGCTTTCTTGACAGCAGTGGGAAACAAGCAGGTTTCCACGTTACACCTCCTCCTTGCTGGAGAGAAAGCTCAGGATACACAGTGAGGCTGTGACCTTCCAGGTCAGTCCAAGTCCATCCATCAACCTCCAGCAAACACTGAGGACACAGGCAAACAGAGAGGCTGTGCATGGGGGTGGTAGATGCTTGTAGTGTTGTAGTGCAACTGGGCAGCTCTGCAGTGGGACAGATCTTCAATGGGACCAACAAATAGCACATAAGAATCAGGGAAGGATTTATTTCTCCCTCCCATAGCCATGGCTTCCAGCTGTTGGCTTACAGCTATGGGAAGCTGCTCCATGGCTACAAGAAGCCACTGAAGCAGAGATTGAAAGGGAAGACCAAGCCTATTGTCTTCTGTATATTACTGGCTAGGGAGGTTCTGGGGACAGTTCACCTTTGTCATTCAGCCTCCACACCTCCCAGAGCCAGGAGGTTCTATTTCCAGAGGAACATAATATAGCTGAAAAGGGATGGCAGGAAAACAACTTGTTACTCTCTTATGCCTCTCTTTTGTTATTCTTCATGTCACAGCTGCTTCTCCATGACAGTTATGGAGACAAGTTCAAGCAGAGGAACCATCCACTTTTACCTCAAGACAACATCACCACATTTTTCCTGACTATAAATAAACCAAAACTATCCCTCAAAATGGGATATTCCCCCAGGAAATCCTGGCTGCAGATGAACTGACTGGTCAGTACTTCCATGGGAGACCTCCATGGTAACCCAAATATATGGCTCACCCATTGCTCCAACTTCAGGAGAGTTCGGATTCCTGCCTAAACTTCATAGCTCAGGCCCAATTCTCACTGTAACCAAGTATGTCACTAACGCCTGACTTCTTTCTGGCCCATCTCAGCTGCCTTTTTGACCTGCGCACCCCACTAAAGAACCAAGATCAAGAAAGTTAGGCCTTCTGAGTGTGAGGATTAGTGAAAAAAAACCCACACAGAATATCAATGAGGTAGGGGCATCACACACTTCCCACATTAAAATTCAGTAGGTTTTCTAGTCCTTCTGGCCTCAGTGCATTTGCATAGTATAGGGTCAGAGAGACATCCTGATTCCACTATAGCTGCACTGTTTAAAGGGTCATAATGGTGACATATGAAAATAACCCAACTTTAATTGATACCCGGGCTGCTGGCTGTTGAATTTGAAACTCCCCCTGGCCCATCCCTTGTATATCTAATGTACACCACACTCAACAGCAGATGCCAAGAAGGCAGCTTGATCTCTCAGTTGCATTAGCACAGCTCTAAAAAGAATTGTTCAACTGTCCACAAGATGTCCACCCTACTTTTCAAGCCTCTGAATCTCCCCTGCAGCAGTAAATGTTATCAGACCTGGTAAGTTATTGTATCTCAATTGCAGCACCTCAAGAGAAGAATCCAAGGGACAAGTTTTTTAGTACAAACTTCTTGTCAGGCTCTTACAGTTATTTTAATATTTTATCAGATGTCCAGTGAAGGCTCAAACCTTCTCAAGAGTTGTAGACAGGTGTATCCATTAA
>VXBP01010188.1:277500-344628 GCA_013400115.1 Rhinopomastus cyanomelas
TTCTGTGATCACTGAGAGTATCCTTGTTGTCTTTGAATCAAAAGCTACTATTCCACAGTAGAAGCACTCAAAATAAATGTTAAACATCAAGAAAGGCGTCACACAGAACTTAATATAATACAGGTACAGAGTAATATCCTGTGCTCCATAACAGCACCAGATTGCCCTGGTCATGGATCATGGCTCCACAATGCTACACCATCTAGGAGCTCTCAAACCCAAGGTTTCAGGGGATAGAGAGGTTTCCTGCAAGTACTGCCCTCTTGTAAGAAAGGAAAATAACTTCCATTAGCTTGACTGACACACCGTTCAGTTGGATCACTAAAGCTCATCTATGGATCTGAGAAAAAACAGCCAGCTTGTTTGCAAGCTGAAGTTGGCAAGTAAAAACAGCTATAGGGTGGAACAATGCCACGAGTCTTTACTTGGTATAAAGGCAAGACGGTGAGACACGTGTTCATGGTGTTCTTTCCTTGTCTCTCTCCCTGAGATATAATCACATTTGCTTTCCAAATCCAAGTACATCTCAAGCCCCCTGAAATGAGCCAAAGCAAAATATCTATGTTTAAACCCAAATACTCTTCATTCCTGGGAACTAACGTACCTTTGGGACCAACACACAGGCAATGGACAATCCAATCCTCTTTCCAGGACTCCAAGTGAACAAATACACAAACTCAGATAACTTACAGAGCAAAAAAATCGTCCGAGAGTTTAAGCAATGAACCTGAGCTTTATCATGCTGTCCTGCAAAAGAAACCAACTACCCTAATTTTAAGAAACAAGAAGGACTGCAGAATTACATCAGGTCTCCAACAGGCATTTCTCCAACAGGTCTGTGCCCCTCCGCTGCTGAGCTGAACTATAAAGAACAATCTGCAAGAGCGTGGGGCTTTTTTTATAGTTTATTTTTTTGCTAATCGTACTGGTGTGGTATAATGGGGCAGGGAAGAAAATAAACAAGCAGCCAGCACATGTGGCTATCTGCTTAAAAATAGTTCAGATGGGCTGAGGTTTTAGCCTTTATCTCACTGGCTGACCTTGCTAATACAGTATGTAGATCTCTTGCCAGCTAATCGGCGGACTGTAAGCATGGTTTCAAGCTGCGGGCAATGATCTGTAACAGGAATGAATGAGTGGGTTTTAGCAGCCAGGATCTGTAGCCTACTATCTGTATCTGACAGCTGTCACCCTCCCGACAGAGGCCAAGGCCTAGCCCTGCATTTAAAAGCAGCATGGCTGATCAGATTACTAGGACAGTGTGTCAGAACTGACTGCACCGAGCTAGGGAGACAGAAAGTAAATCTATAAATAGCAGTTCTGCTTGTCTCCATGAATCACTGAAGGATAACCAATATTGGACAGCAAATGCAATGTTTAGTCTCTGAAACCAGTGGCAGATAGTTCCTTCAAGATGAGAAGACACTACCCGATGATGTAAAGGACTGGCACGGGAAGCTTTGTGGGCAGACAAGTCGCCGTCCTGGCAACAGCAAGGGCTGCGCTTGCAAAAGGAGGTAATGTGTTAAAACATCTTTGGTCCTCAAGATGTTGAAAGCAACACAGCACAAAGCCACCTCAGACCAAAGCCACCTTTGTGCAAAATGCACACAGAAAGCCGTCCGTTCCCCGGGGAATCCCAGGGCTCACACAGATGCTGTGATAAAATGAGAGCCTCTCTCTTTAGTACCTATTATATATGTGAATCAAGTTTTCAGCTAGAATGTTTGAGCTTTGAAAGGAACTCAAAGGCTGGGATGTTGGAACTGTGGCTTCCAAAGGCCACGGTGATAGCAAAGCTCAGTTACTGGACATCAAGGAGTTATAAAAGACCTGGCCAGCGCTCTGCAGCATGTACCAGCTCTCTGAGGAGCCATTCAACACTCTTAGAAGTTTCTGCCGATAAAAATAGAATACCTGAACATTTGTAACCAGCTCTGGAAACACAGCCCAGAGGTCAGTGGAGAGAAATGGAGAGTGGGATCACAAGTCAAGGCAATAGGAGACCAGAATGGTAAGAAAAATGTGGTAGATTCCATACCATTGCCGAACTGTCAGGTAGTACCAAAGGCTACTGCAGGTACATCAGAGGTCCAGAAACATATAAAATGACATGAAGAGTCCTGGGTCACTTTTGCAGCAGAAACCAGGAAAGAGAAGCCTTTTTGATGCAGTTCTGAAATAAGAAGGGTCATCTGCTGCTCCATCAGCCTATGCATGTTCCTGATTATGAGATGCAGCAACTTGTCCATGGATGATCAGGAAAGAGAAACAAAACCACAGGTGATCTTACCCTTAACCTAGGTACTGTCACCTGGAGTCTTGTTCTGGACCCCAACAGGCACCTGAAGTCAGCAGTTCCTTATGGCTTTATAGGTAGCACCTGACTCGACAAGCCAATGGGTGTTTGAGCTGTTCTGTTCTTCATCCATGAATAGACCATGTGCTGTCACCATATAGCAGCCAAGGCCAACTATAAGCACAAAGCACAGGCTCAGCTACACATTGAATGAATTATTTGCACTGAAAAGAAAGACAGAAGAATCAAACACCAAGAACTGGCACAAACAGTGTCACTTTTTACACTGCTAAGCAAACAGAGCCCACGTCAGACAACTTGAGGGACACAAGTTGCCTCTCTACTTAAAAAATAGTCTCAATGAGTGAGACAAATCAGTGAAGGCCAACCAGCTCAATGTCCCATCACCTACAGAGACACACAGCAGCGTACACCTGCCAAGCAGGCACACATATGTCCCTACGCAACATGCAGCTCAAGGACTTCTGAGCCAGACGTGGGGCCCCTGTGTCTTTTAAACCTGGGCATGGATCTTTTCTCCATGAATTTGAAAATAGGATGAAGATGCTATTTATCTCCTGAACTGAAGAACAAATCAAAATCTTTCCAGCCCATAAGTTTCAAAATAGCAATTTACTGGTACCCAAGTGTCATGCTTACCCTTGGCCTCAGTGATGAATTCCACTAACAGCTGAATACTTCTATCAGTACGTTTTTCTCAGCTAATTTAGCGCTCACGAGATGGTCCTCAGTGACAACCCTGGCAGCCGGTTCCCTTTGCACATCAGCAAAAATGGCAGTGGCTGCGCTCCCTCCCTCACACTGTCTTTAGCATGCTTTGAGCCTGACCTGGAGGAACCATCCATGGGTTGAACCATCCATTTCAGCAACTGGAAGCTCCTTTGGTGCTTAGTCGCTGTACCAGGCTTACCACCAAGCAACGTGTACACCTGCTTGTGAGAATCTGCGCTGGCACCACGGACTCCTTTCACACAGGTTACAGAAGAGGCATCAGATGGCAATGGCTCCTCATGTGGCTGCAAACCAGTGACCTACATTACCAATCCCTGGAGCCATCCCAGGCCCCTACAGATTCTCATTAGTAACAGCTTCTTATTTATCTCATATACTCAGTGGTTCCTGCCAAAAGACAGCACACTCCTAATTAAAAGCTCACTTCTTTCATAACCTACAAAGTCCTATTTCCACCTCTGTCCCAACACGTAGGGAAATGTGAGCCTTTCCCGTGGCTGCGCTTGTCCTCTATTTAAAGGCAGTTTCCACACAAAGCAGAAATGCATCTTCTTCCTTTTTTTTTTTTTTTTATTTTAAAGACTGCACAAAGCAACAAAGTTTGAAGGACATCCAACATTTATGCCGTGTGCCCACTTAATATCACCAGGGACTTTCCACAGGAGCAAAGGTTTTCTTAATAAAGGGTCTCATTGGCTGGTTGGATCAAATCATGTGTACACCGATATTTTGCTTCTGGCAATACCTTAAACCCGCAGTTAGGCAAGTGTAGAGATGGCAGTGGCCTTGAAAATGTAGCAGGGTTTATACATGGTCTACACATCTTTGAGGATTTGGAGAAATCTACAAGGGATCTATTGCTTTTCCACCTATTGACATTTACAAAGCAGTTTAAATCATGCATGAGAGGCCTCAGGCACATGTAGTTCACAAAACATAACTCTGCGCTCCCAGGGAATTTAAGCTGACCAACGCTCTTTATTAGAACCGACAGTGAAAGACAGCTCCTGCAAAATCTGGACCAGAAATGCAATGCAAAGATGACAGACTTAATGCCAGTGGATATATTATGCAGATTATCCAGCTCGAGCCCTGCTTGTTAAATAAGTTTCATGCTTCCCTCACTCCCACTGCCCCTCTTAGGAAATATCCTCCCTGGCTTTACCAAGGGAGCTGTTTCCTAAATTCCTTGATCAATCACCTGCTTTCCAGGACTTCAGACATGTCGAGTTAGCTCTGAAGATAAGACAGTGCTGCGTAAAGAGGGGAAAACAGTTAAACCTTTTCACCTAACAGCACAGCAGTGCCACGCACATGCAAGAACAATACTTGAAAAACTTAACAGATATTTTGCTGATGAGAGAATTGGAGGGATTTTAAGGAATCCATAATATCTGACAAGTCACCTTGAAGTGGCAAATTCCCAGGGCAATGTAGTTTTGTGAATGCATGCTTTTGCTATGTGCACAGAAATGAAGAGCAAAAGCCTGAGACTCTTGCCTAAGTATTGATCAGTTCTTAATTAGATTTGGAAACCCTCTAAATACAGATTCTCTGAGAACCAGGTGTCCTACCAGGAGAAAGAGCTTACATGTAATTCATTGGTGAACTTGGTAGAGTAGGGTTATTGGTTGGACTTGATGATCCCCAGGGTCTTTTCCAACCTGGATAATTTAATGGTTCTACAAATCTGATTGTATCTTGAAGCTTGTAAATGAGGTACAGAAGAGCATTGTGTTCTTGACAGACAAGTATGACATGTGAAGCTCTTCAGTTGTGAAATGTTGTTCAAACATACATTCTCACAGAGTTCATCTAGGTGTAATAAGCATACCTGATCAGGTCTGTGTTGTTTACAGCAATTTTGTTTGAAGATGTAGACATCAACCTCTCATGAATACGCTGACACTTTCCTGGAACTGTGTGTTACAGAATCACAGAATGATTGAGGCTGGAAAAGCCCTCTGAGCTCATCCAGCCCAGCCCATGACCTGACATCACCGCATCAGCGAGACCATGACACTGTCACATCCAGTCTGTCCTTAAACACCTCTGGGGATGGCGACGCCACCACTGCCCTGGGCAGTCCATTCCTGTGTCTAACCAAAGAATCCAGAGCAAGTTCAAGCACCCAACCATGTGAAGACTGTATTTACATGCATATACAAGAATGCAAATATTTAAAAGACATTTGAAATAAAAACAAATAAATTTGTGTACCAAATGCACACAGCTATGTTTGTGCATATGTACTTCTGTACCACATACCATGTGTAGGTGTGTACAAGTGCACGCAGCTATTAAACAAGCACTAAACATTCAGAAACTATCAGCTACATGTTCACTGAGTGGCAAATAGACACAAGAACTGTCTTTTTTAACTGATGGATGGAAATAAAAAGCTTTCAGGAAAGACATTTAGCCTTGCAGGAACGTTAGTGCTAGTGGACTGCCTTAGCAGCAAGCCAGGTCTTGCTAAGCTTGGCCTAACACAACTAATTTGCTTAACATCACACTTTCAGTTCTGCAGGAGTACTGTTAGCCCAAAAATCGCTGACACTTTTGTGCAAGTAGGAAGCAGAAACAGCTGTAGACTAACTACTCTGCTTAAGAGGAATCAAGGGAAGGGAATGTTTTTCACAATGCAGAACTGGTGGAAAGAGTTCAGCGCAGAGCCACAAAGATGATGAAGGGAGTAGAACACCTCCCTTATGAGGAAAGGCTGAGGGAGCTGGGTCTCTTTAGCTCGGAAAAGACTGAGGGGTCACCTCATTAATGTTTATAAATATGAGAAGAGTGGGTGTCAGGAGGATGGAGCCAGGCTCTGCTCAGTGGCACCCAATGACAGGACAAGGGGGAATGGGTGTGAGCTGGAACAGAAGAGGTTCCACATCGATATGAGAAGGAACTTCTTCCCAGTGAGGGTGACAGAGCACTGGAACAGGCTGCCCAGGGTGGTTGTGGAGTCTCCATCACTGGAGACGTTTAAGACCCACCTGGATGTGTTCCTGTGTGACTTGGTCTAAGTGATCTTGCTGTGTCAGGGGGATTGGACTAGATGATCTTTCGAGGTCCCTTCCAATCCCTAATGATTCTGTGATTCTGTGAACATAACCACAACTTTTGTTTTTCTTTAGATTTCAACCTAAAACAAAAAAGCAGTGGTAACTCCTTTTGAAATGCATTTGCTGAGTGTAAGTGCAAACAGGCTTAATGGAGCCCATTTCCAATCATGCTTTCGTTACTGGTGGCAAAACACATGGCAAAGCATAAGGTATGACACCAATGGAGATATAAGAGACAGCACTTATGTGCAGACTCACAGCATAACTCCACCTCTTCAGAAATTAGACAGTAACAAAACAATGAAAGTTTCATAAGATTTTAGAGACTGACTCACTGCTGACAGAAATCAGTCACTGACTTCAGTGACACTGGATCAGGGTCCTCAATAGAATCGACACCTGCAGACTGTAGCAGGAGAGAAGTTAAATCAGTTCAGCTGCTTTGTTCCCAGGTTTTTCTAAAATGCCTTTGCCATGGATACTGCAGCTCTCTCACTGGTGAGAGGGTGCAGTGGGTCAGAACCGGGCTCAGTAGGCTCCTCGAGGAAGGGTTATGGCAACAGTTAATCACATCTTACCCATCACAGGATCATCTGTTCAGCAGCAGCAGTTTTTTAGCAATTTTACTGATTTCGTTAGCAGATTTACTGATTTCACACACTACACACTGGACACTTTAAGATTTTCTGTGCAATATTTCTTCAGCCACTCTCTGTATTAAATCAGAGATGATGCTCCAGTGGCCGTAGATTTGCATCAGCTGAAAGAATCACTTCAGAAATACTGCTGTCAGTTCACATCAAACAAGAAGCATTAAAATTAATTTTTAAAAGCACCTAAACATTAGTGTTATATATATAGTCATAACTGTCAGACAGGCTGGGCAAATACAAACGCCACCACAGCCAACCACAAACTTGTGAGTCTGGTAGCAAAATAGGGGTGAAAATGTAGGATGATGCATAAACTATTCAACTGACTTCTGGAAATGCTTTTAAAACACTGAAATTCACATACAGTCAAAATCCTGATGCTGAACAATTTACACACCAGTGAAAACTGGCAGTTTAAAAATACCCCAACTGATCCCAAACTCAAATAAGAACCTCAAACTGTATCACAGAGGCTGTTACACTAATGACTCCAAGATTGCCAACAGGTTTGCATATTGCAACTCAGTCCTCTACTGAAACTCTAATGAACTTTCTTAATACCAAAACAGCTTATCTCAAAACTAGGCAGAGATTATTTAGCAGAAATGTCAAGGAAAAGGTATCTCATAGCAGTAAAACTGACACGCAAGCAGCTTTCTTGATCAAACTGTAGTTAAACACTTTGAAAATGTAGCAGCAACATGAAATAAGCCAAGACTGTTTACCCTCAATAGTCCATAAATATCCTTGTCAGGGCAGAACAGCTGCTTTACTGAGAGAACACACATATGCACTACAATTCCTCATCTATAATTATGAGAATAAACTATATTTCAATTTTCTTTCATTTCTAGTCCTTTTCTTTGATTTTATGTCTCATATAGTGGTAATGAGATGGACTTCCCAGACAGAACAGCAAGGACTGAGTGTGGAGACTATTGCTGGAGGTGATTCAGCCAAGAAGCCACAAGTTCATTGATTGTGGGTTTACAGAGAAGTGACTGCCATCCTTCTTGGAGGTAAAAAGTCTTCTTAGGGAATGAACTCACATAATCTACCTAATCTGGGAGCCACTAACACAGCTCTGAATTTTCCACGTTGAGGCAGTTCTGGCAAGGGAGCCATAAAAGCCACCCTCCCCTAGGCAACCCACCCCCATGGGCATTTGGAGCTGGTCCAGGGGGCTCAAAGCACCCTAATGCAGGAACAGCGCCAGAGATGCTGCTGGAGGGCTGCACGTCCTAATCAGTGTCAGTGCACCAGTCCCATATGGTCCATTAACAGCAGTCTGAGCCAAGAGACTGCCCAGACGATGCTGGGAGGCCTCGCTACTGCTCTGGTCTGTGCAAATACTATGAAAACCAAAAGTGGGTCTATCACACAGGCATACAAGCATGTTGGGGAGGATGGGTCCAGGCCATAAACTGAGACTTCAAATGTTGTAAAATCTGGTACAACTGCAATCTTCTGCATATACAAACCATTTATTCACTTTGCTTTTATCTAGTGGCTCATGTAAAACATTTCTATCTATCCTGTGACTGGTTCATTGTCATCTCTGGCCCGTCCCCAGTCTGTTACTAATTGGCACCACTGTTGTCAGGCTTGGGAACGAGGCCAGGGCCAGAATGGGCAAGAAGAGTAATCCCCTGCTCGTTCCCCAAAACGGCTTGTTCTCGTTGGGAACGGCGCTGATACAAACACACGGGAAGGCTGCTATCCTCGTTCTCTGGAAACCAAGCTCGCTCTCAAGGGGATATCGATCTCAACGCACTGTTTAAAAATGCATTAAATACATTTTTTTTCTCTCTCTACTTGATAGATACAATTATGGCAGTCCCTAGAACAACATGCCTGTTTGTAGACTGCTTTCAAATTCATCTAATTTGTATTGCCAGATGGTATGAATGATTGCTACAGATAAACTTTGGATACGTTCCATTATTAATTGACAGAAGCATGGTCACAGCAGAACGCTCATCCCACACCACATATCTGGCAATTAATGGTTAAAAGATGAAGCTGCTGAGGAAAAAATGAGTCACATGAGCCCCAAGTCCCATTTTACAGACTTGAGAGCTAAATTTAAACAACCAACATGTATTATACTCTTAGATCTCTACTCAAACCTCCCTGCACTTGTACAGCTTCCAATCCCATCACTAGCTCTTTGCAGAAGATGGGCTGTAGCCATGGTGTGCCATACTGGGACTGAGAAACAGCATGGGAGGATGAAGTATGACAAGTTTAAGAAATCAGGTTGTTGTTAACGACCAAACATCTCAACTGAGGCTTGTTGCAGATGGCTGGTTTCAAGCTGCCCTTCTCCATAAAACAGACGTAGGCATCATAATGAAGAGCATTCCACATTGTGCACTGTGGACAAGCGAAGGAAATGGGGAAGTCCCCAGGAAATGGGAACACCCTGAGCCGAAGTATTTTGGAAAACCTGATATCTAATGATCGTGGCCCTCAATGAATTAAGCAAAAGCTGAGAAAAAGCCAAGTGCTTAACTGATTAAAATTGTTAATTTCTCAAGCTATACCACCCAAACACAAGATAGATAGACAGGACCTTTCTGAAACAAGGAGACATTAATGAGCTAAGAAATCCACACATTTGAGATATGGAACATGTCTCAATTACACAGACCCAAACAACAAATATTTGATGAAGGATGTCCTAAAGACGTGAAAAAAGGAAAAGAAACACTTTTAAGCTTCTTGCCTTGTGATGCTTTTTCCTCTCGCTGCATACTGAGCACCACGGTACGCCTGAGAAACACTTGCCCTTACAGCACAACTTCCCTCTGCAAACTCCTGCTCTTCATACAGATTTGCACCCGCCTTGGCACAAACACACACCCTGGGCATAAACAGCTGAAAACAAATGCAAGTGACTTCACCTGAGGCAGGGCGACACGGCACGGTGGCGGAGAACACCTGTACTAAACGATAGACCTACAGACCACAGTTATAATAGTTACAATTAGGTTACAATTGCAACTACAGAGTGAGTTCTGCAGAGAGGAGGAAGAATACAAGAATCCCAAATGAAGTCTGACCGGCGTAGGCAGCCTAATAACCTCTTCTCTGCCCTCCCATACAGATTGAGTGACTATAACGATTTTCAGTGATCACATATATCCACAAGTTCAAAAGTTGAGCTGTGGATTCAGGGCCTTAATGATGTTAAGACACTAATTTGTATGTGCAGAAGGTAAATATGCCTGGAAAAGACAAAAAAGAGAGACAAATTGGTAAGGACACAGATTTCCTTTTTTTTTTTTTTAAAATTCTGAGTTCAGGTACTGCCCCGTGCTACCCTCTGGTGTGTTTCTGAACTCTTCTCCCAGTCCTATAGATCGCTGTCTTTCCTCTGGCTGGTATATATGGCACAAACACAAAGGTGATACCTACAGTCAGCATCGGATCTGACTGTTCCCGACAACTCCTGTGATACAGCAACCTCAGGGACTTGAGGACACATCTGTGAGTAGATGTAGTAGCTGCCATCTGCACGAACTGCATTATTTAACTGCATTGGCACTGATTAACATTTGCTGTAACCTATGGTAATGGGCTCTGGGGGCTTTCCATGTCTGCTACACAGTGGCAGCTGATGTCTCCTGCTCCATCCTTAAAACAGGATGTTTTAATTTTTAATGGAGCACATGTTCGATTGGCTATACAAACAGGCTAATCTGCAAAGCATGTGCTCAATAACAAGCCAAGCTATGCTGCCAGAATAACAACACTGCTTTGCCATGCACGAGATGCAAAAGCCTTCCTGCTTTATGCCACCATCGCTCAGCACTGATGGTCAAGAGAAATGACTGTGCACGTTCTCCATTTTCAACAGCAGCCCTTAGGAATTAGCTGGTTCCTTAGCTGCTCTTGGGGTTGCCAGCTCATTTCTCATCTGGGAAACTAAACTGGAGAGTTGACAAAGTTCAGGTGCCTGGAACAGAAATCACGTCGGAGCAGCAGAAGCATTCAGAGGCAAAGCTCCAGCACCCGCTGGGAGAGGAGAGCTGGGTCGGGGCTGGCGCACTCAGATGAAGAATAAGCTGGTGGGCATTTAAGCAGAGAGCAGAGAAGGGGATGCTTCCCTACTGCTGAAAACAATATATGAATAAAACTCTTCATGTCCATTCCCCCTCTCAGATCTCATATAATCCGTAGACATTCTCCTCTAGGGCTTGCCTACAAAAACCGTGATGCCAACCTTTTTTGTTTAAAAGTACAGCCAGCCTCTGTGATTCTGCTCGGTTTTGCCTACACACTCAGATGTATTCATTTTATTAATGCTCCTACAAGGCAGTCCTCTAGAGATGAGGGCTGTAACACAAAGTTTTATCGTGTATATGAGAAGATTCAAGACATATATTTCTTACATATTTACCAGATAGAGAGGATGGAGAGAGGCTACCATAGTGCCAAGTCTTCCTCGAGACAGCATTTCTGGGGTAGGATACAGGCCCCGGCTGAAGTCCTGCAGCCAAACAGACCACTCACACAACAGGCACAGGCTAACAGAACAGGGGAAAATTAAAGGCGGTCACTGGGCTGACATGTATTTGTCAGGGTATCCAAAGCAAATGGGCGAGATCCAGGCTTTTAAGTTGCCTGTGAAACCTTGTCAGGACATTAGTTTTCCAGGAGTTTGCTTCTGTTTCAGGTATTTTCCTGTAAGCAGTTTTTCCAAAGCTCAGTAGGGTTTTTTTTCCTATTTCTTTGAATCACTTGTTACCTCTGCCCTGATTTGTCTACAGAATATGCCCAATCTATAACAAGCAGGGGCTGATGAAACAATTAATGGAATGCTATTTTTAGGACAGCCTCGCCTTGCTCCAAACCTGTACTCATGGCTGTTTCTGCAGCACAAACATGAACTGACCTTTCAAAAAGGTTACTTTTATTTTTCTGCGTTTTTCTCCCAGGATGAATTATGCTTTTGAGAAAGGCACTAAATTAGGGAGCCTTTCAATAGGTGTAAAAGAGTCAGAGGAATGTTAAGAGGAATTTCATTTCTCTGTTTTTTACAGATACACACAGGAAGCTGCTTCATGGTTTGGATTAGCCAAGACATGCAATGAGCAGATCAACTATTCTTCCTGCCTTAAGACACGAATTTTGAAGATGCCAATGTAATTAAACCCTTCTAAGTGGCCAGCTAGGTCTCAGTGCAAGAACCTGAGCACTGAGACCTGCAGTTCTACCTTTTGATCCAATGGATGAATTACCAGCAGCGATCTGCTGCCGGCGAACTGAGCTGGCGTTCACCCTTTGCTAATGATTACCCTGGCAGAGCATGTGAAAACTCAGGTGTCAGAATATTCCAAAAATCACATACAAACCCCATCGTAAATTCACTGTAAACTTATGAGAAGAGACAAAACATCCTCAACAGCAACCTAAAATCCCCTTCTCTGAATGGTGTTGGGTCCTGGGTAGAAGAACAGGAGAAATCCCAGCCTGAGGTTAAACACTCCGTCTCCCTTCCATCAGCACTATCAAACCAAGTGCCTGAGCTGATCTCTGCAATAACAAGATCTAAATCAGCGAGGGCAGTATTAGAGTTGAAAGATAAAATAAGTATTGATTGGTGTGCTGAAGTCCATGAGAAAAAGCAAGCTTTGAACCCTTTTGATAAGAAACCTTGTCTATTTGAGAAGTCAAAACCTCCCAGGAAAACACAACCAGATTCTGAGTATGCACAGTCTGCTGACATCTGAAGGGGTAGCTAGAAGCTCTCTGGTTATCTTAGCATCTATCACAATCACGCTTATCATGTATGAAATAGTCCTCAGCATCACAGCAATCACCTGAGCCCAGATTTTAGGCAGTCTGGGGACAAAAAACCAAAGCCCAGGAATTCAGATCTCCTCGCTACATGGTTGAGAAAGCTGAATTCATCTCATCTGTAACTCAAGATGGTTTAGTCTGCCCTACAAAAACCAAAAAGCTGCTACATTAATGCACAAGGGTGTCCTTTCCATCAAGTTCCTTAATTAGCTTATCTGGAGAAAAAACTATACCAATCAAATGAAATATTAATCACATATAAACTGCTGATCACAATCAGCTGGGGGTTCACACATGCAGAACGCAGGGATCGCAGTGTGATTTCTTTTCCCAGAGAGTTTCCTCCTGCTCTCTTTCCATTGCCAATTTAGCAAATTCATATAAAAAACCCACCCCAAACCACAAAGCCTAACTTCTCCAAGTACAACATTAACAACAGACCAGAAGTTTTTCTACACTAAAATATTGAACTAAGAATTCACTTCCTTTAAATCTTTCTAAATCCTTGCCTCTGATTGGGTTCATTAATAAACATGCTGGGTTTGTTACAGGGAGTGACATATGGCATAATCCGCTAACAGGAAGAAGTATTTTGCATTTTATTGTAGAAAACAAACACGCAAACAGGTTTTCACAGATGGCTTTCTTAGCTTCTGGGAGGGAGAAAAAAAAAAGCTTAATAATGCTTGAAAACAATTCTCCCCCTGCCCTCCTCCAAAAGGAGAGAAGGGAAAAAACATTGACTGGAACTGCTTTTCAATTCAAGTAAGTTCTACTCTACACGTCAGCTGTCCACCAACTTCCTTTACAATACCTCTGCTTCTTCAGTTCTGCAAGAAATAAAAGGCTATCAACTTCCAGTATCTGACAACATGCACCTAGGAAAAAAATAATTGGGTGAAGTCCTTGGCTTCTTTCCTTAACTGCTCAGTGCTTTGAGAAAACCACCAAAGTAACCACAGAAGACTTTTAATCAGGAGGGATTTGGATCTCAATAACTAGATCTCTGCCCATAATTCCCTCATCACGCTGTTGGTTTGATCCCATGTGATAATGTGAAGTCTGTGGTTTGCAGCGTTGGAAAAATATTGTATTATTTAAAATGTAAATTATTAATAAGTTGCAGTCAGTCTAAGAAATACTTTATGTCCCCACATTCTAATAGTTGAAAATGTAGGGTACTTTTCTTCTGGTCATTCTCAGAGTGGCTATGCTGCTCCACCACCACCACCTCACCATGGTTTCTTGGGAAGAAGAAAGACCTTTCTCTGAACTTCATGGTGCTCTTCTTTGGGTTTGTTGGGTAATGTTTTAGTTCTACCCAGCACACCCAGCCCTATACAATTCCAGGGCAGCTCAGTTCCCTTCTCTAGCCATAACATCAACATTCCTTGCAGCAAGCACAGACATATCTGTGTGTCTCCTATAACTGCGTGAGCTACTAAGAACAACCAAGCATTATGTTCTTGAGCAGCACTCCAAACTTTTTTTGGATCTGATGTAAATATATCTGTTTAATATAGCTCCCTACCATTTCACCTTGACTAAATCTCGGCCTCCCTCAGCAAGTCCAGACTGGAAAGGCGGGTGATAACTTGACGTACAGTGGTAAAAACCAACAGTGACAATGTCAGTCCCAGCGTTGGAGCAGTAAGTCTTTGAACTACACTTTGGTACAGGAAAATGTGCTCATCCATACCAAGCCTGAAGCTGTGGCAGCCTTGTGGATAACGTAGTAACGGAAGCAGGAATGGTCCTTCCTGTTCACTTCCATTACCAGAAGAAAGAAATGAATTCCCTAACGTGAAGAAAAGGGTATCCAGAGATTCTCAGAACCACAAAACCTGTCTGACAGTTTTGAACAGAGCCCATGTTTCCTAAGGCAGCAAAGCCTAGTGTTACTGCCATGCCAGTCTTGTGGGAACAGCAGAAACTAAGTGAGCTGGTTTCTGTGCCACTGGAAACGAGGACCAGGTCAATCCATGAACTGCAGGTTTCGAGTCTGCCCTTGCGCTAAAATACCAAAGAAATGCTCTGGAAGTTTTCTCCATTAGTTGGGCTTAAGAGCTCACGCAGCCTACGTGGTGAAGGCAGCCAGCCTAATCCCTCTATCTCTTTTGCATAAGGAATCCGAGCTGACGGCATTTAATCAGCTCCAAATTTACACTACTGATCACCTTTTCCATTTAATCACGACTGCAGCCTTTCAAGAAGTAATTCCCTTTGGTTAAAATTAACAATGACAGGCTGTGTTTTTACACACTGTTGAAATGTGTAAAACAATCAGATGGAGGGGGAAAAAAAAGCCCTCCTTTTTCCGAGCTGATTTACGATATATATGCAAACCCTATTAAAGTTAAACCATGCTTTTCAACGAAATGAGGATTTCCAACAAGCTGCTCTCCATTTTATTTAAGGATCCCAATGACTGATACAAACAGTGGTAATCAGCTCTACTGCTAATATAGGATATTTGGGCGAGGAGATAAGATACTTAACCCTTAAGTGAGAAATAGCTCATAAATCACAAGCACTTTGTGGGGAACTATAATAAGACCCTCTCTTGTGAGCAGCAATCAAATGATATCCTGCTGAGACACATTACACTCCTTTCTCCAAAATCTAAAGGTTAAATACAAAGTGAAATTAATGTAGAGAAGGAAGAGGATCGGGGAAACTGGGGACAGGAGTAGGCAGTTAAGAGGAATGCAAATACATAAATAGGTGGGTTAATCTTTTTTCCCAACAGATAAGACAAAACTGGGGAGGTTGTGGCTGTGGTTTGGAAGAGAAGAAAAGCTCTTGGGAAATGGCAGGGACTGGCTGAGGCCCTTTAGCAGTCTTGGATGAAGGGTACACACCTATCTCATCCTGCACCTCAGTAGACTCTGCCAACAAAAGCCCAGATGTGAAGACATGAAGGTGACATTAAGCTGTGGGATACTTTGGCCTCCTGGGTAATGGGGGGGGTCAAATGCGTGTAGAGAAATCAGCACCAATGTACATTAGGAGAAAAGACTCCTGACTGGCACAAGAAGTTGAGTCAAACTGACACATAAAATGAGATCCCTATTGAGTCCAGAAGAAAATTCTTCCCCATTAGAAGAATCATCTGCCCACTGGAATCATCTCCCAAGGGACAGGGTCAACTGCCCTACATTGGGCGGTTTTCAGACCCAGTTGGATGGGCTGCTGGGACTGCAAATTTAAACTGTATTTTTAGATTGATGGGTTGGACTAGATGATCCTTGAAGTCCCTTCCAAGCTGGTATCCTATGAATCCATCAGTTACCTGGGGTCACAAAAAAGAGGATGAATTTGAGGCCAGTGCTGAGAAGCATTGCTTGAATCCTCCTAACATGGGTAAACACAAAAGCCCAATAATTATCTCTATGTCTGGCACTAACAGCAGCCTTAGGAGAGTAGCAGGCTGATGCTGTGAGGTCTTGTCCCATGGCAAATCATCAGCAAAGCACAAACTAGTGCATCTGAGTCATCAAATAATCCCAAACCGCTAAAACAAAAGGTGCAAACTGAAAATTATTGATCGTAACTACTCACTTGGCTACCCTACTGTGTTATGAAAGGGGAGGTTAAAGTTACAGTGAGCAGTCTCCATGGCCTGGGAGGTTTCAGCAACACATTGCAAAAGCTAATAGCATTTATGTTTTGGTTTCGTCCTGAGATTCCCTTCTGGGTCCATGTGTTTTCCTTCTGTTCAGTGGAAAGGGAGCAAAGCAGGTGAGGGGGTGACAGAGCTTGAGTGGGAGGTTTTTTTGGCAGGTGGAGAAGACATGGTTGTCAAGACCTGCGGCGGTGACAGAAGGCTCAGCTCCACGACGCCCGTGTGCTACCTGCCATCTCCCCGCTCACCCACTTGTGCAGATGACAACTCAGAGGAAAAAACATTGAGAATGAAGACTGGGGTGTAAACAGGGTTTGGTTAGGGGTTGTTTTTTTTTTTTTTGTGCACGGGGAGAAGAGCAGGAGAGCTAACGCAGAAGAAATGTTCCTTGGGAGGAGAGCAGGAGTGAAGCCAAGGAGGAACACATTGGCTTTGCTGGTTTTCCTACCTCGCACCATAGCTCTTTAATCACTTTGGGACTGGGGAGGGATGCAGGGAGCTGAAAGTAGCCAAGCCTATTGCTAAGGATGTGGAAAGCTTGTTTTTCTGGGAGCTGGTTTGGAACTACAACGTAGATAAACACAGACATTTCTTCCAAAGATTACACTCCACTACAACTTTTTTCTGTGTGCGTGTGCTGCCTGCAGAATGTTGAACTTGTTTCCAAAATAAATAGCTCCCAAAGAGGATTTAATAGGGTTTGCTGTTTTCCAGAGGAAATAGATTGCAAACAAACTGTTTCCTGCTCCTATTTCAAATGAATTTGGGTCCAATTATTTTCTTTTTTAGGATAAAGCTAAATGGACTATTCTGCCCTGTCCCTGACTGAGTCGAAGCATGATTTCTTTTGATTATGCTTTTATGTTGCAAAACGTAGGGCTCTGGAGACATAATGGATGTTTCTGGGAGAGTGGTTGCAATTTTTTTTACTTCTTTCCCCCTCTTTTTTTTTTCAGTGTGCCAGTGCTTGTCAGTGTTCACTTTGGTGCCTGCTGTGCCTGAATAAAAACACCAAAAGGGGCAGAGAGAAGGAGGGAGGGAGGGGGAGAAAAAACCCCCAAACAAAATAACTACTGTCCACCATGCCCAGGGGAGGCTGGCACAGAGGTGGGCAGAATTCAATAGCGTCTATGTAGGGCATATCTCAAGCACTAGATGAAGCCTGACTTCCGTTTTCTTCTTGTTATTTAGTGGGTTTATGGTTTTTTGTTCCCCTTAATCCAGTTTTCTGGGGTGTTTTTTGGGTTACAATTGGTAGCAGTAGGGAGGGGAAGCGTTGGCAGATTTCCCACCCTGACCTTCAATCCAGAACGCAACTTGTGGTCCAAAAGCTTCCGGAAAAAAAAGCTCCATCCTTTTCTTTGTTTAAACTATAAACAGTGTTGATCAGCAGAGGGAAAGGGAGGGAAGCACTCCTTGTTCCTCTCCATGGGAGGTGAATACCATCACCTTCCTGATATGGGTAAAGCTGGGAAATCTGTCACTGCCTGGGTTACGGGGTATTACCAGGAATCAAACCACTGATTGCCTTGAAGATAAAGGCCTTTATGTTGGCTGCAACTTAGGAATGTACAAAACACGTTTTCATCTTCCAAGTCAAAGAAAGGAATTAGAAAATAACTTTCTATTTGTCTGGCTTCTACAACCCAGGGGCAATAAATTCTACTGCAGGGACAAGGACAAAAATAATCACAGAAACACAGAACATTAGCAATTGGAAGGGACCTTGAAAGATCATCTAGTCAAACCTCCCTGCCACAGCAGGATCCCCTAGACCAAGGCACACGGGAACATATCCAGGCGGGTTTTAAACGTCTCCAAAGAAGGAGACTCCACAACCCTCCTGGGCAGCCTGTTCCAGAGCTCTATCACCCTCACTGTGAAGAAGTTCCCTCTCATATCGGTGTGGAACCTCCTATGTTCCAGCTCTCACCCATTGCCCCTTGTCCTATCACTAGACAACATAGAGAAGAGCCCAGCTCCACCCTTCACATATTTATAGACACTAATGAGCTCATCCCTCAGTCTCCTTTTCTCCAAAGTACAGATTTTTTTTTCATTTCTGATATCTGGATTTAAAAAAAAAAACCCCAAGGAAAATCCCTATACACTGCCTGCTGAATCAGCCTTCGAGGGTCCTTCAGAGAGTGAACTGTAGTGCAGGTTCTCAGCAGACACACTAGCTCCAAGCCCTAATTACACTCTTTTTTAAAAAATTCCTGTTTCTTCTTTGACAGACCCAGGGAGAGGCATGTGCCTTGGTAATTACAGCAAGAGTCTGGAAGGTTTCATTTTCCATTTTCTTACTGATTTGTATTAATGACCTCGGGCAAGTCACTTAGCACCTCCGATAAACTTTCTACTTGGGATCAGGACCCCGGTCATATGGTAAAACTCGAGAAGCAGACAGATAATGTCTACAAGCATCTCCTAAGGAGGGTTTAATCTCTTTTCTTGGGAAAGAACATCTGGACTGTCTTTTCAGAATGGGAAAGGCTGTAAGATGGGTGTATTGTCTTAGGAGTGTAGCATGTCATAGTTTGCATATCAGATATGAAAAAGCATCTCCACTTTTACTCATATTCATAGGAAAAGGATTTTAATCAGAAGTCCTCTTAGTCATCTGTGGTATAATTTGCTCCTGGGAAGAAGAGCAGCCTCCAGTCTATTCCAGGTTCATCTCACACATGCCCTGTGCTGCTTCTCAGCAAGCAAGTTAATTCCACCTCTTAGACCCAACAGATGCACACGACAGGTTCTACCTGTTATACAGAAAAAGGCCTCGGGACACATAAGTGACTACCAAATACCTGCCAAAGAGATAGAACTCTAACTCTTTGGTGGCTTTTAACTTAATATTTCTTAATTAAAATAAAATTGAAGAGAGAAGAGACAGAAAAAACCCAACCCTTAATTGTGTCAGCCATGGAAGAAATGTGAGATTGAGGCCTCCAGAGTAGAGGAAGTCCTTTTGGATTAAAACTCTACATTTTATATTTTATCTCCAAAAGGCTATAAATGAGGTTTGGGATTTAAAAAAGATTTCATATGATTTTGTAATTACCCAAGTTACTATTACCTGATTAACACAGGAATCCTAATAGTCTGTTGCGCTTTCATTTCTCCAGTTGTGGTTGTCATGGGGCTCGACACCTGTCACCTGTTCATTTACAGGCATTTTAATTAACCTACATTATGTATGCCTTTTTTTCCCTGGATTTAGTGCCTGAATTTCATATTAAAAAATAAAGTTAATAGCTACCTGAAGGAGGGCTGCTGCCAAAACATTCGCAGTCAATGCTGCCACATCCATTTAACAGTACCTGTCATAGCAGCAGCACCCATCAATGCTTAATCGGAAGAAGGACGGGATAGAATAAATTCCTTCATGGGGTGATACAGGTCTGATACCCAGCAATACAAAACAGAGTCTGTCAAGGGGATCTACAAGTAGCCATAGACAACCTGTAGAATCATAGAATCATTAGGGATTGGAAGGGACCTCAAAAGATCATCCAGTCCAATCCTCCTGCTACAGCAGGATCACCTAGACCAAGTCATAGAATCAGTCAAGATTAGAAGGGACCACAGGATCATCCAGTTCCAACTCCCCTGCCACGGGCAGGGAAACCCCACCCTAGGTCAGGCTGGATATGGCTAGTTGCATGTGGATCCACTTTGTGTCTCCTAATTCAGACAAAAATCCATTTGATTTTCCCTGAATATCGACGTAATCTTAGGAAAAGAGGAAAGAGGTAAAAATATTGGCATCCAAAGTTTACTTTGCTTTGGTGGTTCTTCATCACCACTTAGAACAGACTGTTTTCACCTTTTGTCACATGGACTGGCCTTGCAAAGTGGAATTTTCGCTGAAGGCCAAACAGTGACATGTCAGGGCTCGCTGTCCTATACCAACTGAAATACGGGTTACTCTGGAGTCCTAGGTACCCGCCCAGGTCTCCACACAAAGTCCTCTGCAAAGACAGACCTTTCCAGCACATGAGGTAGAAGCAGACCCTTGTTTCTACACAATTTATGTGAGAAAGGTCTCAGGCAATGGGGTGAGCTGGCATGGAGAGGCTGAGAACCACCCCAGGAGCCCTGTCTGCCTCCTGTGCAAGGAACATGTGGGACACTCAGAAACCCATTCTGACACCTTGTTCAACACTAGCCAAAAGCCTGGGAATGCCTCTGGCACTCTTTAATTGACTTGTAAGGACAAATCTGAGCTGTTTAAACTTTCAAAGTGGCCTGTGCAAGACAGGGAGTGGCTCCTTTGCTTCAGTCTACATCTAAATGAGTGAAATCAGAAATGTACATTTACTGATGCACCCGGTCATACCAAGGAGCTGCTGAAACCGGTGCTTCACCACTGAGCTTTGTTTCTCTCCCAGTCTGACTCTTAGTAACCTTCATAGCCCTGCAAGGGGACTGTCAGAAGGCTGGGGAAGACTTCACAAGGATGAGGGATCATGGTTTGAAGCTGGAAAACGGCAGATTGAGGCTGGACATAAGGAAAAAGGTCTTGAATCTGAGGTTGGGGGATCCCTGGAACAGGCTGCCCAGAGAGGTGGTGGAGGCTTCATCCCTGGAGCCATTCAAGGTCAGGCTGGATGTGCCTCTAGGCAGTCTGTTCTGGTTAGAGATGGCCCTGCTTGTTGTAGGGAGGTTAGACTAGACAACTTCTGGAGGTCCCTTCCAACCCTATGATTCTAGGATTCTCTTCACAAAGACAAACCTGCTCTGACTAGAAGGAAATGATAAAGCAAAAGGAGTTCCCAGACTGCCACTTCACTAAAAAGCCGATCATAATTGTATAAGAAGATGCACTGTGCTTTGTACTGTGAGAGTCTCTGAGCTTGGAGCCCTGACAGTTTCCAGGAGAAGCATGTTTGCAAGTCCACTTCCACCCAGAGTGACCTCCTCCTGCTTTCTGAGCACTCTGGAATTTGGAAACACACTTGGGTTACCGGTAGCTGCGAGCAGGTTTTGTTTAATCAATAAAGTGTTCTCAAGTGCAGACACTATGATAATGTCATGAGGGCTTTGAAATTTTAGTTAGTATGAAGCAGTTACATGCTTTTTTTCCATTTCTCACAGGCCCACGATGATCTTCAATGCTGAACATCATTGCAGCCTGGCTTTACACACACATTTAAGACACAGGGCATTAGTGATTATGGATCTTATAACCCACTCGGGCCATTAACTCACTGAATTCTCAATAGTCTGCCCAGTCCAGAATGAATTAATAGGCTGGTGTAAATGTGATTCCAGTATGATTTCAGTGACAATACCTGACCAACAGCAGTTCTCCCAAATGGACCCTATAGCATTGTACAGTATCCAGGCTGGAGGACAAATCATAGCCAAGAGAATGCAAACCCCACTGTGCTGCAGGACACCAAAGAGTGTACCGGTGCTTAGAAAGAGACTAGGGGCACAGCACAGTTTGCATGGAAACTCTGTGTTTTAAATCACATAATCAATACACACCTAATCACATACAACTTGACAACAGATAAACAGAAATTACTTGCCAATTGGGGCTGCAAACACCAGGATACAGTTTCCAGTGGTTCTTTCAAGAACCAGAAAGAGGGGTACGAAGGCACAGATAACTTCCAGCATGGTACTGACAACAAAACGCTCTGTGGTTGGGTTTTACCCAGTTCATAGACGGGACTGGAGATGATGAATGGTTGGGTCACACCAACATGAATAAATATATCAGACACATCAGCCAAACAACAGAGATGCTCAAACAGGCCAAGTGCCCACGCATCGGAAAAAAATCGCTCTAGTCATTCAGATTCATGGTTCAAAACCTGCTCCTGCTCACACAGACACAGCAATAACAACTACTAATCAACTCACCAGCAGCTCCCCACCCCTTGGCTACATACCCTCACGGCTAAATGAAAATTAATAAGAAGTCTGTTCCAAGCCCTTTAAATAAGAAAAGGAGAACACAGATCAGGAAAACTGATGGCAACACAGATAACGAGAACAAAAAAGATGCTTCATTCAAGGCAAGAACCCCAGCTTGCTCCTAACAGGAGGGAACTTAGCTCACAATTCTCCTCTTCACCACCAGCGTACCATAAGTGCCTTCTCTTCTGCACACTCCCAGCCCTTTGCTTGGTACTTAACAGCTAAATATGGCACCAGGGAAGGGAGATGGGGACAAGGGGGCACTAGATTTGATATCAGGTTTAACAACTCAGCACTTCCTGGGCTGGGCTGCCTGCAGCCTCACAAGTGAACCACTGGCTCCTCTTGAGCAAAGCTCCGGCAGCAGCAGCCCTTCTCCAGCCACTACTGCACAGATGTCAAACGACTGTGAAGTGCAGATCCAGGCCCCTAGATTTTAATTCTTAAAGGATTAATTGTCGAGATGAGCCGCACTTCACTACAGAATGAGAGAAGAGCTTTTTCTTTTTAGCATTGACTGTGCTCCTCAGAGCCTGGATCTCAGCCATCCTCTCCCTCTCCACATTGCCCCTCCACTCTCAGAGCCATCTTCGCCCACAGTGTCTCTTGCATTGACAGCCAGGCGAGTACAGCTGGGAACTATCCCAGGGCCTATAACTACAACTGCATATAGTCTCCTGCTTCAGGCAATGATCTGCTCTGGTTCTTCCTACTTCAGCAGCTATTTCTCACTACCAAGAAGAACAATAAAGCCCCCAGCTCTCAGCACCTTGGAGTCAGGCGGGAAGCACTGCCACGAGGAGGAGGAGGAGGAGGAGGAAGAGGCGGAGGGGGAGGTGGAGCAGGGTCTGACAGGCCCAGCAAAGGATTGCCTTTCCAATCCACCTTGCCAGGAGCAAAACAGGAGCATTGTTCTTACCACAGCACTTCAGGGCAGAGAAAGCAGAGGGAAATATCACCACAACTGGGTGCATGAGGTGACTGCAACCCTCTGCAATTAGCAGGAGCTCCTACATCCCCTTTTAGTGCTGCAATAAGTAATTCTTCATGAGTAGGGAAAATAAAGGCTGGAGCATACGGTTTCTATCTGTGCTGCACAGAAACTGATTAAAAATGCTAACAACCATGATTGTCCAACAACCAGGAGCTCCCAAGAGGCTCATACACACAGATGGTGATTAGTTTGGGATGGCCAGAACAATCACTAGTACCATGTTGCAGTAACACCCACAGACTATCTGTCACAGTCCCAGGAGACACTTAAAGGCTGTTTACTTCATACAGTTAACTTGAACCATAAGCTTTACAAGCCTCTTTGATACATTTTTAATCACTCTCCTCATAAACCTATAACATTTCCCCTGCACTGATACATGTTTGGGTTCCGTACATCACAAACTCCTCACCAGGCTGGAAGGAGGCTCAATGTGTCCCTGTCGCGTCCCGCCGAGCCATCACTGCAGCTGCAGGGCCTGGGGCTCCCACCGGTCCTGAGCCCCGTCGCTGCCAGGACTGGGCAGATGCTGATCCATCCTCTTTCTCCCTGGCAATGGCATAGCCGAGAGATCGATCGAGGCCGTTTAACAAATATTAGGATGGTTAAAGTAAGCCAGCTGTTTATATTCACAAGATTCACTATTTCCAAATACTTCTACGTGATGACTTCTACATTGTTTGGGGATTTTTCTCCTGTTAGGTCCAACACACTGAATGTTTTTGAGCGCTATGTGTGCTGCTGCTGCCAGAACTATGTTTCTTCCAGAGAGCATAATCTTTCTTTAAAAAAAAAAACAATGGTCTTGTAATTTAGACCTCTCAAAGAGAAGCTCCAAACAGTGAAGCAACCTCGCCCTTCCCTACCTGGCAAACTGCGGGGTCCTGATTCTGCAATTCACCTCATGTGAGCAAACAGGGTAGTTTGTCCATGCAGAGCTCCAAGCACGAATTGAGGAATTAATCACTGCTAAAACTCCATCCAGAGCCAGGTCTGGGGAACCAGCAGCAGCCACCAGCGCTTGGTTCTGTCATCCCCGCAATCGTTCCGGGGAGTTAGTGCAGTGAAGTCACTGGGAAAGCAGGTTAATTTATGGCAGAAGGAGACGCAGGGCATTGGGCTGTGGAAAGACACTTTTGCTGCCTCTATCACTCGTGTAAATTTAAATAACTCCCACAGAGAAATCTGAGATTCACACTGAGCAAATGTTAGTAGACTCTGCTTCTCCTTTGTTGTCATTTTTCCTCCTCTAATTGCCTCATCTGTTTGGAGAGAGTAAGTCCCCACAAAGGGATGTTTTTAACGTTTCCTTTGTCACCTATAAAGTTGGTTATGCTTCTGTCCCTTACCCGTATGAGATCACTTCCCACCTCTGTACAGTATGAGGCAGCCTGGTTAGAGGTCTCAGTACAGAGCATGGAAACTAGGAAGTCATGGGGCTTCATGTGGCGACCTTAAGCAAGTTAAAAAGGGATGGAGGTTTAGTACCCCTTTCAGAGTAGTGGCATGAAAATGCTGAAAACCAAAAGGATGAATGAAATGCAAAGGAATCAATCAATAAGCGGCTCTGAAATATTTAAATGCTGTAGTAGTGAAGTGCCAAGTGGTGCTATGGGTATGTTCCTCAACAGATGTATTAGTAGGGAAAATAATTCTTTCTTTGTAGAAAAATTGCACTAAATACACAGCTGCTATAGGAGTCCTTACAACCACAGAAACTTCCCTTATTTACTAAAAATATAAATGACTCTAAGAATTTGATGCAGATTTGCAAAGCAAGGCTCGCTTTGATTCAGCTGGGGAGCTCTGGGTTTTTTTATTACCTATTTTTAAAACTCATCACAGATCTGTCCTTAAAAGCAATTAAAAAAACATAAGTACTGGAAATTTCCAAATGTAAAGACTCATCAGACAATATTTGTACTTTGATTTTTGCTTCAACTCACACATTGCAAACCTAAAGTGTAAGAATCCCTACTGGCATCTCCATAGCATTAACTGTCTAGGACGATGTCCAAGTCTTTTTTATCTCAGCTTTGCTTCTAAAGGTGAGCAAAGACATTGGATTATCCATCCCAGCATGACAGAACACTAGAGCTTGGAAGGCACCTCTGGAGATCATCTAGTCCAACCCACCCTGCTAGAGCAGGATCATCTACAGCAGGTTGCACAGGATCCCAAACACAGGGGTTTTCAATATTGTCAGAGAAGGAGAGTCCAGAAGCCTCTCTGGGCCGCCTGATCTGTTTAATTTCATATCACACTGGCTGCACAACCTTGTCTGTGGAGATGTGACAGCTCTCACCATGTGTGTGAGACTCACACGCCTAGTCCTCATCTTATGTTTCTCTGCAATGGTGCCAGGACCTTTCACACCCCCATGCAGCAATACAGTTCATCTTCCTTTCAGACCCGAGATACCAAATGAAACAGAAAACTCACTTGACAGCAGTTTGGTGGTTGGTGTGTCAAGCCCGCCCACCAACGTGCTGGTCAGCACTGTCTTCTTTCCTTCCCTGAACATTCTTGTGTCTGTGCCTCCATCTGTTTCCTATCTCCTGAAGTGGTGAGATCATGGCAGGGACTATCTTGGTTTTGTGATTGTTCAGCACCTTCCCAAAGGAGCCCTTTCTGTCCCTGGAGAGCCAAGGAACCTCACTCATTCAATATTGATGACAGCATCCAAAGTGAGAGGAGTCTTAATGGCATGAGGACCAATGGGGGACTGCTTGAGTGGCCCTGAGCTCCAGCCCCTGGGGCAGAAGGGCGCAATCGATACAGTGCAGTGACAACTCACCCAGTCCCACTGGAGCTCAGTAATTAATGTTGGTAACCAATCTGCATGTTTGGTGTAGCACAGCAAACCCACAGCAGGGATGAAAATGGAACCCAGTTCATCCAACCCCCTGCTCTGTGCCCCAACCAGCAGACCATGTTTTCTCCTCACTAAGATTCCTTCCACACAGCACCAAAGCTCTGCACCCTTTGCTTTTCCAGAGGCAAATATTAACAGAGAGAAACTCTTCCCCACCCATCTCACATAGCAAAGACTGTATTGCCCAATTCAGCAGCCCAAAGGAAAGCAGCATGATTAATGGAAATGTGCCTTGCTTACTCGTGAGCTCTTTCTCTTCCCCCACCCACACATCTACATAAACTTTTACGGCTTTGGCTACTTAAGACCTTAACCAGACAATCTGCACCGGGTTATAAACTATGGAAGGAACCCTCAGGCAACAGGGTCCCTACATTAGCAACCGCTGAGTATTGAACAATTATATTGATACTCATCAATCATTTACTTGTAAAGAAGAAGAAGAAAAGATATTAAAAGGGACTGCAGGGGATTTATCTTCTCATACTGACAAATTGTTAAAAATTAATGAAGTAGAGCAACTCTGAAGGCAGTGCAAAGCCAGACCCCCCAAAAAGAACCCCAGCCACCACAAAATCCCCACAGGCCCTCAAAAAGCTCTTCAAGGGAGCCTCTGTGTTAAAGGCAGTTTGTCCTCCCTGGCCTGCTGGGCTTTTTGCTTTTCTTTTTCTTTCCATGTGCGTCTAATAGTGTCAACAATATTCTTCATCCACTGGTCTTTCCCTGGCAGTTTGCATCCCAGGCACAGAATCACTTTTGAGTTTGTTCCTGGAGCAGTGGAACAAAGATGCCACAGTTTGAAACCCCTATTCACCAAGCCATTTTGACCTGCATATGGGCACCATTCCTAATTTGGCAGAAAGCTATTTAAGAAACTTCCCACCCTTTTCTATCCTTTAAACTGTCAAATCCTGCAGCACAGCTACAGCCACTAAATTCAGCAAGGTGCCCAAACTTTGTGCTATGCAAAGCTCCCTGGCAGCTTACAAATAGCCCGAGGGCTGTGCTTAGCTCACATTAAATGGAACAGATTGCAGCTGCCTTTTCCATCACACAAAGTTGTGGGCACCGAGATCAGAGGTCCCGTCATTCATTGCTCGGTAAAGTCCCTGTCACTCTGTTTGCTGTATGTTTGCCTATATCACTCCTGATCATCAAAACCGTGTTTCACTTTACTTACCCTTTCATCTGCCTTCAGCATATTTATATCCAGAAATCACAAGTAAATGATTACGAATTCTGTCCATTCCCCGGTGCAAATGGGGACTATGGTGATTTCACTCTCCTGCCTCTAACGCTGCACAAAGTGATGTGATGATTTCTTCGAAAACTTAAGTACGTACTTTGGTTTTTTAACTCCCTAAGAACTTTGCACCTATTGATCAAAATGCACAACCGGCCGGTGCAAAGCAGCTCAGGTTCCACCACCGCAGGCTGCAGGGATTGCTGGTGGGAATACGTATGGATTTGTTGTGGATAAACTGGTGAAACTATTTACATGTTGGAAGTGCAAACCCATATTGACAGAAACTCCCATTTCACCCCTTTCAACCATTTTGTTAGAAAAAGAAATGAAAAGAAAACTACAGGAAGACTAAACCACACAACACATGCGTGACAGAATTCCAAACGCTGTAATCTGTACTTTTACTAGATAAGAGTGTTTCATTTTCAGAGCACAAGGACTAGCAAAATTGCCTCCCAAATGAAATTAATCCAAATACAGTGGAATCTGTTTATCACAGAATCACAGAGCATTTGGAATTGGACGAGACCTCAAAAGATTATCTGGTCCAATCCCCCTGCCACAGCAGGATCCCCTAGATCAAGTTGCACAGAAACATGTCCAGGCAGGTTTTAAACGTCCCCAGAGAAGGAGACTCCACAACCCCCTGGGCAGCCCGTTCCAGCGCTATATCACCCTTGCTGGGAAGAAGTTCCTTCTCGTAGGGATGCAGAACATCCTCTGTTCTACCTCACACCCACCGGTCCTTGCCCTACAATCAAATTATGTTCTCTTCAATCAGCTTTGGCCCATGATATATCCAAACACAATTTTTCCTTCCACCTGCCCTGAATGGTGCTTTTTCTATGAACATTCTCCTTTGAAACACCCATTCCCACCCTTCCTAAGTCCACAGTGATAACAGACAAAACCCTAAAAGGCGGAACATACCAGATCAGAAATATTCACATGGAAAACAAGACTGAAAAGCACCACATTGGCCCGTCCATACATCTCTCTGTCCATTCCACATTGCGTTTACTGAAGGACAGAGATGTGTCAGATTTAATTCTTAGCTTCCCCTTCTTGCTCCCACGAATCATTTAAGCCTTCCTCTGAAGCCTCCCAAATAAGACTTAAGCAATGCAAGGGGCCCCGTGTGAGCCACTTTGCACACAGGTGAAATCCACCTAAATTCTTCATTACAGAAGCAGAGAAAGGAAAAAAAAAGAGAGGCTTATCTAATAAAATTAATAGCAATAATAACACTTTGCATTTCTAAAATGCCTTCCAGCGCAGGAACTCAAGGCTTGATAATTAATGTCTCTTTAATTTTATTTCTATCGATTAAAGATCCGGCAGAACAAAAGAAAAAAAAAATAGGAGTCTATTAACAAAAGCTAATGTGATTTTCAATAAGAATTGGTTGAAGTGAGGAGCAGGGAACAGCAATCCTGCCATCTCAGCTGTAGCAGACAGACATCCAGACAGTACATATGTCCATACATTCCCTAAATTAGCGCACCCTCCGCTCGCCCGTTGTTCTGGGAAATTAGGCGGTTGTGTATAACTGTAATGAGGTCATCCAGGGTCTGATCTCCACTGGGATTTAATTAACTCTGAATCTTATAAATATTGTGCTGAATTATATTTAAATTTGCATAAAGGTTAGAATCAAGCTGGACCAGCCCCGTTTAGCAGAGCAGGCTAAAAATAAAAACCTCTGAGGAAAGCCCTTTTAAACAATGGTTTTGTACTGTAGTAGAGTCTTGTTTTGATCTGGGCCTGGAAATATATTTAAAGGGAAGGAGGGGTGAGAGAGAGGGGGAGAAGGCAGCTATATTTCAAGCAGACTTTCTAGATAACTTCAAACAGACTAATAGAATGGCGGTTTGCAGCCCGGAGATAACCCGTTCCTCCAATGGCCTTACACTCAGTGAAAGGAGATGGTATCAAATACATACACAGCTATCAAGAAATCTTTCCCCCTTCTTTATTTTTATTATTAAAGTAATGCCAGATGTAAAATATCATCGCCAGGCAGACCAGAATAACAAAAGCTGTAAAGGAAGAGGTAAAAGTGATCCCCGTGGGAGGTTCTGCTACAGAGGAAAGCAGGTCTGTGCCCTCCTTTCCTAAAATTCCTTCCCAAATTTTACCTAAGTGCAAGTCCCACTGTTTCTGAGGAGAAGCAAGTGACGATGGCACCAGGAATTCAGAACTTCATGCATTCACAACCCTCAGTTAATTTAAAACTACTGTCATCCTAAGTAAACCTCTTCTACCCTAAGGACACTTGGAATGATGCCAAGCCAATGTAGCCAGCTCTGGCTACTGCTTGGCCACTGAGGGATGGAGTTGGGAAAGGAGACAACCAGCAGGGTCCCGCTCACTTGGTTTGCAGGCTCTGGGAGTGTAAGGGCAATTGAAGGACAGCTGGAAGGGCCACTGGTCTTTCCCATCCCTCCATCTCTAGCACTAAGGTGCTGTGGCTGGCACATTGCTTCTAGCAGGTAAAAGCAGCAGCTCCCTCTTTCACAGCTGCACACCAGGGCTGAACTTTCACCTGAGAACCATAGAATTCATAGGCAATATTTCTGCTCGTTGAGGTTCACCCAGAAGCACCTCGCCAGCCAAGCCAGACCGCTAATCTTCTGTCTGCAGGACCCTGCTGGCATGTCCTTCTGTCCTTCCCTGCAGCAGTCCCACAGATGTGAGCCAACCTCCATTTCCTGGCCGGCTTGTCGGACAGCAAGGAACTAGATGAGCTCCGATGCCCCTGCCAATGCACTCCATAAGTTCCAAGTGAGCTCTTCTCTCTGCCAGTCTGCGTGGTGCTGTTCAAGAACAGCTCTGTATGCTGGTCACACGCTCTTGGATCTGCTCAAGGATTGTCCCTGAAAACCATCTGGCACTGGTGTCAGCCAAGGCATGCCACAAATTGCAAAGCAGAGCTTGCATCACAGTCATTTATCCCAGTGCATGAGCTGACATGGGCACAGGAACAGAGGAGGCAGGGGCAGCATGTAGAAATCATTTGGCTGGATCAGGAAACAGTACAGTACCTGAAGCAACCTGCTAAGAGAGGTGAAAAAGAATAAAGCTTTGTGTTGCCAAACTTGCACTGGAAGCTTCAGGCAGCTTCACCCTGGCAGGCTGGATTACACTCTTTTATGCTTCAGTTTATCTGGCACTGCACCACAATGGATGTACTGGAGCAACTGCCTCTTTCATCCTGCCTTGCCACATCGCTGGGTGGGGGGAACACTTTACAAATGATTTAAGGTAACCACACTAGGCAATACCATCTATAGAGCAGTTGAAAAGTGTAATTTGCATTAAAATTGGAACAAGAAATAAATCTAGACTAAAACTAGACTCTTTAAAGAAGACCTCTTATTTTTTGTGAAACAATCTGCAGCAGGGCTGGAACCCAAGTGGGGCAAGGAGGTCACCAGAAGACGACAAATACACTAAGGTACATCCTGGAAGCACAATTCACCCAAGAGGAGGGGATGACTGGAATGAGCTGCAATGACAGGCAAAACCCTGCTCTGAACATCAAAATGTCTTGCTGTGACTCTGCTCAGAACATAATTCTCTTCATAAAGCAGCACCAGACAGAAAAACAGAAGGAAAATTAGCCTTTAATGCTTGTTCTAGGAACTGTGTGTCAGCTGCAGCTTCACCATCTCCTATTTCCTTCACTGTGAACATATCAAATACTCACACGAATGGGACACAGAATGGTTCTCTGAATTATGCTGCACAATCAGAGCCAAGTGTAAAGAGCAGGGTTAACAGATACCCACAGATACTTACCTGAGAGCAGAGTTATGGTTCCACAAGCCAATGGTTTGTCAATATGTCTCCTTGACAGCTCCATTACGTAGCAAATCAGCACAGCCACAAAGCAGAGGAAACTCTTTGGAGCTTCAAGGAATCCTACACCACCTCTCACTCCCTGCAGGTATTACTGTTGTCATTATTACAAAGCAGAACCCTAACACACTTGGAATATTCTAGCCAGACAACATGCAGCTCTTTTGTTCTGGAAGCCAGTGTTTAACACTGGCACCTTCTCTTTGGCCTTGCTTCTTCCTTTATGAAAGTCCCCTTGGTGCGCACATCATGGAAGCATCGTTGAAGCTCCAGTGACAACCTGTTCTGGGGGCCTCCACTGGGAAGCAATTTTCACTTCTCCACAACTGAAACCTGCTCAGTGTTACAGGCAAAATGACTTGGTCCCTGCCCAGCTCTGTATCAGCATGCAACACCCGCTTCTCCCCACACAACGTCTTTATGAATAGGAACTATTGTACGTAGGCTGGAGTCCTTTGCCAGCAAAGGTCCACAGCTAAGCAAATCCTCATCAGCCTCACACCATTCATGTCTACAGTGAGAAAGTATTTTAATGTGGTTTCACAATTAAGCAAGGAGAACAAGAAGGGGGGAAAAAAAGGCTTCGGAAGTCTTCTCAAATATAAGACCCAAAACTAACACTTGGAAATTTCCAAGGTCTTAGGGAAAACAGAAAGAGCTGTGCAGCTACATTTGTTCTGGCTTTAGCCAGCTCCCTTTGCTGAGCTCTGTTGTCATCACATTTCATGTTATGATGGTGTTGTGAACTGCAAAGAAAACAAGGGAATTGGCAAGTCAAGTATTTTGCCAGCTTTGCAGAGAGAAAATGTGTCCAACTGAAAGGTGCTGATCCCACCTTCCCAACAGAACTCACACAGCATCCACTGGCTGCTGGTGGTAGGGCTCTGCACCTCTCCAGACTGGTAATTCTTTCCAATATTGTTGATGATTTTAGACCTCACTGAAATGATAAACTATTTTTAATGTTACAAGTTAGAATGGGCCAGGCGTGGATGGAGGAAAATACGTCATCTGCAATGGAGACAACATAGTGCCTCCAGGAGAATGGACACAGAAGAAAGAAAAAACCTAATTGACTTGAAACTGAAGCATGAAATTTGGATGGGATTACATGTGGCTGTGAAGTGGTGAGAAGCTGGAGTCAACACAGCAAGAGGACCCTTCCAGACCTTATTTGCACAAAGCTTACAGCAGAAAGCTGTGCATCGCCTGCCACAATTTTCCCAACCCACCTAAGTGAGAGTGACCCACTCTTGGCCATTAACACCCAGAGCAATTAAAGGCATAAGCATCTTGGCAGGCAAGAATTTCACCTCACCCGGGTCTCCAGCTGAACAAGAGCCTTGGTTGAGGCAGCCTGAGCGAAATGGCACCTGGTCCTGCTGAGCTCCAAGCCCCACACATTGTACAAGCCCTGATGCTTATATGAACCTCAGCAGAGCCACAGTGCACAAACCTGGTAGGAGCAGCCCACAAAAGGAGAGTTTTCCTCCGGCTGAAAGAGCTAGGGGACAGTTCTGTGGGCTGCAGGGCCAACAGAGCTATGGAGGTAGCACAATCCCCCTCCCCATCACCACCCTGGGACCTTCACACCACAGTCTCCTCAATTATATCCATACAACCCAGTACGACAGCAGAGAGAACAGATCATTAAAGAAAGTCTTTTTTTTTTTCTCCTTTTTGACCTGAGGATAGTTTGATTTGCATAACTCAGTGATCTGGTTTCAGAGCACCCCACACACCACAGAGCCGACACAACGGGAAGGGTGGCAAACACTGATGTTGAGTCACAGATGAGACGCTGAGGGTGTGAAGTCTTTATGGCAGCTCTGCTGTCAAAGCCAACGTCGTGTGTACCCACGGCCTGATGTAACAGCAGCGAGTGTGAGGCAGTTTGGTAAGAAACGTGACAGATGAGAACGTTTCAGAAATGGATGTAAACTGCTCTTCTGACACCCCAAATCCATGATGCAGTAGCATTAGAGCTGAAGCTGGAGTGTTTAGGTGTTCTCGTTTCCAAAGAAGAAGCTACACTGCCTCTCGTTTGCAGAAAAATAGTGGGGAAAGCAGGGATAGGAAAGAAAGCAAGCACATCTCGTAGGTAAGAATTGTGTTGCTTAGCTTGGAGCTAACCCCTACGACATACATTACTGTCTTTCTGTTCAATCAGTGTTCTGCTACAAGAATCAGTTACATTCAATCATCTGAAAGAGCTATTAAAATGCTGATAAAAAATTCATAAAGTAACACACAGTAATGAATCAGGAGAATTCAGTAAAGTGAGACCTACCCTTAGAGCAGGGCAAGAATGAAGGTGAACGATCGTTTGGGCCTAGCGGGCATGAAATACCCTTTTGGAAGATGAATAATTCTGTTTTGGGCTGATAAGTTGAACTAATTTATAATGCTGTTTTAGGTCCACTGCTGAAATATTTCAAATCCCTCAACTTTAAAATGCATTGCCTGTCAGAAACGGGTCTCTTAACAGTTTCCTCTTAACATTTTTCAAAATGTAACCTAGACCAATTTGCATGATTTACTGCTTTATTGTATTATACCGCGCATGATTTAAAATGGGAAATAAAATCTGGAAAAAATATAGAAATACGAGGTGGTGGGAAAGAATTGCCGCTGAGGACACGCAATGTTTTTCAGATCTCGGCACAATACAGAAAAAATAAAGGTTGCTTTTCCTGCCCTGGCTCAGGACGGGGAAGTGGAACGCTTGTGGAAACAAAGCAGAGGTTTGTCACAACAAAGCACAGATGTATTTGCCTAGAGTGGCTTCCACCACGCGGGAGGCATCTCGTTCCCTGCTGGTGTTGGCTGAGGCCACTGGGAGCTGAAAGCAAAGAAAGCTGAGGGCCCGCAGCATCTCACAATGTGCTCGGTATCTTGTAAGTCTATGGGGATCAAGATCGATTTGAGCTTTGCAGGCTCCAAGGTACAAGGCATGACTTGTCTCTCTCTGCAGGTGTTTTTCTGACAAGTGGGTAGAGTTGTTCTGGTTCCCAGCTGACTTCTCAAGAGTCAAGTCAGAGAGCCTGAGGGAGCAAAAGCAGCAGCAGCAAAGCCATCTCCTCCCTGCTCTTGCTTCAGAGATACTCCTCAGAGAATGAGAGACTCCCACATCACCAAGCTCTTTCTTAAAGTGTTCATCTCTGTAAGTGCTCACAGGGTCATGGTTAAAGCACCTCCATGCCCGGTCAGTCTCCACAACATTGCTGCACCCATTGTGGCACACTGCAGACAAGAGCAGACTGGTCAGTGCGGATGAGTGGTGCTGCGCTCAGGCTGGTGTTGGTGAGCTCTGATGGTTTCTCAGACAGCAGCCACCCCAGCGCTTAACACCAGTAGCTCTCATTCACATAACCTGTCTATCTCAGACAACAGCCTGTCAGGTAACCTAAACCTTTGATTCAGTAACACCTCATAAAGGAGAGAGGGGGATTCTTTCCCTTCTGCATCAAGAGATGTACAATGGAATATACGTACGCTTTAGAAAGCAGCATGGTAACACAGATGTTACTCATCCATGAGTGAACGTCCCTGAACAAAGTCATCTTGCCATTTGGTTCCACTCATTCATTTCATAAAAACACCTCAGCTGTTGCAGTTTTAACAGCAGGTTGTCGTTTTAGTGGGTTCTTTCCCATTAAACGCTTGTGGTTCACACTGCAGCTATTTGCCCTCAAAGTGGGAGAGAAAAATGGTGAGAAGTGCAAAGGGAATAAAGAAGTTGTGTGCCCCTTGTTCCTAAGCTAAAACTCCTTGTTCTGACACCAGCTGAATGTGGTGGACAGTGTCAGATATGCTGGTGACACCCTGAACCGAGTTTGCACAGCTGGTGTTCGCCACTAAGGCTCTAATTTCCCTTTTTAATTTAACTGGGGTTAGGAACATTCATTCCTCTGAAAATGAAGCCAATGTGTTTCAAGTCGAAGACTGAGTACAGAGACTATCTAATTCATTTGTAGCTCCCAAGACTATGGTGATGTGGCTGATATTAAAGATACCCTCCTCAGCCGTAAAACAAGGCCACGACTCTAAAGTCATTAGAGGTTCCCACAGAAAATATTAAGGACACCAAATGATCCCACCACTTCTAGCTTCCCTTTCAAGTGATTCATCTCTAGATCAGACCTGGATTCAAACCCCCATCACTGGGATGAACCCTCATTACCTGGGCCATCAGCACCATCCATAAACGTATCCTTTACCCCCTAATTAGGCCAACAAAGGAGGGCTATTAACAGCTAAATGTGTTACAAATGCAGCGTTAGGGATAGAGACTATTGACCTTTTTACTCCGAGTGATCTGTACAGCCCTTTGTTCTGCTAAACACAGTTCCCTCTTGTCAGGGCATCGCTGGTAAAGGGAATATAATCTGTTCTCTGATTGCACACAGGCTTTCCTTGTACTCGATTAGAAAAATAAAGAAAGAAGTTATCTGTACATCTCGCACTGAAAGTGTTCCCCCAGCCTTCCTACACACAAAGCTCACACTCAGCACTGAAAGCCTCAGTTTTGCCAGTTAGGACTTGTTGAAGTCCGTGAGAACAGCTAATGCTTCACAGCACACAGACCCCGCCTGTTAGGAACCTCAGATGACCTGGAAAGACTACAGGACAATCCTGCATACTTTCATGCTCTCTCAGGAGTCACAGACGTCTTTTTAAATACAATTGCGATCATCAGTTGAAAAAAAGAAAACGAACCCTCAAGGAATTCAAACTCTACATAATACGTGATAATAAGGCTGTTATTGTGAAGGACTCTCTAATCGTGTATTTATTCACCTGCTACCCATTAGGCAGATCTGTTAAACCAGCACTTTGTCCATCAGCACTTGAGTGCTTAAAGCTGAGTATGCTGCTTTCATAATTGCTGGCACCAGCGAAAGCCAAATTCTGAAACCTCTCTGAATGAGGTTTGCATTGTCAAGCGTGCCCCAGAGATTCCTGCCGCGCTCCACTGGCAGAGCCACAGCCTCACCACTGGTTCACCTGACAGAACCGGTAAGGAAAGATGGTGTAAAACCAATGGGGAAAAAAAGGAACATGAAGAGGGGTGGGAGACTGCAGGAAGGGTCAATCTTCCCCTGGTACTTTCCTCTCCTCCTCACTTTATAAAGTTAAACGCTGTCTGAGATTTATTGCTGTGCAAAGGAAAGTTAACCACATAATCAATAATAAAAAAAAAATCCAATTACGGTCTATGGTGGAGCAACACTGCATATAATAAAAGTCTCACTTACAAGGATCTTAACCTACTGGGTAGTGCAGTTATGCAGTGGATATTAAGTGACGCGGCTATGAACATGAAACCAGTGGCACCGGACTGGGCTGGCATTCACAGCAGATGCAATGAACATTATCCTACCGGTGGGAAGGGAAAAGGCACAGACACTGCAATAAAATCTTATTTGAACCTACTAAATCATCTTACACAAGCATCACTGAGTGGTGACCAACCTACCCAGCAAGACAGGTCGTTACAGTCCTACTAGCCTCCCTGGAAAGGCATTTCTCTTGGTTTAGGTCACCCTTTTCAAGGCACGTAGAGGTATTTCTCCCTTTCTCTCCATTCGTTGCCGTTCATCCGGGTGGAGATTTTGCTACCCATAAGAAGTAATCCCAGACAACCCATCAGCTCTGTTTCAGACATTCAGACAGTCTGGAAGCCTGCAATGTGATAGATTTGGGGGGAAAGTGTGCAGCTCTAAACCAGACGAGAGAGCATAACTACTTCTGCGGCAGAGCACAGAATGGCTTTGAGGATTCTGAACCTGGCTTTGCTCCTGTTTTCATGGAACACCAGGGAAGTCTCAACACATCACAGTTCTGCTTGTAACACAAGGGTGAGAGTATCAGTGTGCTTTAGTGAGATAATATCACGTCTATGAAAAAAATACACATGGTGTCATGCCATGAAGAGTGTTTGTGAGTGCTGGAAGTATCAGTCCATAGTTTCATAGTCACTCCATATGATGATCACTTTGCCACATCTGTCCATGCAAATTTTAATTGAGCTGGGCAGGAACAAACTGGCAGGAAATCATAGAAAGGTTTAGACTGGAAGAGACCTTAAAGATCATCTAGTTTCGCCTCGCCCTGCCATGGGCAGCAACACCTCTCATCAGACCAGGTTGCCCAGAGTCCCACCCAATCTGGCCTCGGACACTTCCAGGGATGGTGCAGCCACAACCTCCCTGGGCAACCTGTGCCAGTGCCTCAGCACCTTCACTGTAAACAATTTCCTTCTAATACCTAATCTAAATCTCTTCTACTTTAAAGCCATTTCCCCTTGTCCTGCGCTCATGTTCCTTTCTGGGCTATGGGAGAAAAGGTTTTCCTTGATGTGTGGCAAAACCAGGATAACCCTACTTGATCCAGTACTCAGTCCTCCAGGACAAATTTACCCCTAGTAACATTTTTTAATACACTTCAGACAGCAGGGTTCCTTGTATTTCAGAATTTTGTGTCATCTGATCGTGGATTTTTTTTTAAATCCAAAATTAAGTGTCTAAACCAAGATTTATCTTCTATGGAAGCACTGTCTCAGTTCCTCTTGACCTGATAGAAATTGTATCCACACTGCAATAACCTGCATCTGACATAACCTTGTGTTTTCGCAACACAATATGAAATTTGAATGTGACTCTTCCCATGAAGTCACTAGAGAGCGGAGGCTTTTCACACCATATGATGGCACCAGAAAAAACCCGTGGCACGTGTAAGAGAAGAGTGCTGCTAAAACATGCAGAGCAGAGATGTGAGGCACAGCACAGTTTTAGCATCACAGGGCAACACTGAGCATGTTAGAGTAGATGACAATGAGCTTTAAACTGGATAACACCTGAAATTAAATGTGTCTGCTTTTGTTTACACCAGTATCAACCAGGGGGCAGGTCTCTCATGGTGGAAGAGATCAGACAGAGACCTCAGCAGAGCGAGGTCAACAGAGCAGAGCTACAGCAGTCCCCAGGAGACAGACTAAGGACTGGAGGGTACAGCAAGCAGCACACTGCCACGTGCTGCTTCTCAGAGACACGAGATGTGCATGCTGAGCAGCATGCCACCCCTGTTACACCCTGCTTCTCAGCAGGACACCGTGTGTCACACAGGCACACCCTCGGAGTTTAAAAGGCCAAGCCAAGAGAAAGAGAGAGAAGCATCCTTGTTTTAGAAATAACAAAAGGAAAGTCTCAGCCCTGTGGGAGTTTTGCCCTTTAGGTCTGCTTAATTTCTATGGGATTTGGCAACTACCTGCACCTCCGAGAGTCTAGCTGTGATTTATCTGCATCACACAGATGCTGGGGCAGAGCTGGGAGTTCAACCAAGGTGAAGAATCCCAGTCCAGTGTCTCCCATTCAATGGCACTTTATCCTCCGAGGTCTTTTAGCAACATACCTGTACAAAGCGACACCACCAAAGCTCAACCTTGAAAAGCTTTTGAAACTTACACTGGTGGAGTCACCTAATGATCAGCCAGATTCTGGTTCCTAATCTCTTCATTCATCATCTATTTGCTTGGGGTTTGTTCTTAAAGATTTGCTCGGACCAGAGCTGCAACAAGGGAAGTTGCTGTGGACATGAGGAAATCCTGGATTTTATTCTAATCTCCTCTAGTCTAGTTTATGCCCTAAAGAGAAGGCAACTGCCAAAACCAAAGCAATCTGTCTTTTCTTTTTATGTGTGTTGTATCCCCCAGTACCCCCGTTGCAAACAGTTCATGGCTAATTGAGCAACAAGAGAGGTGTCTGTCTTAAGCAGCATAAATCAGTCACTGATATAAATGGTTGCTGCTGGACCATTTTGCAGAATGGTTTCCACTAGTGGTGGATTCGTCATGGAAAACAACTAATTTTTCATTTTGAGCCACTGCACCTGCATGTTGAAACTACACTGAGGGGAACAAACAAAAAACCCACTCCAGAGATGATCCATCTTGCCTTTGAAATTCATTCCTATTTTAACTGCTGCCATGGTCCCATCAGAGAAGTTGACCACACTGAATGATGGTTTGCAGGTGGATGAGCACCTCTCTCACTTGGCAAATGCTATAGATGGAAATTCTTTGAATGTAATGGCTTCTCAGCTCTGGGAGAGCGCAGTTACCAGCTGATATTCGTTAGGAGTGGGGATATGACAGGAAAGCAGGGACAATCTCAAGGCAGAAGCAGCATTACAGCAGGACAAGGGTGTTATCTACAAGAGTCTTCCAAAAAACCTCAGGTTATGCCTCCTGCCTTTCTCCTGGGCAGCTCTCCAGAAAGCGGCAGCAGCACCTTGGCAGATGGTAGCCAGCTCAGCCTTCCTCTCTCCAGACAGAACCGCTGGCTGGGTCTCTTATTACATTTTGGAAGGAACAGATGCCATGGGCTAAGTAAGAAGCGCTGACTCTCTCTGGCCAAGCTCAGCACCATGGTGCAGACTGGATATAGCCCTTAGAGCTCCATCCTAAGACACCTGGCACAATGGACACCACACAATGCAGAGATTAGCAAGGTAAGACCAATGTGTGGCGCACACCTAGAGAAGGCACTCATGCACATTCTTGACAAGATCCACAGACCATGCAAGAAGGACCTTAGCCCCTGTCCCAGGACCCATCCAAGCCAAGACTGGTAGACCAGTGAAGAGACTATTTAGAAGAGAAGAATAAGAGAAGTGTTGGATAAACCTTGCTGGACACAGGAGTCAGTCAAGGGAAGGGAGATGAAGGCTGGGGACATAAGGCAGTTCCATCCACGCTCTGTTTGGGCTGAACTCATTCCTTACTCCCTGTCACTCTGCCAGTCCAAGCCATCTTGGGTTTCCTAGCTGCCAGAAGCACTGAATCTGTGTCTTCTCTGTACTCGATAGCAGCATTCTTGGATGCAAACATTAGCACTTTACCCTAACCCAATTAATAGCTAGTGTTCAGTCACAGCACTGATTAACATGTTGTTCACAGTGATTAAAACATTTCTTCTCGATTACCATACAGTTAAATGCTTGGAAGAGAGCTGTAGTTAATGGGATACAGGCAAGGTTGCAAATCATGGCTGTCACACTCAGGGAGGGGAAGGAGAAGCCCCAGCCTTTTTTCCTGCTTCTTCCTCTTCTTTTAGAGTTGCTAATTAAGGGCTGACTTTTTGGGCAGAGAAAGAGGGGGGTGGGAGGATGGGGAAAAGGAACTTTAGGTAATTGAAAGAATTCAATTCATGTAAGCGCCCGACTGGTGCTAACCTACATCATTAAAGTTGCCAGCTAACAAACATCAAACACAGGCCAGTATTAATGAAGCAGATGTATTAATTTCCGATTTCTGAGAAAGCTAAGCAACTGGCTGGCTTGCTGGCTTCCTCTGTCTCTCACTCCCTCCCTCCCTCTCTCTCTCTCTCCCCATCTGACAGCACTATTAATGATCTTTAATGCCCCACAGGCACTAATGGGTCCCGCTGGGAGTCCAGAAATACTGCAATTTGTATTGAGGATTTAGACATAACAAAAAAAAAAAAAGAGGGGAAAAAAAAAGAGCCCTCTGCTCTGGGGAGCAGGCGCTTGATCAGTCGTTTCCCCCTGTGGAATAGCACAACAGAATAATAAATGACAGCTCTGCGATTAAATCAAGCCTTCTGCTTTAAGTGCCAGAGAGTGTGTGATTGTCACTAACAATCTACCGCTTGTTAACACCGCCAGGGTATAAGCAAACAGCAGTCAACACTCCCCCCCCACCCCCCCAAAATGGAAGCAGACTACGTATTACTTCATTTATCTATCTATCTATCTGGAGGGGAAACAATTCCCTGTAGGTGTGGGATGGGGGGTGGTGGTGGTGGTGTTGTTATTGTTATTGTTGTTTTTAAATAACTTTTGTTATTCATGTATTGAAAACCTGAAGGGAAAAGAGGGGGAGAAGAAAAGCCATCTGCTGCCATGTTCAATCAGGCAATTACTCCTGACCGCATTGAGCACAGGATGTGCACGGATAACCCACAACCGCAGGAGCAGTGCCGGCACCATGCTGGGACCAGACAAGGCTGCTCCAAACTGCCCTCTCCAGAACTGAGACAATAAAGGGATGAGTCTCCCTCCCAGTAGACCAGCAAAACGAGCCAGAAGCTCCCTGATTTTAGCAGTGGTCACAGCCATCCTTTTGTGTTGCTCAGTTAAGGCCCAATTGGGTTTCTCTGCATTTCCCCCTCTCATCCCGTGCCAGCCCATTCAGGTTTAGAGTCCGTTCATTTTATCCAGCAAACATGACAGGATGTGTAGGCAAGGCTCTGTTTGGCCACGGATACCCAGAGCAGTTACAGAGAGACCAAAAAAGCCCTGATAGTACAATCTATACCCAGAGACCAAGAACCTCCTCCCATTCAAGTCAATCCCCAAACTCCCACCGAGTTCAAAGGAAGCAAGAGTGAGCCCCCAGGCTGTTTCTGAATGTGCCAACAGCGTGGACTATCCGAGCAGGATAATTATTTTTCTTAGCCAAGAGGCAAGGTATTCTGTCTCCTCGATACAAACTTTAAATATCACCCTGCTGTTTCGTTTCAATGGAGACCAAAGAGAGGTCCAACAGCTTATTATCATGGAGTTTTATGTTCAGATGGAAATATACGAGGGATAAGGCTTTGTAATGCTGACATTAGCTGTCCAGACATTTTCCTAACACCAATAACATTTGGAATTTCATCTATGAAATTACTCACATGTTAAGCATTTTTAGATGTACGGTCTAGACAGAGAGAGACTTTTTGACTCCATGCAGCAGAAGAAAGCAACAGATGGAGCAGAGGGATGTGCAGTAAAAAAACCACTCGGGAACACCAACTTTCCCCCAAACAATTCCTTACAAACGGGCCCTTGCTTTTGCCTCCAGATGAAATGGAGAAGCTGTTAGATACAATTTAACCGTTGATTACTTCTAGATGATGAGCGGGACGAGTAAGAGTTTCGGTTTTAAATAGTGCTGCTTGGATCTCTTGTAACTTCATAACCAGGCTGTTAATCTGACAAAGCAGGCTGGTGAGCCTGGGCTTTCTGCGTGCTAACACACAGAGCCATTTGCTATGTCTCTCCTCTGCTGCCAGAGTTAGGCAAAATACCCCAAAGACCTACAATAAACCCCTGATTTCTTAGAGGAACAATTTAGGTTATTTTTAAATGTAGATCTGAAAAAGTTGTAGGATTACTGGATGGAGAGATATCAATCAAGCGATTCAAAATGTCCATTCTCCTTAAAGGAGTGATGGATCTTCTTTCTTCTTGCCTGTCTTCTCCTCTTTTCTGTGTCAGTCATACATGCAGGCTGCTATTCACACTTCATTCACAACCCTCTGTACCTATAATCTCTGTTATTTTGCTGTCGACTCCTCATGCCTCATTAGGCATGTTTGACACCTGCACCTAATACCTTTTCACTAGCAGTGCAGGACAGCTTTTGACAAGAACAGATATTTTTCCACAATAGCTTTAAAGAAGGTCTTCTGAGTGTGTACCTTGCGTATTTTATGGGGTTAATGTGATTTCCCCCCTGCCCTTATTCAATAAACTTACATCTTATTCCACTCTCCTTAGCAGATACAACTGCATTTCCTTTGTCTCGGTGAAAGTTGTGCGTGCACGCACCTGAGAGGGCAGAGCACAACAGTGATTTGGGCCACTGAGGGCCTGCACTAAGTACGTCAAGCCACGCAGATGTGGGCATCGCTGGGTGTCTATTTTAAAATAATACAAACCCAATTAACATGATAGATTTTATATATAGAGGTGTGGGTGACATTGCTCCTACAAGGAAACTATCCTATTAATTAGGCTCGAACTACTTAAAATAGAGTGCTAAATTACTGGAATTCTTGGACTAATAAATTACTGTAGCACTCAAGAGCATGAAACTCATTCTTTTGGGACTGTAACTTCATTTTTAAAGCGCAACAAAGGGTTGCTCAATGTCATAAATGAGTTAAAATAATTTTAAAAGCTCCAGGGTCACAAGAAGTCAAACATGATCCTACACACCCCTCATTTAGGGAGGTTAGAGCTAATTGTACAATACCCCGCTGGGAAGGAACACCCTGAAGTAAAATGTGTACACGATGTGAGAGGATGTTTTGTGCTGGGGGGAGATGGGGAGCCTGACACACCTCAGCAACCATGCCAGAGTAATTCCTGCACATAATAGTAAATACAAAGTAAGTTGGGAGGGCCCCAGCGTGGAGCAGTTAGTTACGGCAATGATGAGTCAAATAGAAGGACTCGGGGACATCCCTCTCTCAAACTGATTTCTTTTTGTTGCTTACCAGAAGGTAAATTGTGAAGGGCAGCTCTGAGCAAAACTGGAACTGATTCTTCAACAGCACCCAGCCTATCTGTCAAAATACAGCCCTGCCTGTGCTGCGAACTGAGCAACAGCAACGCGGCGCTCCAGGGAAATGCATTCTGCCCTTCTGCATCCTGAGCACACACCGGTTTGCTTGTGCCTTCCCTAACCAAGGTTGGGGTGCTCCACCTGAGGGAATGAGGTCACATTTTGCAGAAAATAGCAATTTCAGTAGAGGCCAAACACGATTTTCCTGCAGCTGTTGTGCAGTTCTCTTTGGTAGATGGGAGCAGCTAAAAGGAGTCAACACAAAAGCAGACCCAGCACCTTCCAGCGCTCGGGGAACCTGGGCCAAGGCACGCATGTTTCCTTTTTTAATTTCTTTTAAATTATGGCTCTTTTTTGTTGTTTAATTTCTCTTTCCAGTTCAGTGCCAAGGCAAATGTGAGGAAAGGTTGAAATGGCAACTCCAGAATAATAACAATAATAATAAAAAAATAATAATCCACAGGAATCAAACATAACGATTGCAGCCCGGTCCTCGCGTGCTCCGTGTGGCTGGTCCTTTAGAAGACCTCCCCTGCTACGTTCTTGTACAAAGGAAAACTATCTGCTTCCCACATCTGGCATTATATTTGACTGTCCTCACATTAAAATTAAATTCTGATAAAAACGGGCACAAAGGCAAAGGGTTAGTAGGAAACAGTTCGCAGCAGTATTGATGAGAACAGCTTGCAGCTGGAAGCCTGAGATAACACAGTTTGTCAGAACCTGTCACACAGCTGCCTGCATAATGAGGTAGGGAAAAAAAACCCACCCCTCTTTCATTTGTTATCAGTAGAAATCTCTAAAAGAGATGCATCATTTAGAAGTAGCCTGACTAATGGTCAAGTTCTACAAGGATGCAGATGGGATGTGGAAAATATTCCCCACCAGCAAGGCCCTAGGCTCTATCATCCTTAGCAAGGCTGCTGCTACTGCGGGTGGATGGGCCAGCAAGTACCTTTTTCTGTAGGAAACAGGGTTTCAGAGGCTGAGCTGGGGTTTCAAAATGTGGTGGTGGAGAAACCCTGTTGTTTAAAGTGACATTGTTAGTGCTACCACCTTCGTGTGTCTGCTACACGCTTAGGGCACATTTTCTTCACTGAGAACTAACTCAGAGCAGCATAAGTGCAGTATAATTCCTACTGCTGGCAGGAAAGAAAAAAACTAGCCTCTTTTGAGGGAAGACTAAGGGAGCTGGGTCTCTTTAGCTTGGAAAAAAGGAGATTGAGGAGTGACCTCATTAATGTTTATAAATATGAGAAGGGTAGGTGTCAGGAGGATGGAGCCAGGCTCTGCTCAGTGGCAAACTGTGACAGGACAAGGGGCAATGGGTGTGAGCTGGAACAGAGAAGGTTCCACATCAATATGAGAAGGAACTTCTTCCCAGTGAGGGTGACAGAGTACTGGAAAGGGCTGCCCAGGGGGGTCATGGAATCTCCTTCTCTGCAGACATTTAAAACCCGCCTGGACATGTTCCTGTGCAACTTGGTCTAGGTGGTCCTGCTGTGGCAGGGGGATTGGACTGGATGAACTTTCGAGGTCCCTTCCATCCTCTAACATTCTGTAACTGAGCACAGAATCCAGTCAATAACTACTGGAAGAAGGCAGCCACCACTGAGCTGTCAATCAGAATCACCACTCTGATAACAGTCTGGGAGATTCACAAAGTGAAAACTGTCTCTAAACAGACTGACAGCAAGAACAGAGTCTTTTGATGGACAACATCAAGGCAGGAAGTCAAAGAGGAAAACCTGTCACCAATTAATTGCCATCAGAAGTCAGATGTCTGGATACACAATGTGAACCAATCCAAATATCTGTGTGTGTCAATTCAAGCTGTTTGGGCTCTGTCAGAACAGAAAACCCTAGAGCTCAGAGCACCAGCAGCAGGGTGGAAGGGTAGAAATGGCAAAGGAGAGCAAACACTTCCAGTAGCAAGACAATCTACGATTTGTTAGACTGGTTTTGACAGGTAAAACTGGGTACATCAGGCACAAAAGGGAGAGGATGCTGCACCAAAGATACCAAACTCTGATGGTGACCTTTCACAGCAGAACACTTCCATTGCACAAGTTCTCTCTAGGTAAAAGGCCAAGCAGTGCTGAAGGTATTTTTCACTTCCCCTTGCCAAATGTTAATTTGCACCGAGCGATTCGCAGGGACTGTTCAAGGATCACAGCCTTCCACAGAAATCTCCTTCATACCTCCGCTGAGTTGTGAAAAACAGTTTTTATGATTTAAAGGGAGTCATACGCGTTATTTCTTCTGCCTCTCTCCCTTTCTGAAGACATCAGAGATGCTTAGGTGATTTTGATGTGTCTCTCCCCTCTCTTTACATTCCTCATGTGTTGCTCATTTTCTCCATCCCGTTCAGGTTACAAGCCATTCTCTGTCATGTCCTGTTTCATGATCCTTTACCCTTGCACTCTGCATCGCTGTTTCACTTCAAAGGGGCTTTCTGCATCACCAAGGAGGGAAACAAGGGCCTCTCCACACAACACCACGCTGATCCTCAAAACTCTCAGTAGAGCAGAAGAAACCCTGCCCTATTCATCCGTGTTACATTAGCTTCAACAAACACAGCAATAACAAACATGGGTTATCTGGAGAGGCTTTTTTCCTTGCTTTTCCTTCTGGGCTTTTTGAAGGATGACAGATTTAAATTCATTCTAATTGTTTACAAGTTTTGGTTTTGAAGCCATCCCTTTACACAAAGGGATATCAAGGGGGGGGGGGGGAAATCAGGAAAATGGCACTGAAAATAGGAAGATGGCAGGAGGACACCTGGCTGTTGTTAAGGACTGACAAATGAAAAGCGGAAGAAACGAAGAAAAGGGAGGGGAAACTAATACAAATTCTCATTTGCTGAAATACCAACATGAAGTTCCCCCCTCAATCAAATTTCCATTAAGTCCATAATTCATGCTGTTCACCAGATTTTTTGCAGTTTACCAGGAACGATGCCCTGACTCTACAGAACCTTCCACTATTGCACTTCTGGATAGAGCTGTGGTGGCTGTAAGAGCAGATTTAGAGTGTTATATGGAAAATAAGAGAACACCCTGTGAATCCATGTTAAGGTTGCCCCTTAGAAAAATCTCTTCCACTATCCTTTCCACCCCCTTCAGCCTGCACCCAAACGATCCATATGAGATTTGTCAGTTTCAGAATAAACCCTGTGAATTTAGTACCTCTGCCCCTGGGCTTGCTGGGGTGGAGACATCAGGAACCACAAAATGTCACTGTGCTTCTGCTGCTTTTGAGCTTTATGTCTCTCACACAGGTATTCACTTATAAAGGGCAAGAAGGGAGAGGTAGGAGGCGCAGACAGGGTTATTTTTGCCTGGGGCAAGGTGCTCAGGACACAGTGCTGCTGGAGGGTTACCCAAGAGTCAGTAGAGTCCTTCCAGCACAACATGCCCTGCATCTCTCCCAAAGGAGAAAGTCCAAGGGCAACGTGACAGCTGGAGCTCCTCAAGGCTGTATAGGCTGCTGTCCTGAGCATTCCTCACTCACATGGAGTTTCTATCTGCTAAAGCTGAGGACTGCTTTCTCTTCTTGGCAAGCACAGCACTTGTTAACATCACAGGGGCGAGCTGAACTGTGTGTAGGTGTGATTTACTGCTCCACTGAGCTCTAGCACTCGCTCAGCCCCTCATTTGAGAACAGAGACTCCCGTTTTCTCCTGTTGACACTGATGCATGTTGCCTTTGGGACCAAATGTCTGGAAATAGGATCACAAGAAAGGAAAGGCACACAATAATGAACAAGTTTGATCTTTTTAAGAGATTATATCTGGGATTTTAATCAACCTTCAGCATCAATAATATAATCCGCTTGTAAAATACCTGCTGAGCACTGCAATCCAGTGGCCACCAGCCGCTCCAGGCAGCTGTTGGGGGAACACAGAGCCATGGAGAGGCAGGACTGGGATGGCAAGGCTGCATTTGGGCTGTAAGCAGGAGTGCTGCCGAGCATCAGAGAGGGGTTGTTCCTCCCTTCCAACTCACGGAGGGTTATGGATCAGGAAAAGGAGTGCCAGATACACTCTACAGAATCATAGAATTGCCCAGGTTGAAAGGGACCTCGAAAGGTCATCCAGTCCAACCCCTCCTACAGTGAGCTCAGCTCGAGTGACATTTTCAACTAGATCAGGTTGCCCAGAGCCTTGTACAGCCTCACCTTGAGTATCTCAAAGGATGGGGCCTCACCTACCTCTCTGGGCAACCTGTTTCAATATTCAACCACCCTCCTGCTAAAGAACTTCTTCCTGACAGCCAATTTAAATCTACCCCTTTCTCTAATATGAAGCTGTTGCCCCATATCCTATCACTCCAGGCCTTCCTAAACAGTCCCTCTCCAGCCTTCTTGTAGCCCCCTTCAGGTACTGGAAGGTCAGTATCAGGTGCCCCTGGAGCCTTCTCCTCTCCAGGATGAACAACCTCAGCTCCCTCAGCCTGACCTCATAGGTGGTAGCACTGTAAAAAAAAATAATTTAATCTAGGCCATCACACCTAGTAGTGACATCTGTCTACATTCCGGTCTGGGAAATGCAAAGATTCTCATGATGCAGTTGATTCTACAGATTGTGAACAGTAGTCTGTCTTCTACTCACCCAGTTTTCAGTGGAAAGCACATAGGTGTTAGCACTGAAAACTTGTTTGCACAATCTGTATGACACTTCACCTCCAAATCTCAGCCCTTTCGGCTTCACTGCAGAATAAATCATCTACTTGAAACATTCCCACCTACGGCTGGAGGCAGCAGACTGCTCCTCTGCCTCACCACAGCTGGCTTCTGTGGCAGCAGAAACTCACCATGGCTCTAAGTTACCTTGGCAGCCATGATTTACAACAGTGTTTCAGTGAATCTAATCAGAAGTGTGACTACTCCCCTCCTATCTGGCACACATCGTTGGCGTTCTAATTATTCACACATTTTGGCAAGCGTTATGGTGTTCCCCTACCAAGCTCCTAATCCCTGCAGATCAGTTAAAATAAATGAAAGAGAGAATCAAAAGGCACTTAAAAATTCAACGGTTCTCTAAATGGGTTTGAACAGGCTCCAGATTATCAGTGGTTGCAGTTGACTAGCACTTAAAATTAGGCCCTCCCTCTCCTACACTCCTCACGTTTCCCCTTTTCCTTTAAAGGGACTGTCTGCCATTCGGATTCCTGCGCGTAGAGGGGTAAAGAGAGGAAGACGCATGCACATCACCTATGGTCAGTATATAGCACACAACTTACAGTCATAGAATCTCAGAGTGGTTTAGGTTGGAGAGACCTCAGAGATCATCTAGTTCCAGCTCCTTGCCATGGCCAGCGACACCTCCCACCGGACCAGGTGTCTCCATCCAGGTCTTGAACACTTCCAGGGATGGAGAAGCCACAGCGTCCCTGGGCACCCTTTGCCAGTGCCTTCAGCACTCTCACAGGGAGAAATTTTTTTCCTAAGATCTAATCTAAATCTCCCCACTTTCTGCTTGAAAGCCTTGTCCTATCACTGTAGCCTCTTCAGGTGTGGGCAGGCTGCTTCTCCAGGCTGAGCAGCCCCACTTCCCTCAGCTTGTAATCTACGTTTGAAGTTATTCACCACCACAAGAACAGATCACAAGATGGAAAACAATTCTAGCCCACGCTAAGTCAGGAAAGCGTATTAACAACCAAAGTTTTCCTTCTGTGTGGAAGAAATGCCCGAACAGCAGGGACTGAGCTGCTGTCCAGCACCATGAATGTTACACTGAGATCTATCCCATTTGCAACCACCAAGCCTGAATATCCTTTCCCTTGGTTCATTCCTCCAGCCTGCATGTGGAATTCCTGCAGAAGAGGCTTCCAGCTGCTGTTACCCTTTCAGTCACTTTACTACCTACCCACACATGTTTTCACAGAGTCACAGAACATTAGGGATTGGAAAGGACCTCGAAAGATCATCTAGTCCAATCCCCCTGACACAGCAGGATCATCTAGACCACATCACACGGGAACACATCCAGGTGGGTTTTAAACGTCTCCAGAGAAGGAGACTCCACAACCTCCCTGCGCAGCCTGTTCCAGTGTTCCATCACCCTCACTGTGAAGAAATTCCTTCTGATATTTATATGGAACCTCCTATGTTCCAGGTGACACCCACTGCCCCTTGTCCTATCACCAGATGACATTGAGAAGAGCCTGGCTCTATCCTCCTGACACCCACCACTCACATATTTATAGACATGTAGTTTTGCTGGCTTTCCCTTCAAAAAAAACACACCAACCCTGCTACAACTTCTTTCCTCTGTTCCACCTTTCCACCATGCAGCTCCAGGAAAGCAACACTTGGTCTACAGGTTGCCCAGCAGCTATTTCACTGCAGTTATGGGCGTCAGCGCTACCCCTCAGCCTCACGTTCACAGCCTCTCACTCCCCTCCGCATAAAATTTTCTGCTTCAGCTGCTCTCTGTGACCCAGTAAGCAGAGCTGGGAATAAACTATAACCTCTCCACTTCAGGTAGTTTAGCATTTAGGTCTCAAAGTCAGTTTTCTGCTGGACCTACTGCCACTCACACACACATGTACATTTACACTGCCATGCTTTTATAGTTCACCAAGCTGTTTTTCAAGCAGCTATTTGTGAGAGAAAAGGCTGCTTTGTGCCACACAGTTCTTTTCCTTCTCCCTTCCCTGTTCCCAGGTGCCTTATATGACTGTGATGCTTTTGTTACCGCACTGGTGTCATACCAATAAAACCAGCACTCACACGTGTCTATTTATTAAAGACTCCAACCATTTATGGGCCCCTGTATTCTGAGGAAACACTGAAAGAGTGAAAACGTTGATGTTTCACACCTATGAAATAACACAGGACAGGTCAGGGCCTCAAAATGCCTCTTTCTTTAGGAGTCACCGTGGAAACGGGCCAAGATAAATCTCCACATTACTAACAACCAGGGGCTCGGAGTGACACGGTAAAATGTAGAATCGAAAGGGGAAAATGCTAATAAACACGGATGTGAACAGGAGTCCAGGAAAAAGGTGTTTTCATGCTTTTAGTCTCTCCTTGTTGCAGACTACACAAATTTCCAATATGGTGTAAATCAATATAGTACCATTAAGCTCATTAGGATTGTGCAGATTTACACCACATGCATGATAGTGTTCTTGGTTCCACACCAAGGACATCAAGCATCAGCAAGAGCAGTTCTAGCTCACTGGTGGCTGTTGTAGAGGATGGGAAATGTAGAAAGCAGAAAAAAATAGAAAGATTAAGTCAAGAAGAGGAGAAAATGTCAGCAAAAGGATGATGTCAGTGTCTGAGGGCTTTTGCCATATGCACCGTCTCCTCAGCGCTCTCCTAAGACAGCCCTTTTGTCTGGCAGATCTAGCTGAATGTTCCCACCTCAATGGCAAAATGTTATTCACGAGAAAGTTATTTGCTCAAACACCCTGAATCTTTTGAAATCAGGTAGTAAAGGTGTTAATATATCAATTTGTATTTAAAACTACTTTAATTACATCAAATACTACATCTAACTTTCAGGCTTCAATTCTACCTTCCTCTTTGATCAATCAACCATTTTCCATTTTTATCTTCAGCATTCTTGTTTCATTTTCATCAGAGGTCCATTGTAGTCAAAGAAGAGTCACTGAAGACTTTATATATGAGGGTCCTAATATCACAGAATCATAGAATGTGTTGGGTTAGAAGTGACCTCCAAAGGTCATCTAGTCCTATTCCTACAACAAGCAGAGCCATCTCTAACCAGAACAGACTGCCCAGAGCCCCATTCAACCTGAACTTGAATGGCTCCAGGGATGGGGCCTCCACCACTTCCCTGGGCAGCCTGTTCTGAGGGTCCCCCACCCTCAGATTCAAGAACTTTCTTCTCCTGTCTAGCCTCAATCTGCCCTTTTCCAGCTCAAACTCTGACCTGTCAACCCTGCCTTTGTGAACAGTCTTCCTCAGCCTTCAGACAGGCCCCTTCCAGGGACTGGAAGGCTTTTATAAAAACCATATCCCGTAACCAAGACAGTAACAAACACCTGCAGACTCTAAGCTGACTTTAACAAGAAGCAAAGCCAGGGAGGAATGTGGGGACAGAAGGAAGAAGTGGCAATAGTTACAGGGAAAGCACATGGAGGGAGCGAGTTTCCATTAGGGTCACCTAAAGGCTCTGTTACTCAAATACAATATCCCACTGTCCTAAAGCACAGGAAAGTGAGGAAAGCAGTCTCTTTTCCTTCGGTCTTCAGAACCAAACTACATTACTTGTCCTCTTGCAGCTCCATAAGGCCAGCACTGGTGCACATTCCACACCGTGCACTCCGGTTAAACAGAAAAGCACGTGATGGTGTGTCCACAGATCTGGAATGAGTTACTGCAGAACAACATTCCTTGTTTATGAGCGCAGTCAAAACATTGTGGAGATTTAAATTCTCTTTTTAAGACACTCAACTTGAGCAGATATTTTAATGAATTCTTTCTGGGATGATTTTAAAAAGTTTGTTAGCGAGAGAACAAAGCCATACAGAGCGCATCTGTGTTAAGATTGAACCACAGTCAAGTTTTCAATAAGATATTAATGACTGGGATTCATGTGGCAGCTCAAAGTGTTTCACAACTATTGATGATTAAAGCCTCATGACAGACTTCCAAGAAGGACAACGTTAACAGACTCTATTTACAGATGGAACTGTAAACTCCATCAAGAGATATTCAGAGGTTAAATGATTTGCTTTAGGTCAGGAAGTCACGAACAGCCCCCCCCCCCCCCCATGAACATGCTGCCACCCCCTTCAAAACACACTAATTCAGACCATGAGTGATCAGCAACAAACGCAGAACACTCGTAAATGCTGATTTCGGCCTGGGAGATAACCCTTTTATTTCCAGGCTGGGAGGACTAGAGGCGTGCTCTTGCCTTTTACTCATTACATCCCATCTAGTCTGCAAACAAGGGTAAGAAAATAAACACAACGAGTAAATAAATACTTTTTGTGTATTTAATTTTGGCCCTCTGAACAGCTTTGGTTATATTCTCTGTGCCAGAAACCAAGGCAGCCGATTATCTGCCCTTCTGTGTGAGAAATGTATGTAAACTGAAAAAGTCTACAGCTCATAACAGATAACAGTCTGTACCTTTAGTGTCTTAAAGCAAGGCAGCTTGACGCCATAAACGATTCCTTGTCTAGCAATAATGCTGCTTCACCTGTTCTCAGGGAGAACAGAGAGAGAAGAGGAAGGAATAACCATCTTGTGCCACCTGGCTAAAATCACCAGAGTTACTGCAAGGCTTCCCTCAGATCCACTGCAATGGCCAGTGAGTCTGAGGGACTCCACGATGTCCCTCAGTAGCTGATGCACAGCAAGTAAAACCGTATTGTTGGACTCCACCACAAACGTGTTTCTTTACTGGATGTGTCTCAGCCGTCTGCTTTTACTCCTAACTTTCTGCACATCCAGGTGTATTTTAAATGGCGGTGGACATTTCTGAAGTCTTGCATGGCCAGAAGGCCTTCATCAGAGAAGGAAATGAGTGCCACCTTCTCCAAACATGGTTACACAGAGGGACACACCGCTAGGCAAAGGATGCTGAAACAGAGAGAAATGAACTCGACTCACAGCTAAAGGTGCTGCAGAACCTTGTAACATTCACCATGAAGAGTCAAAGGAGTGAATCCTAGCCAGGCAGTGTTCTGAGATCACACACCAACGTCTGGGCCACATATGGTCTGAGCCTACGTACGCAGAACCCCAACTGTTCTTTCACACAGCATCCGTTTTCAAGGAGAGGCCTGGTGAGGTGTATTTGCACGGCTCCTACAGACTGCAAAACTCAAACCTAAGTCTCAATTCCACTTGGTCACAACCCAGAACCAGATGCCATGGTCATAGAGCCACAGGATGTTAGGAGTTGGAAGGGATGTCTGAAGATGACTCCCCAGCTAGAGCAGGATCCCCTACAGTAGGTTGCACCAGAACACATCTAGGTGGGTTTTGAATGTCTCCAGAGAAGGAGACTCCACGAGCTCTGTGAGCAGCCTGCCCAGGTTACACCTGAATCTCTTTAGCTCTGTGTGTTTCAACAGCAATGCTGCTGCCACTGAGGCCCCACAGAAGCACCGCAGGACTTTCACGCTGCATGGCAGCAGCAATCAAACCTCTCTCTTAGGGTACTGCTTTGTGAGGAGGAATCCCTTCATCTGTCACACCAGTGCCATCCAGCTGCTCTGCGCTAAACAAATGGGATTGATCACAAGCCCAGCTGCACTTTTTTTGATTGAAGCTGCTGTTTTAAAACGCTGCTTGTCTTTCATCCTAGGTGGGATTTTCTTTTCTTCTTCTTTAACTTCACAAATGCCAGGGTGCGCTCTCCTTTTGGGTTTTAATGGCTAAAGATATGCACGCAAAAAGCATCCTAATTACTGCTTTCCTGGCAGACGCAACCATTTCCTTGGGTTTTTATTGCCATTAGTTTTCCTCACCGATTTATCCTTAGCTACTCTCCTTGCATCTTCCTCGCCTCCCCTGAGCCCTTTCCTCCTCGCTTCTCAAGACTTGTCAGCACGCCTCCGATCCCCGGGAGAGATGGAGGGCCTTGTAAAACCCACTGCGCAAACAAGCATCCCTGTTCATTTATCACATTTAGCATGCGCACTCCACACTCATCAAAACCAAGCCTGAGCTCGCTAAGTCATTTCCCTCTCCCAATTACAAATTAGTCCATTAGGCTGTCTGCAGTAGGCCCTCTGTTGCATCTTGGTAATGGCTTCTGAGATTTCCATCATAATCGTAATGGCTCCCTGTGCAGCCATGAGGGCAGATGGAGGCCGCTCGTGGGTAATGAGGTATCACACTACCAAAGGGCACAGCTCTGGGCTCATTATTTAGTCTTGGCTGTTTTGTGAAAACAACAACAAAGGTAAAATGCTGAAGGGAACACTTTAACATATTAAATTAACACTTCTTGAAATTTCTCTCTGTAAACATGCCATATTTTTTCTTTATGAAACATCCCGTGTGTCTGCACGGGTGACGTGAGGGAGAGGGAGGAGGGGAGAAGGGACCACAGGGACAGTGTGTGCTGCCACGTTGAGCCTCTCTCCACATGGAGTCACTCTCCACAGGCACTGCAGACCCTGAGCTGTGAGGAGAGCCCGGAGGACCTTGGCTGGCCATGGGGTTGGCAGAGAGCTTGGCTTGCTTTTCCCTTTCCTGTGATCCAGCCTGTGGGTTCCTAGGGGATCTGCTTAGCTCTAGTCACCATAGATTATTTGAGCTGTGTGTAAAGGTGACTTCTCCAAGGGCTGCATCTCCTGGGGAAGTGAACTGGTTGGATTGTCTGTGTCCAGTTGCTAACTCTGGGACCTGGCATTTCACAACAGCAGCCGAGGCTGGACAATATCTAACACATCCAAAGCTGTGCCCATCCTAATGAAACAGCATCCTAAGAAAAACAGAGTGAAACCTTGCAAGACAGCTCTCTGACTACCTCCATCTCCAACTGGAGTAGCCCAGGAGCCCCTGCACAGAGGGGTGGGCCCAGCACCCCAGCACCTAGGGATGTGAACCTGGCAGATAACTTATTTCAAAGAGAGAAACAACTTTTAAGACAAGCAGGTTAAAATCAATATCAATTAGGCACTCTTGGAACATTGCTGCTCTCTTAAGATTTTGTGTATTGGATGTGAACTGTTGCTAATTTGACTTTGTTCCCAGTCGAACTGAACACTGTTTGACAGCGCTCAAGATATCAAATCCTACTGCACATTGGAAGTTGGAGACAAGTTAAGATGAAGGCTCTTTCTTCTCCCTGGAGCTGAACTTAATTTGTTTTCCTTGTCTTTTTTTTACCCATCTGAGCTCACAAGGCTGTAAGGAAGAAAAGGCTCTGGGGGGACCTTATAACAGCTTCCAATACCTGAAGGGGCTATAAAGCTGGAGAGGGACGTTTTACAAAGAACTCCAGTGATAGGACAAGGGGGATGGTTTCAAGCCAAAAGAGGAGATTTAGATTAGATCTTAGGAAGAAATTCCTCCCTGTGAGGGTGCAGAAGGCAATGGTTGCCCAGGGAGGTTGTGGCTGCTCCATCCCTGGAATTGTTCAAGGCCAGGTTGGATGGGGCTCTGGGCAAGCTGGTCTGGTGGGAGGTGTCGCAGTCCATGACAAGGCATTGGAACTAGATGATCTCTGAGGGCCCTTCCAACCCAAACCAGATTGTGGTTCTGTGATAAATAGGCCCAGTGGTAGAACTGTAATGCAGCCGCGAGAGTGGACAGGGAATAAGCACAGGGAAGGGATGGGAAGTTTCTGTTCCTCACACAAATTCCAACACTATTACAGATATTTCTCCTCCTCTACAGGAAAACCAAAATGCAATAAATGTCTTTACAGTTCTGGCACCTGATGGAATTTGCCTAAATGTCAGCCAACACACACAGAGCGAAGAGGCAAAGTGGGAACTTCACACATCACTTCTGCAGGCTGCATCCCCACCTGCACCCAGAGAGCTGCAGGTGCTGCTCCCACAGGACGCTGCAGGAGGAACCTAAAGGTTCACCTCAAGTCACTGAGCAGCATCTCCTGTGCTCCCTTCCCAAAGTCCTGCTGGAGCTAGCCATGCTGTCTGTGCCAAAACACATTTCTAGATAGGGTAGATAGGGAGCACATATCAAAAAACATGTTTCACATCTGCAATGCTGTTTGTGTAGGAAAAACCCCAAAAGCCAGACCAGTGATTCTTGGAGATAAGAGAAGTGCAAACACAAAGTTAGCAGGCGGGTTGCGATCCGACTCTGCTTTGGTGAGCAGTAAAACACAAATTTATGAGCTGGGTTTTGTTAAAGTCGGATATGGATTCTTGAAAATGAAAAGGATGGATGGGGGGATGGCAGCGAGACATTTAATCAATGTCATAAAAATGTAACATTCATTGGTCTCCTAAAATGAAATTAATAATCTGTGTAGAAGTATCATTAGGAGATAAGTGACATTTTTAGGCTTTGATTTGTAACTTATAACAAATCTTACTTCCACATATTTCAAACGTTCTTAGTGATATCCATCTTTATTAAAACATACCAAAACCTTTTCACCTCAGCTAGAGTGGCCCATCAAGCATTTTTTCCCCAGCATAATATCCTTAAGTAAAAAGACACATTATCAGGCACAGACTTTGCAGTAATGAAGGCAGGAAGAGACATGCTCCGCACCATATTCAAATTAAATCAGGGATTTCAATACTCCCTGATTATCAGGGAGTCTTGTCTTTCACTAATAAATTTCTCCTTCATCCCAGGCACAGGCTTTCTAAGCTCTCTCTGAACTGATCAGACGTTCCTTTGTATGTGGAAGGGCAAAACCAAGGTGTGTGCATGTGGGGAGGAGGGGTGTGGGATCAAAAATTAGGCAAGTGTGCTAGGTAAGTGATTGGAAATACTACAGTAAAAGGAAGCCTTATAGGAACACAAGTCTGATTCACACGCCCCGCTGAATTTAGAAGGATTTAGGAGAAGGAGCAGCTAATATACAGAGGCTTTTTCTTCTTACACACTTAACGTCAAGGTATTTTGCATCCAAGTATTTTTGCATACATTTTAATGGAGCTACATTTGATTTGTGCTGGCTAAATGAGATGAGAAGCCAGAGTCCAGATCATGGGTCATTATGCAGCGTCTCTTAGAGAGGAAGGTAAGTAACACAGTCCCATCTCCTGGACCTGCCCTCCTCTTGCCTTTTTAAACACAAGGCAGAAAAGGGCACCAGGAATTACTTTTTACTAATTGGCAACAGAATCACAATGGACTCGTGCAGCCAGGAGAACGTGCACCTTTTCTTTGTGGATCCCTGTCAAACAGGGTCTAATTAAGCTGTTTCTGTTTTCACTGTGGAACAAGAGGATGATGGCAGGGAAAAGCTGGGGAGAGTTATCACTGTGCATATTCAGAAGTTGCAGAGATAAAGGATAACCCCCCTGTTGCAGCTGTGACAAGGATAAGAGTGCCCCGCTGAGCCTCCATGTGCTGGATCTCACTGCGTCGCCCTTGCCTCACAGAGAATGGTGGGGGAACAGAACAGGGAGACGAAGAGGTTACCTCAGTCCTATCCGCAAACGGAAACTGAGGCACAGAGCGATGCGACTCTTCGCTCAGTATCACAAAGCTCCTTTACATCAAAAACAAGCGGTGCACCTAACTCTCCGAAGTCCCAGTTAAGTGCCTTAATCAAAAACTGCTCCAGGGCCTAGCGAGAATTGCCCTTTATATTAATTATCCTTTACATTGAAGAGTCACTAGGAAAACGTTCTTGTTTCCACTACTGGGCCAACTTCCAACGGGTCCCACTTAATGCAAATTTCAAACACTTCACAAGGGATTTTAGACCAATTTTGTTAGCACCTTGGATTCTAATTGTGTTATCCCATAACTGCTCTAGCACATGAGAAAAGGACACGTTTATTTCTACAGCTAGATCAGTACAAATTTAGCATCCACATATGGGGGAACGTGGTGCCGCTGTTATCCCCGGACCGATGCCCTCCTCTCACTTAGCCCCATTTGAAGCCAAAGTAACAATGTGAAATAAACGTCCAAACACATAGGTGATTACAAGAAATTCCCGACCATTTCTAAATACCAAGATGGTATTTCCCCACGTGCCCAAGGGCTTTGGGCTCCCACGTTTCATTAAGAATGGCTCAGGCTGCAGAGCCGCAGTTGGGCATAATGAGTGCGAAGTCCCTCTGTGTTCAGAATTGCCTTACAGAAAAGAACTACACGTAGCCGTGTACGTGCACACACCTATAAATCACCCTCACAACTTCCCCAGCACAAAGCCTTAGACTGCCCATTTTTAGGTGACTTCACAGCTTCCGAGTGGGCTCACACGGCCATGTCGGGAATGTCACAGATAACTAATGGAAATGAACACACTCTGTCACATCAGAAAGGGCGCGAAGTTGCTCTGGTTCATTCTCTGCCTCTCAGGTACCACCTCTGGACAGTATGGAAAATGACTACTTGCTAATTCACTCTACATCCTCCTTATTATCATCTGTGCACACCTTGCTTGACAGTGAAAGTATTTACTGCAAGGAAAAAGCAAAGGCCCCTCCCTTTGAGGAGGTGAGGTCTTTGCTCAAGCCCACAGATTTTAACCTCATAAATATTCCCAGCTATAAGATCTTATTAAGAAGGTATGTCTCCCAAGAGCATAAAACCATCAAGCTGTAAATTTTATTTAATTTCCCATGAGATTTCCTAGCCTCATACATATAATTAGAGTGCAGTATAGAGCACTTTTTGTGTTTTGTCAATAAATCACTAGGGAACAATCAACGTTTAAGAGGACAAGCTTTAATGATTTTTCAGACCCCTAAGCAATCATGCCTGCTACAGTGGCAAGCTGGTCTTTAACTTTCTCTAACTAGGACTGTGGACTGTAATGTTAGATAGGGTCCCAAACACTTAATCCTATTAGACTCCGCAGCCCAGACAATCATAGCTTATACCCGAGGGACATATTGATTTTGATTTGGTTGACAGATAAGACTAGCCAAACTACTGTAGGCTGTGCTTTATTAAGTGTTTACAAATTAAATATCTTAAGGTCTGTAACAAGCACAACTCTGCTGCACAGCCAACTGCAGATTTGCAATTACCTGTGCAGATGGACATAAGATGACTCTCCATCAATCACCGAGACCACTTCTTACAGTATCAGTAGCATCAGTGCAACCAGTCAAGAGGCACAAGCCTGTTCCTCACCAGGAAGGAAGGAAGGTGCTCTTATCTTCATTTCAGTAGAGCCTCTTGACAAACTGAGGGTGACAGAGCACTGGAATGGGCTGCCCGGGGGGGTTGTGGAGTCTCCTTCTTTGGAGACATTTAAAACCTACCTGGATATGTTCCTGTGTGACTGGATCTAAGAGAGACGCTGCTGTGGCAGGGGGATTGGACTAGATGATCTTTCGAGGTCTCTTCCAGTCCCTAACGTTCTGTGATTCTGTGATTCTTGCAAGACTTTTGTTTTGGGGAAAATATTTTAGAAATATCTTAGTCAGGAGCGACTCATCAGGGTGGATTTCAGCACTGAGCCAGGACAGAAGCTGTGTCATATTTTTAAACAGGCAACGCTCATCTCGCTTGTTTAGCCCTCTCTATCCTTTAACCTAACTCACAAGCTCAATATTTTGTGACTGCCCATGATTTCTGTGCTGAGGCCTTTATTTGTTCTAATTCAGCTTTCTTGGGTACTCTGGGAAGCTCCTGCATGCGCAGGGTACAGACAGATAAACCATCCTTTCATATGCAGATTGCCTGTGACTTTTGGAAAGACAATCCCATTCTGTATTGCAAAAAAAAATAAAATTAGATGCTGTGGATGATTTAGAGAAAAAAATGCATACAATCAAATTCTTTCTTGCATGCAAACCATAAAATAACTTTTACACCTGGGAGAGCTGAATGAGTACATTTCCAAGCCGCCACTATTTTACCCTTGACTTTGCACGGATGTCAATGACAGAAGGAGAAAAATAACTGCAGAGAATTGGATGCAAAGAAATCATAAATTTACTGAAAGGCAATACATGAAAAAGAGGAGCTGCCTCCCTGAACTACACAAGGCATGGCAGCGTACAGAACTACTTGGGTCAACAGACAGGATGGTGCTTCTGTACCCTGAATTACCCTTGTGTTCTCAAGTGGAAACTGTCTTGTAGGCACTGAATGCACATTAAACACTTGAGCTTTTCGTCGTATAATTTGATAATCACACCAACTACACTATCAGGCAAAAGTCTCCCAAGTACTTTAAATATGTTAATGAACCAAGATTTTATCTATAGTCTTCCACGGCTTGCACAAATCTATAAATAGGCTTATCTCAGGGTTATTGCTGATATAAATTAATTATGGAAATGTCAACCAAATCAGGTACATGCCAAAGGAGTAATGGGGAAAGCAGTGATTTGCAACAGAAGATTCAGATACTGGGTGACCTGCATGAAGGGTTCACAGCCCCTGGCAGCAGTCCACAAGCTTTGGGGGAATTTAACCTTGAAGAATACACTTAAAATTGGTTTTCACATGAGTAATTGACAGTGGCTGAAGAAGTGGAGTGAGTTAGGGAAGAGTTATTGCACTGTTTTCATTTAGGATCTCATTCCTTAAGCCACAATTGTTTCTTTCAGGCACTGGGCACTTCAGAGTGAAGGCATTGGGGGGTTTGATCTTGTATTTGGTTGGAGGCTTTCTCAGGGAGGAAAGGTGAGAGAATAGAGATTAGAGGCCTTGATGAATATTACCCAACTATGCCAAGCATATGTCTAGGAATGAAATACAGTTATTTAAAAGACAAATTGGAATAAAATTAAAAATTACTGGTTTTCACTTAGATTTAAACATATACTCCTTTCCTTAAATCATAACAACAGAAGTAGGCGAGTCCCGAATACTGTAAGCAGCTTCATGTGTGCAACTCTACATTGATACTGAATCCAATGCACATGGCCCTCTAAGAAGGCTGAGAGATCTATCAGAGTACATCATATTACTTCTATTATTTATTCTTTGAACTGGCATTTAACCTGTGAGCCCTGGCTCTGGATAAGGACTCTTACTACATCAGCTGCTTCATGAACTGAACACAAAGATCACACATGCCCCAAACATCTAGGATTGAAAAGGGAATTATTCTTTATCATCCACAGTTAATGCCTGTTCTTTTAATTTAGTTAAAAGACAATTCTAGAAGCCTTTTTCCCTCACTTTTCTTATCCTTACCATTCTTGTAATAGCTTGCTATCATTGTTGAGGAAACGATAGAGGATAAAGTAGGACATGAGAGAATGAAATACCACATAATAATGTCTCAGCAATGCTGAAGTTGAGGCATGATACAAATTTATGTACATTGCCTGATTCAGAAAGTTCAAGGCAAGAAGATGTTTATTATATATGGCTTTAAAAATAAATTAAAAACCCTGCCAAAAACCCCCTGCCACTTTAACAGTGATTAGCACTGTCAGTGTTTGAGTCTTTGGTCCTATTCTCCTGTAGCCAATCTATTACAGAACTCATCCCAAAGGCTTACAAAACCCAGAATCCCCTTTACTATAAATTTAGATATTGTTTTGGGTAACAGAATTCTGTCTCCCAGCTAGGATCCATTTCTGTGTGACTGAAACATAAATAAATATGTGAAAGAGGCTGCTTCTAGAATAACAAATAATCTCAGGATACTTGTAGATGCTTCATTCTTCTGGCTACATCAATATAAATGGATTAAACAAAATGCTGTCTCTTGCTAGCTAGGACATGGTGCTCTAGCTGGTCAAATATAGATCTGATCATAATGATTTGGGGGCCTTGCGATTTGCAGGCTACATTATTACAGTTCACTGCCCCTGAACATGGGCTACAGAGAGTGGCCAATGCAATGATAACTAGATCTACCATTTATCAGGCTAGTTCTTGTCTCATAATCGCAGCCCACCTCAAATACCAGGAATCAATCAAGTACCAGCCAGTGAATCTCATGACGCTCTACAGAAATGATCAAACTGCTACAGGATGAACCTCTCTCACCTGGAGGAAAACACTGCCAAGCAGGCAGGGTCTCCAACGACATTGGTATTAAGAAAATGTCTGGGAGAAGATGACTGAAATTCCCTGTGTGAAATCCATAGTGCCACAATTCACAAGGGAGAAGCAAAAACATCCAGAGACTTAATTATCTCAAAGCAAAATATCATTGAATTTCCTTCTCTTAACTCTAATGAAGACCTGAATGGTCAGACATGAAAGAAGTGGAATGAAATAGACTGTTCCACAGGCCAGGAGGCAGAAAGGAATAAAGTTGTCAACAAGCCACTTATAGACTATTTCTATTTGGATGGATTTCTCCTTGGTGCCACAAGAGCAGCACATCATCCACACACTATTTAAATACAGATTCAGGCTCTGCACTGTGGTAGAAACAACACTTAAGTGGTGCTTAGAAGCTTTGCTGGCTCTCTGCACTGGAAGAGCCTTGCCCACACCACACCATGTTACAAGAGAAAAGCACCACACTTTGGTTTAAATAATCATAGAATCATTAAGGATTGGAAGGGACCTCAAAAGATCATCTAGTCCAATTCCCATGCCAGAGCAGAATCACCTAGACCAAATTGCACAGGAACACATCCAGGCAAGTCTGAAACTTTGCCAGAGAAGGAGACTCCACAACCTCCACAGCCTTGAGCAGCCTGTTCCAACGCTCTGCTATCCTCACTGTGAAGAAGTTCCTTCTGATATTTATGTGGAACCTCCTCTGTTCCACGTGACACCCATTGCCCCTTGTCCTATCATCAGATGACACTGAGAAGAGCCTGACTCCTTCCTCCTGACATCCACCCTTCACAAATTTATAGACATTAATGAGGTCACCCCTCAGTCTCCTCCAAGCTGAAGAGACCCAGCTTCCTCAGTCTTTCCTCATAAGGGAAGTGTTCTACTTCCTCTGGCATGCTCATTGCTCTACGCAACACTCCCTCCAGCAGCAGAAAAGAACTTGTGTGGAAGTCACACAAGAGTGGTGCCTATTTTGAGAAATTCTGCACTGCATCTGCAGTCTTCTCATTAAAGCTTAAAACTTACATTACAGACATTAACTTCATATCTACTAACTGCTTAATATTCTGATTAGATAATGGACTCAAATTCTCAGTGAAAAACTTACATCATGAGGCAATTTGCAGCAGATGAAGTTTGGCTTTAAGGATTTTGATAAAATGCTAAATACTTCCTGGAAAGTAACTATGATTTATAAATACACCTCTTCATTACATTGCAATAGGGTGTCACATACCTTCACCTCAATCAAAATCCATATAAAGCTTGTGCAGCCTCCAACAGTAGTGTGGAATGCATAAACTAAACCAAGTAACCTTGTCCTGACTTGTGTTTTACACTGCACATGGTCAATTTTTCACTCAGCCTTTACACATCCCTTTTACCTCGGTGCCTACAAGTCATTACATAGAATTCCCAAATTCTTGTGTGCCTCACAAAAGGCAACACCACCAGCAAACGTGCAGCTCACAAATCATATTATCATTTCCAGCAGTGCGACAGCATTCCTGGACACCAGCATTAGACTGTCCTGTGGTCCCTTTCCATAACTTCCTGCCATAGATCCGTGACTGAGGTTCCAACTTGTTGCTGTCCTGGCAGCTGTGTGCTTGTGTTCTTAAGGAAAGCATTTAGAGAGTAATTAGTGATGCAGGATTCAAGGAGCCTGGAAATATAGATTAAAATATCACCTCATACTCATGATCTCCCCACTTACTGCTCCTAAAATTTTAACTAGGTTGAACTGGGCAGACAAACCCATGGAGAGACTGTGTAGGGATTGATCATACTCCATTCTCAACGACCTGGTCAAAACTACTGCTCATAAACAGAGCAGGGATTTGCTAACTATGCAGCTTCGGGGCCAAGCCGTTATGGCTTATTCAAAACAGGCTAACAAGTACTCTGGTTACATCCTGGAATCCATAAAACTTTTCAAAGTGTTATATTGGTCTTGTAAAAGTGGAATGTGTGTGCAGTATATTCTAAAGATGTCCAAATGTGAAGCATTGCACACAAGGCTGTGGAAAAAGCTTGTCTTCCCCCCTCTGTTTTGAAGTTACGTGCTGTTCATGGATAATGAAAAGCAGAGAAGGACAGGCCTGAAAACCTCAGCCATCAAACTACAGTACAACAAGAGATCAGCCTGAGGTTGGAAAGAACAAAGGTAATTACAACAGATCCCACGGACAGCACAAATCTCATACTCCACAGAGCGGTAGAAACTATGGAGCTTGATTCCTGATATCCAGGTCATTCTACATCACTGATCCAAAAATCACTGAAAGATTTGGAAAGACTTCACTGGGCTATGGGTCAGATGTTCTGAGCCTATACAGCTATGCCTATGCTGCCGGGGGATGTTGATGAACGGTTACCATTGCTACTGACCTGGCTGATGTAGGAGAAGAAATGACCCAACATCTTCCAAAACTGGGGCTTGAACAGTGGTTCAAGACTTCTGAAATGTAAAGAACGAGTCCTCTTTTCCATATTTTAAGGTATAGGAGGATGACAGAGATGTTTCTCCAAGACAGGAAAGGATTGAACCCTCTTTGTTCTTTTCAGAAAACTACAGGTGAAATGTATTTCCTTTATGGCTGTAGGGCAGCCAGAAAAATTGAATCACCAAACGTGAAATGTGGAAAAAGGGGAGAGTCCAGGCTATTGCACCATGGTAAAGGGAGTGTCTTAAAAACACTGTTTCCACTAAAAAATACACTTTCACCTTATCTGAGAAATATATAGTACATTGTCATTAAGATCTTACAAGCAGCTCTAAAGGACTGCCATGAAATGGAGGCTGTCCTGAGCCAGAAAAAGGGTCCAAGGATGAAGAGACTGAGTCCAGCCATCAAGCCTAACTCCAAGGATGCCCTTTCTTTCTAGACACAACTACACGCCGTCGATGGGAGAAGATCCATTTCATAATCAACAGGTTCATAAGGATATTTTATCTAATTTATTCCCCCAAAAGCTAGAGCCAGTGCTGTGCTGCAACTGGCCAACCATGTTCTAATTAAGCAGTGGTCGTTTCAGCACTGACTATTTCCTGGGGATTAATGACCAACAGAGCAGTAGTTGATGATCTGAGGCTCATTAATGCCAGTTAGTCATTAATCCCCAGCTATACTCCGCATCTAAGTCATTACAGATATTATTAGATTGGGGTACAGACTGCTTGTGTGGATACATGTTACTGGTTTGAGTACCTGACGTTGTTTTTGCAAGGCTTTGTGGCTGCTTATAAGCTAAGGGAGAGACAGGAGGAAGGAGCATTTTTGATTATGAAGGTTTAAGCCTCAGAAAACCAAACTTCCTCTATGAGTTCAGATAAGCTCCTAAATCTCTCTGCAACTAAATCTCATCACCTTGAAAGGGAAATAAAGGATTAGCCATTTACAAGATATGCAAAAACTCATCAGAAAGGTAAGCTTCCACTTGTCAGAGCATCACACTGTTTACCCACCTCACACTTTGCTCCAGAAAAGATTAAAAAGGAAAAAAAGAGACAAAAAAGATGAGAACAATGAATGGCTAAAGCACAGTAACACTGAGAGAGGGGCATCCCAGCGGCAGGTTTGCTACCCTCTGTATCCAGCTGAGACTATTCTCTCACACTGCTGGTGGGGTACAACCAACCTGGAAAGGCCAGGAAACAGCAGACCCAGGGATGCTCCAGGAATTGGTACTGATGACCCACAACTTGGAAGCTTTCTTTTGGATAAAGGCCATGTGGAATAGTCCAGCTTGAACTTTACAGTTCCTTTGCAGCTGAAATCTCCTCTGCTGAATGAGGAGGTACTTAGGTCCAGGCAGTTTATGCTCACTATAGGCTTTGTGACACCTTTCACGAGGACATCAAGAGCAGTGGTGAGCCCCAGCTAACCATTCTACCTGCATAAAGTTATTATTAATATTGCTGGTATTCCTTTTACTAATACTAACTTTAACTACTATTACTAATTGCTAACTTCTATTGCTATTACTAACACTATTATTTCTAATGTCTAACAGGCTCAGCTGCTCCAAGCTCTCAACTACACCCCTGTGCTGCTGTTTGCCTATTAATATCTTCTACATGAGACAGTGCCCACACTAAAGGGGGCTGTCACTCTTTTTTTCACTCACTTGCCTTTCCCTGACCCTGAAAAATATCCTCCCCTGTTAAAATTCTACTAATAATCCAGGTTATCCAGTCTCTAGGCAATCCTGGCAGCTAAGCAGACCAGACGTAGCTGGAAGAGAAAGAAGGACCAGCAACCATTTTATGTCTTTGCATGTGTAATAAAAATATCTATTAACTCCAGCACACAGGTTATGATTTGCTTTAATTGCACTAGTGCAAAGAGAAACACATGAGAGAGCAGTGTCACAAACTGGATCTGGCTGACACTGCTGCAGATGGATGCTCTGCTTTGAAACAGCTCGCCAGATCAGTGCGAGAGCGAGTAAGAAACTCTGCAGGTATGAATTGCTCCCAGCACTCAGGTATGCAGCCATCGTCACCTCACAAAATAATATTCACCAGGGTCGGGGAAAAAAAAAAGAAAAAAATCCAATTAGTGTCTAAAAATCCCAAGACATGATACTACTTGGGGGAAAAAAAGAGAAGAGTGAAAAAATTCCCCTCTAAGGCTTGATACCTTGACAACCAATAGGTAATATTTTGCTTTTATTGTCTATAAAGTAACGAGAAGGAGAGAAGAACTGTGAGAGTGGGTGTCTCAGTGAGCCACTTCACAACAGAGTAAGACATTACAGAGTGCAGGATGACTCTGAGCTCCTCAGTTAACATCTCCCAGCGCCTGCTAATTGCAATGGCATCACTTACACACCAACCACCACTGGCTCAGGTCAGGTAGTACATGGAGCTGGTTACACACACAAGAGCCCTGAAATCCAGTGCTTCAGATGAGACAAAACTCACACCAACTCCTACCTTAGTGGACCAGCTGCAGAGTTGTTTCAGGAATTCCCTCCAGGACCCTCTGAGGAACAGTTATTATGAATATTCCATTCCTTGTCTCCAGAAGAGGTAGCATGTGCTGTGCTGTGCTGTGCTG
>VXBP01010190.1:5161-39111 GCA_013400115.1 Rhinopomastus cyanomelas
TCCTTAAATCTTGGATCGGAAGGACAGAGACAGGGGCTTGTTGTTGGAATGCATGCCGCCCGCACCGGGGTGCAATTGGGGCGTTAAGGGAGAGGGTAGTGGAACTCGTCTCCGGTTTGCATGCTGTTGGTGTTGCCCAGATCTCTGTCGTGACCCAAGGCCCAAACGATAGTGACTTCCCATGGTATTTTCCTCAGATAGTGTAATGGCATGTTTGACGCAGTTTCTAGGTTGAGTGCACCAACTTGCTGGTTTTTATTTGTTTTATTTTCCTGTTGAGTTTCCTTTTCTTTGTCTGTATACAGCTAGTAGGTTAATAAACTTTTATCCAGTATCCTAAGCCATTCATTGTCTGGCAAATTTGTCCGAGATGTGTTGTAGTTTGAAAATTGCTAGCCTTTTCAAATGTACAGCAATATATTTTTCATGTTTCTTCTCCCATTTCCGCTGTCCTCTTGTTTAACCAGCCTAAGTATGTCTTTTCTTCATCCATTTAAAGGAGACTCACCTCCCTTTCCCATCTAACACCTGGAAGCCTGTACAAAATATGATGCTTTGCATTCAAAGGCTTTTTCCTCCACTAGTCATGTTCTACAAACTGCTGTTATATTGGCCTAGACGAATGAAGAAGAAAGTCACACAGAGGTAATTTGCTCTCCCAGCTCACGAGTGACATGGAGGAGATGTGCTCCCTCCGCCTGAAAGCCTCCTGCTACACACAAGATGCACCTCAGGGGCAGAATGCCAACTGTAAAGGCAGTTAACTCACTGCAGTAGGAGGAGGCATGTCTAGATTACTGTGAAGGCAGAGGCTGCAAAGGGATACACTGGTCTAGCATGTGGTAGCTATGCTGGCTGCACCCCACTTTACATGTCCGTAGAGAACCAGGCTGGCCCATTTCCATGCTATTTTGAGAAACGGCACACTTTGCTCTCACTAGTTTCACATTTAAAGGGCAGCAGAACACTGTAAAGCACAAGGCTATTATTCCCAGGTCGTCAGCAAGCCCAGAAATCTCCAAACAATCACTGGTTCAGATAATAAAGAGGCCCATTTCTGCAAGCTATAAAAGTCTGAGGGAGGGGGTCTCCTGAGCCAACACACAATTCACAGCCAGTTGGTGAGCTCTCCTAGTCACTGACAGACAAGTTCTTTCCCCGAGGCCAGCTGGCTTCAAAGGAGGCAACAACAGTGATGCTCCAGAGCTTCAACACGGACATTCACATAAGAGAAAAATGGAAAAGACCTAGCAGGTCACCAAGTTCATTTATCTGCCAATGCAGGGAAAGATTTATGTGCTAAGAGTCTAACCAGTGCATCAACACTTGAAGTCTTGTATTTCCACATCAAACCTCAGTGATCAGCTCTGACAGCTGGATAAGTGGCATCTGATCTAGGGAAGTCTGATCACCAAGATCTGACCACAGCAGTTAAGCACTGTTTAGTTCTGAAAGAATTCACAAAGCAGGAGATCCTTTTGCAACTTAAGTGGGGAGATCTTTTCCCCAACAAAACACAAAACAAACAGCAGTTTGAACACATTCCAAAGCACCTAGGACAGAACTCCACTGACATTCCTGCAAAGCACACTGCAGCACACTACAAAGATAGTGTTTATCTTCGTACAATGCCAGTGCCAAGCACATGTTTGCTCACATTATAAAGACCTCTATCTACATTTTTTGCCTCTAATGCCTAGGAAAGGCTGTTTTCTCTGCACCACAGTACTAGTTTCTCCTTCAGACAGATATTTTTCACCCTTTCCTGGACAGTCATGGCAGCTTCTGCTCTGGTGGTTCTGTCACCTTCTGCAACAAGAGAGTACCGCTCATCACACAACCGAGGTGCCACAGTTATGTACAGGGAAATAATCCTTCTGCCAGTATGTTCTCCTTTCACATTCAAAGGGGCAACTGAATTTTTTATTAAGGCATATGAAAGTGCACAGTGCTATTCCCATGTTACACAGGCTCTGCCTCTAAAGTGATATTTGGTACTGACAGACAACAACCCTCAGCTGCACAGGCCAAGTTGTTCTTCCTCTTTATCATATCTTTTATTGGCTGTTGTTCTACTGGAGAGCTACTGCCCTGCTGCTCCCAGGAAGTACTCACTGACACCATTACAACACTTCATTCCTCTAAACTTCATCCCCTGCACTAACAGAATAGCCACTTCTCTCAAATCCACTGTACCTGAGGAAAAAAAACAGAGAGAGGTCAGATTCACAAAACACAGTGTGTATTAAAAGCAACTGTGATTTTCCTAAGAGCATCAAAGCACCAGAATCAGGAAGCAGAGATAGCAGTAGAATCATATGTCATGACGAGCAAAAGCAAAGAAGTCAAATGCCAGCTAAACACTGCTTCTCAGAGAAGAAACATCAGCTGGTTACAGAGGAGCATTACTAACCAACTGGACCATCAAATATGATGGTTTGCAGTTCTACCCTCTACTACTTCCAGATTCTGTTTTTCTGCCTGACAGACAGCCTGATGCATCTGCACATGGATGCACAGGTAACACAGGGACAAGTGCTGCATCTTTGAAGGAGCACAAAGCAGTCCATGTAAACAATTGCATTTAACAACACAGCCACAGAGACATCTGCACAGAACTGAACTCTGGTCAGGTGCCTCCAACTTTCATGAATACCACCCAGGCTCCTCCTTGGACCAGTAGCCACCGAGCTAATGGACTTGTAAGATAAGGGAAAACAACAAAGATTCACTACCCAGGCCACATTCCCCTCTACTGTGTTCAGATCACAGAGAGGCTATAGAACAAGTCCCCATGAAACTGGGGATCTGTATCCTCCCTACCACTGATACTACTTGCTCCTAGGTTGCACATGAACAGCTAGTTTACATATCTATTCCTGCTCCCTCAGGGGAGGGCAACATGCTATCTGTACATGAAGCTTTTCCTTCTCAAAGGTATAAAAATAGGACAGGATATGATAAACAAGCATCCTTCCAGCTGGTGGTGGGAACAGAGCTAAAGAGCAGCAGTACTGTCAAAACTACAAGCCTGACCTTCAAAGGGTCAGTTTACATTCACTACTTTCGAACAGTGTTGTACCACACATTGGAGATAAAGATGCGACCACTTCGTCTATAGACACTGAGCTTAACAAAAACAAAATACTATGTCAGGGTTCCTCATATTAAAGTATTTTTTAAAAACAGTCTTCACTGTTCAGGCCCACCAGCGTTTTTTGAGAAGTCCAGTATAAGCTGAGACAAATCTTAAGGGCTCAGTGTGCAGCAGAGCGGAATCACCCCACATGTGTAGGTCCAGACACAAGCAACATAAGCAAAACTTGCAATACATCTGAACTGCCTTTCAGACTATAATCTTCCACTGCAATGTTTTCCAGAAATTCCTGAGCATTGTGAACTGGGTTCTCCCGTTCCACCCAGACCATAATGAGTGGGTCTCACTGAAACGTCTCACTTCTGAGTCCCTGTTTAGTGTACATGACAAAAAAACCCAAAATCTAAAGAGCTGCAGTTGGTAGAAGCTATAGTGCCTCCATCTACAGAAACAAGCTGTGCTCAAAAACTGCTTAGCTAATGTTATTTCCAAACCACCCACAAGCTCCATGGAATTTGATACAGCAGATATGCATAATACTTGCTGCATTTGAGACTGCTATAGGAGGTTATGTCTGCTGAATCAGCCTCCAAAAGCCAGACTAATCATAAGCCTTGGGTAGCATGAAACTGTTCTCAAGAGGGCAAAATGAATTAAGTGTGCATAGGAAAGTATGCCTCACTAATGGATCCAAGGTTAAGGCTTCACAAATTCACCAGAAGATGATCCATGTGAGGACAGCAGAAGAACTTTGGGTAGGCACGGAAGGCAAATCAACTGACAGCAGAATAATCTCATCTGGGCAAGGCACAGGGAGCAGCTGCTCCATCAACCACCCCACTGAACTCATTTCCCAGCAGTGGTTAGAGAAGCAGTTCTGCAAGTCAAAATTTTATAGGCATCAGCAGCAGCAGAAATCTGGCCATTCCTCCTTTAATAACAAAACAAGTAGAAGGAGAATGGTACACAGCTATATCCCTGAAATGAAGTGCTTCAAGACCTGGATACCAGAGCACCCCTATGGCCAACTTACAAACTATTTCACCTGTCCACACGCAAGCCCGTATTCTGAGCCACTTGGTATGGCAGCAAACATTAGGAAGTCAGAAAACCAGTTTGTGAACAAAGACCTTTCTGTAGCTTCAGACAGTGTTTCTGCCTACACTCCCAGCATGCAGTCAGATAGTGGCAACATCAGCTGCTATCTCTAACAGGCCAGTTATACTGTGTCTTAAGGGAAACACACCCGCCATAGCAGTTACCAGTTCAGCTTCTGAAAGGATCAAACCATTTGCTGTTGCACCAGTAGACACAAAATGTATGTCACCTTCAGGCATCTAGTAGTGGCGCTTTGAAATCCAACCAACGGATGAGGCTCTATCACCTTATGGACCCATCTCTTTTTTCTTAGGCTACTAAGAGACCCCAAACAATCTTGTCAAGGCAACTGGTGATCACGATCTAAAATGCACTCCACCTCAAGGATATACACCTGACCAAATTCAGCTGCCTGGAAACATTTTCAACAGGAACTCGAAAGCTTTCCATGTTATGAGGTATGTTTGTTTTGTATGCACAGCCAGCCCAAATATAACACTTCCATATCATTTTGGGGAAACTGGGGACAGCTGTACGTGTGCTCACTGATGTGACACGAGGCTGTAGCAAAAGAAGTCAGAAAGTCTACTAACTCAACTGGTCTCAATGGAAATTAACTATTCAACCTTATCTAAACGGCATAAACAGCCACCAGTACAGATCAACTGAAAAACCGAATGAAAACCGCTAATTTTCACTCCTCTAGACAAAAGCTACAGTCAGGAACAAAAGTGGCTTTGCAAAAGCAGTAGACTTGTACCTTCTTTTGCTTCTTTCTTGACAAATTTTTTTTCCTGATTTTTTTTTTAATCCAACAAAAATTCAGACTTGGCCCCAAGGCTGATATGCCTCAGCTGCTTGTAAGTAGCAGCTACTTTTTATTTCGTAGTATTTTGTCTATTTTGGTTAGCAACTTGTTTAATTGTTAAAGGTCTGTGTCACACTTTATGCTACCCTTAAGCATAACACTTATATACATAAGGTATAAGCACAACAAACTCCACGTGTGTCACAAAGAAGCCTGTAGTATGCCTGTCCAAGAGAGCCTGATGGAGCACTAACACAGAAGCATCTGGAATTCCCTCGTGGTATTCCTTCTGTACTTCCTTGTCTGTTCCTATGATTTCAGAAGCCTTCTGCTCCTCTCCATAGGTCTCATCTACAGAGGTCCCAAATCTCTTCCATTTATTCCCCATGTTGCACGCACCAGTGCTGACACAGCTCAGCTGGGCCTCCAACCCCCAGATCTGTCTCCAGTGAGCCCAACACTATCCCCTTCCCCCTTCAAGCCTAGTTTAAAGCCCTCTCAATAAACAATCCTTTTGCCCTTTAAGAGAGCTGAATTCCATCAGGTGCCCTGTGCCCCATAGCCATGATCGCACCACCCAAAATTCCTCCAGTGGCATCAGTCTCTATGTCCTGCATTAATGAGGTGTGTTCTCCCATTCCTTTCACTATGTTTTCCTTTGTACACTACTCTAATTCCACTCTACGATGGCTGCACTGCCAACAGTACACAAACCAGAGACAACAGTCACAGGTTCTGCGTATGGAGCAGTACACAGCTGCACCGGTCCACAGACAGATTTCTAAAGATTTCAGTTCTTCCTTCCTCTAGAAGAAAGAAACACACACTGATATGAGAAACAACACTACAGACTTCTCTTTTGTATGGTCAGATGTGAGCGCTGGCGAGTCCGTGTTTCTGAGTACCCACACTTGCTTGACAAGATGGCCAAATGCAGAGCAATTTTCCCTCTATTCTGCCTCTCCATCCTGTCCAGCACACAGCTTAGGAATCTTCTAATGTTGTCCTTCTCTCCTGCAAGGAGTGAGTTACCAGATTACTTTCATTTTTTGTCTCCTTATAGATCCATTGAATAGACGGCTTCCCATCATGGCCCTGCATGTTTATTCTAGTAAATTATTCAACTACTTCTGTGTGGGGCAAATTAATTTCTACAGCGATTCAGCTGCTACTCCATCTACAGCACATACACTTGCTGGAACAGATGACATCTGCCATGCAATGTCATCTCTGGTTTGCTTCCACATCTGAACAGAACTTTGATTCACACAAAAGTGTTCTTCTCCCCTGCATTCCCCCATTCCCTGCACAACTGATTTTTCCTGGTCATAATATACTGCTTATTCTTGGAAGTAAAACATTTTCCAAAAAGTTGATAAATGCTATGACTCTAGGAACCACTTTACATTTCCCCAGTCTTCTCCACTTGGTTGGCTCACTCTCGATTTTCAGGTACTCATTTTTGTAACTTTGAGACACACGCGTGGCAATACATCAAATCCTAAGAGAAGGGATTTGAATGGAACTACCTTAAAGGCAGGAAATGAAAAATTATGCCCAATCTCAATGCTGTCACTGTCACTGAACCACGCGGAATCTCCTTATTTGTATACGTTACTAACTGCTTCACCCCCTGCACCGACCTCCTGAGTAGCAAATAAAGTCACCCACGTGCCACCACATTATCATAGAATTGCCCAGGCTGGAAGGGACCTCCAAAGGCCACCTAGTCCAGCCCTCCTGCAGTAAGCAGGAACATCCTCCACTAGATTAGGTTGCCCAGAGCCTTGTCCAGCCTCACCTTGAATAGCTCCAGGGATGGGGCCCTAACTACCTTCTCAGGCAACCTCTTCCAGTGTTCAACCCCACTCCTGCTAAGGAACTTCTTCTTAACATCCTATTTCAATCTGCTCTTCTCTAATTTGAAGCCACTGCCCCTCATAAACAATCCCTCTCCAGCCTTCTTGTAGGCTATCATGTCCCCCTGGAGACCTCTCCAGACTGAACAGCTCCAGCTCCTTCAACCTGTCCTTGTAGCAGAAGTGCTCCAGCATATGCAGATAACGCTTCATATTTCTAGTACTGTTTTCATACAAAGTAAATGAGGTTCAGGATGCTCAACTCATTCAAACAAGGACGTGCAATATGAAGGTTGCTCGCAGACCAAGACAGCGACTACCAGATTGCGGTAGCAGTTTATTTACAGAAGTCTAAAATGGAATAAAATACATTGCAATGGAATCAAATACATCCTTACCTTGTTTGTATACAAAAACACTTGGAAAAGAGAGAATGATTTTACGATTTGCAGCACAGCTGGTTACCTGAGGTGACCCTCTGGTGTCAGACTTTACCACGGACTGCTTTCTTTGGGGCCAGACAGCTCTTCTTCAGCGCACAACTGCCTTCACTTTCTGCAGAGTCAGACACACTGTTTTAAAAGCACCTGGAAGAACAAACTCAAGTTGCAAAGGAACACACTGGACTGAAACCTTAGTTTGTGGAATGCTCCAACACTCACTGCTCTGAAGCTACAGTATGTAGTATAACCACAAATAAGTCACTACTGCGGTCACCACAGTGATATAGAGACCTCAAGCTGTTACTTCACCTGTTGTGAAGTAACAACTTTCCACTTGCCTTACTGAGGTGTTTATTATATTGACACAAGTCCTAGTCATACGACCGGTCCAAGTAGACTCTGGCTTAGCCACGTTTCTCACAACCCTTTTTATCTGGTGTCTCTTCTTAAAAGGGGCTTGCGCAGCTACCAACACATCCCCCAGGAGACCCGACTTATGCCAGAGAAAACAACTGCTGTGAGAGGCACCAGCCCCTCAGGAGAAGAGGTCTCTGCCCCGTTTTCACAGCCGAATCAGTACACTAGTATACACAGAAATTAGAGAAGCCTGTTTCAACGTTTCTTTGCACCTCTATACCTGCTTGCACTCATCTATCCTACCTTTTATTATGTCTGCTACTGAAAAAATGAAGAAAGGAAAGCCACTAAGCAGAGCTGTATTCTTCCTTGGATAAGATACTTTTTGTGGCCTCTTACTTAAGGGGTGACATCACTGACAGAAGAGATAAATTAGGGCTGGCTTTGTCTATCTCTACTTTAAATCCTTTCTCTGCACCCTTTCCTTCTTATACCCTACATACCATGCTAGTACCTAACACAAACCAGCCCCACACACTGTTGTGTTTTTCTCTGGGTTACACATGCAAACCTATTTGGAATGCACCAAGGAAGGCACAGTATAATATATACTTCTGCATTTTCCAAAAGATAACATAACTCACCAGTTTCCATGTTTTTAATACACTTCCCTCCACAGGGACAGCATGACTCACCCTCCCAGTGGAAAAATCAGTCCTGCTGTTGGACACTGGCAGCAGTTCTGGCATCTAACACTAATAGCATTATCAATTTATGACTGTAGAAGCACTAGCAGCATCTAGTAGTAGTGTCTCCAGTATTACAGATGGCCCATTTGTCCGTTTTTTCCACATGGCCCTCTGCGTCTTCTCTTACATCCTTACTAGTGTTTCCATGAGGGCACTCATCTCCTCTCATGTAACACTGCTTTCAAAAGACTCTCTTCAGCTACAATTCCCACAGTAAACAAGCTAAACCATCACAGAGAGCCTATCAAATTGTCTGTTCTCCCACCACCACCCCAACATGAAGGTATGCAGTTACCTCTCCTCTGAGTAACGGGTGTCAACTGAGCAAGCCATAGTAACTCACTTTCTCCTCCTCCCCTCTCTGCAGCACACCACACAAATCATGCTCATACCAGTCACACTGCAAAGTCCTCTGGGCACCAACTCTTCCTTTCTGAACTCTGAGATGCCAAGGAAGGATAAAAAAAGAAAGGTTATGAAGGCTATGAAAAAACAAAAACCTTCAGATCCCAGAACGACCACAGCAGCAGAAGTTCAAATGAGAAACACTCTGCGCTCTCCTCTGCATCATAAGAAACCAGATAGAGCATAGTGATCAAAACAGCACCTCTGCTCCAGCCTCAGTGGCCTGTGGCCATGGCTGCCTGCTTCCCTCCACATCATCACTTCAGTAACCAAATCTCCAGGTGTAGGGGCAAGGTAAGAGGCTGAAGATGGAAGCATCCTCCTTTTGGGCGAGAGACAAGAGGTCCCTTTACTAATAGTGATCGCTAGGCAAAGCATTTCCTGTGGGACCACATCTTGTAGCACAGTTTTGTGGGGCTGCAGCATCCTCATGCTCACCCACCAGGCTGAGCCAGAAAGCTTCCTGTCACAGCAGATACTCCAAACAGTAACAGCTGTGCTCCACTACACACCCACAAGTGAAGAAACTCTCATTCTTGGTACAAACACTGGAGTAGGTCCTCAGCACCAACCAGACGCCTCAGCTACATCAACTGTTCTTTGGCTTTACGGCACCAAATTAGAAACTCATTACAAGCCACCTACTAATTCTGCTAGCTTCAAACAAACTGTGTTACCTTTTCACACTAACAGTTGTGACCTTCATTTTAAAAGACGTTACTGAACGAGAAACATTCTAATTATTGCTAACTTTGCTCAAAATATTTACAATTGCTGCTTTCCTTACAAACAACATTAACTACAGTATTTAATGGAAAAATTATAGAGCCCTCCACTCACAAAAAATGCGTATGTAGCATAGACTCTCCAACAGATTGTTTTGGTTTTTCTGACTGTTTTTACTTCCAGATTTGTGTATTTATGTGGAAATTACTGATGAAAGAATTGCATTTATGTTGTGCTGATGTGTAAGTCATGCTGTGATAAAAAATTGTATTTCTTTATACATCAGAGAGCTAGAATAATCGGCTATTAGATGGGCAATGTTAGATTTACTATTTTCTTATTTATTCATTTTCTTGTTCGGGTTTTTTTAACCTAAGTCCTTGCCTTTAAAGAGATTACATTAGTAAGCACTGTGCCGAGAAAACAATGGTCCACATCACACTAAAATGCTTCCAAAACACCAAATATACTGAGCTAACTTGTCTTGTAAGTTTATTCTAAATAATTTGTGTTTATTTTTTAGTTTCAAGACAGGTAAATGGAACCAGCCTTTAGACACAGCCAAGAAACAGACACTTTGTGGAAGTTCCACATCCCTACCCACTGCAAATCAGGCCTGTTTAGCAAATGAGGGTCAGTATTCTCAACTAAGTCAAACACAGACAGGCAATATGAAGGTTGCTTGCAGACCAAGTCAACAGAGACAAGTTCAACACTCAGCAGATGCGCAGTTTTGGTTTTTGCCAACCAACCGTCCTGTGCCACCTTTCGTATGTGTCACGCTAAACTTCCTTCTCAAATATTCCTAAAGGGAAGGGATGATGAGAAATGAAGGACCAGGAGGAAGCGTAATTCTACAAACCCTGGGATGTCCTTTTATTTTTGAAAAAGGTAACAGAGTCTGGCTCTGATGTTCATGACAAAAATACTGTCCTGCTTTCATATCTGCAGCGAGTTTGCTGACATAGAAACACGTCTGGTTTTTAAATAATGAAAATGTCTTAAACATGTTCCTGTCACAGAAAATCACTTCTTGCAAGAACAATTGTCAAAATCTACCCACATGTCAAATGCTAGATATGGTAAGAGAGGGAATAAAAGAGCATGAAAGCACTAATGGTTCCAGAAATAATCAATGGAAATATTCTAAGTTTTTTAAACTGAGATGCTTTCTTCTGTTAAGCCAGCAGGTTCAATCTGTAAACAGAACGGAAAACTGCAAAACACAGAAGCACAAGATTTCTGAAATTAAAACAGAAATGTAACATTTGCAACAAAATCAAACAGAATCACAAAATTATTGAGGCCGAGATCATCAAGTCCAGCCTATGACCTGGCACAATGACATCAGCTAGACCAGGGCACTGTGACACATCCAGTCTTTTCCTTAAACACCTCCAGGGATGGGGACTCCCACCACTGCCCTGGGCAGTCTATTCCAGCATCTGATCACCCTTTTTGTGAAGAAGTGCTTCTTGATATCCAACCTAAAACTGCCCTGATGCATCTTCAGGCCCTGCCCTCTCATCCTTCACTAGTTGCCTGGGAGAAAAGCCCAACTCCACCTGACTACAACTTCTTTTCATGTAGTTGTAGCGAATGATAAGGTCCCCTCTGAGAGTCCTCTTCTCCAGGCTAAACAACCCCAGCTCCCTCAGCTTCTCCTCATCAGACTCTCCTTCCAGTCCCTTCCCCAGCCTCGTTGCTCCTCTGGACCCACCCCGGCACCTCAATATCTTTCTTGAAATGAGGGCCCCAGAACTGCCCCCAGTAGTTGAGGTGAGGCCTCACCAGTGCTCAGTACAGGGGGAGAATTACACCTCTAGTCCTGCTGGCCACACTATCCATGATACAAACCAGGATGCCATTTGCCTTCCAGGCCACCTGGGCACACTGCTGGCTCGCGTTCAACTGGGTGTCAACCAGCACTCCCAGTTCCCTCTCTAACGGGGTGTCTGCCCCAAAAGGCAGAGTGCAAATGTGTGGAAATGTGTATGGACATGGACAGAGGCGGACAGGCATAAAGCAACTGAGGCTGAAACCTCGGTTGCTTTATGAAACCATACTGTGTGGACAGAGCAGCAGAGGTCGGCAGAGCAAGGCTACATCATGAAGGTTCAAACACGTATTTGCAGACTAAAGTTTGAGGGAAAAGTGCAAAAGTCGTCTTTGGCCAGTTTTACATATAAAGGGGGGGCTCCTGCTTTGTGACAGATGAAGTGCAGAAGAAAACAGAAGAAAGCAGGCAATGTGGGTGAAGAAAATATGAGAACTAAACCAAGTCAATGATTTGCCAAGGGCAGAGAACGTATCACCTTCTACGATCTACTAAGTCTCATGGTGATAGAGCCTGCCCTGATCCAGAAGCCAAGAAAATAAGTGATTCGTCTTTTCTTGCTGTAATTTCTAACACCCCAATCATGTACCAAAATGAAAAAGCAAACAAAGCACTTCAAAATCCTGAGAGCAAATAAAAAGCTCCTCAAAAATCATTAGCGGCATCGTGATTTTAAGCAAGCTGATTTTAAACCTCTGGCACAGAACTATTAAAAGCCAACCATCAGCAATGGTTAATCTGCTTCCCAAATGAATCACGGCTATTTGTGAAGACACTAAAAGCTGTTTTGAATAACAGGAAAAAGAGCCAACAATGAGGGAGACAAAAAAGACTCAGCCACCAATGAATCACTTGAAGGTATCCCCAATGCACATAATTACTGTCCCCATTAAGCACCAGCCTCTGCAATTAAGTATTGTTTGGCTTGAATCTGTTACCTGGAATGTCTTCTGATCAGGCCTGTTCCAATTAAGTGACACTTACTTATTACCTTAATCAGGCAGTATCAGTTCAAAGCAGCACAGTACAGCTTCACCTTCAAAGCAATCAGCCTAACATTTGGCAACCACAAGCAATAGCCCTTGAGTTTCCAAACGACAGAAAACTGATCTATCAGGTATAGAGACACCATTACAATTTCTTCTCTCGTTTGTTTTCATTTCTACAGTTCTACTCACATAATTCTGAAAGCTGCTACCAGTTGTAGGGGATCTGTTAAAAATTAAAGAGATATTAAACACATAGGAAATGCCACACTTTGTGCTAATCCTTAACAGGTAAACGTTGGGGAGAACATTAAATACAGAAACAGCAGGACAGCGCTTTGAATTTGCTTTAGTGCTTCATTTGTAAAAAGGGAAATTTCTGCTGTCTCTCTCCTGCTACACAACTGCCTGGTCAGACACGACTCAGTTTTCAACATATTCTGCCACACTCAAGTTAAGTTTGAATCAGATGCTTTCACACCTCTTCTTTTCCGGAGTAGCAAGTATTTTTTCTTCATTGAAAACCAGTACTTTGTGATGCAAAAGTAGTCATACTTCCTCTGCTAAGAATTTAACCAAGGTGCATACATAAAACTTACTTCAGAAAACATTACATGGATGGAAATCTTACTGATTAGCAGGAGAGTATTTTGGGTTGTCAAACAGACACACGCGTCTAAATTAAGATAAAAATCGGGCATTTCAATGTGCACGTTTATTTTGGGCTTAAGTTTAAAAAAAAATCAACACCAAAAAGAATAAACCCCACATCTGTGAACAACACTTTTTCCTTCAGGTAATAACAGTCTCAAACTTTTTAACCTGAATCTCAGGTATTGTCTTCTAAGTCTGCCTTGGCAGAGATTTAGGAAGTCTCCAGCATTCAGCTGCTATGTGTACCAGTTTAAAAAGGACATTGACTATAGACTTACACTGTCCACATACTGGCAGCACAATGGTGAACACAGATAAGCAACACAGCTTGCCATCTGGGTAGCACACAAAACACAACAGACATACACTGACATGTGTGCCTACCTCTAGCACCTAATGCAGCACAAGACTCAAGTGCTGCCTAGCTACGTCACGTTTGTTATCCGAGCTAGTTAATTTCAAATTACCTCCAATATTCCTCCACAGCACTAGATATTTTGGGAAAGCTTACCTGAAGTCTTACTGAAAGGCACCTTGCTTCTCACCTTGTCTTCAGAAAATAAGATTCAGCATCTTTGATAAATGTTACCCTACATCCTCTGGATCCAGCTCTAAATACAGTCATCACTGCCAAATCAAAACGCTCAGTGGTTGCTGACAGTTCACAGAGAATTATTTCAGGCTGTTTTAGCTCGTATAGTTTTGGCACAGATACCAGGACAGTCTTCAACTGCAACTTACAAAAATCTACAAGCAAAATACACATCATCAGATCTTATTTTCTAGGGCGTTAAAGCTCAAGAGTTGGCATGAAGTTGAGAGCTCTGCACTGTAAAACTCCATGAAGAGCTGAGCACGCTGGGCTTATTTCAGAAAACATACAGCAGGCCTTGCAAGTGCCACCTGCGATTAACAAACATCATAAGAACACATTATTAAAAAGAGAGAGACATCAGTTACAGTTATCAATTTCTGTGACTACTGGTAGTTCTCTGCATAATCCAGCCTAGCAAGGTCTCCATACAGCTTTCCCCACGGTGCAGTTGCAAACCGTCTTCACGCATTAAACAGTAGAGACACGCATGTCAAGCAACATTGATTCTTGTTAAGATTCATTTGCTCAAAAAAACCCCAAAATTCAGTAAACGCTAAACAATTAGCTACTGAAAGCCAGCCCCATTTAAGGTGTCTGACACTGAGCCTTTAAAATCCTGGGCACTCACAATTATTTTTGTCTCATTCCCTCTTCAAGGGGGTAAAAATCACATCCTTAATGCACAGCTACAGAACAGTCTACTCCTTTATCCAAAGCTCTTCAGGGAGGAACAATCCAGACCTATTGAAAATGAGACGGTCCTTCAGTTTTCACCTCAAATGTTTCTCCAAAAGGCACATAATTTGTACTTGGTACTTCTCCCTATTTAGTGCTTTTACAAGAAATGTAAGCTGAATTCAGTTAATCTCTTGAGGCTGTAGCTGACCCAGGTTACCACCCCTGCAGACCTCCAGTTGCTCATCATCACTTCCAGATGATCACCCAGCATGACAGTACTGTACCCAAGTTCTTTCAAAATAAAGGCAGGTTTGCTTGTGATTGTTAGGTGTAGAATCTTTTCCATATTTGTATGAATTTAGGTCATTTTGAAAGAACCAGGTTAAAGAGCAGTTGTGTGTGAAGCTAAGCTTGCAAATTTGAACCGAGGGCCTTCTGTCACGAAGGGCACACTAACACAGCGGGGCAGGAAAGATGAACAACTGGCATGGTGCCTTCCTTATCACATCTGATCTAAAACCACTACAGGCCATTCAAAATAGATGGATTTGTCTTTTCCTTCCTTCCTTGCTTGCTCTTGAGCTGGTGCTGCCTCCCCTTTGTGCCATGGCCAATGTGTGTGTAGCTCTAAGTTGAGCCACATGCAAGTAGTGAATGCACCTGGTTGGCTCAGTCGGTAGAGCATGGGACTCTGAATTCCTGGGGTCATGGATTTGAGCCCCATGTAGGACATCTTGAGACAGTACTGTAGGCTTACCCTGCTACAGCAAGGGTGTTTGGATTCAGATGATCTTTCGAGGTCCCTTCCAACCTGTAACATTCTGTGATTCTGTGAGCTGGAACATGGAACACTTTTGGCAGCATAAATGAAGAGGCAAGATGGGAGATGGGGCCACCGGGGTCATCTATTTCAGAAGTAGTCCTGGTTGAAGAAGCTTAAAGAGAATGAACTATAGCACATCAGAGTAGCAACACGTCCAGCTCGTTTTGACATATACAGTAATAAATTCAGCCCTAACACAAACAGACTTGGGCAAAATGGAAGCAGGTGTTAGTTAGTGGGGCTGTTTTGCTCTCTTTTAGTATTTTACTAAAGAGCCAAGGATAACCTAAAGCTTTCTTTTGTGGCATGTGGGAGGGTGTTTGCTTGTGTAGATCAAGTTTCAGTATATTTCTAGCTATTGAAGCCCTATCTAGAAAAAGAAGGAAGTATTTTCAAGTTGCCCAGGGCAGACGCAACATGCTGGTACACAATACACTAATGTTATGATCATGTGTTAAGCCTTGTTCCAACATGGTGCTTTTATCACTGCAGTCTTCAGTCCCGGCACTACAAGCACAACAATGTGAAAGCTCAAGTACAGACTCAACACATCCAAAGTTATTAATAAACGCTCATTTACAAAGTTCTTGCTCCTGCCAAGAAAGATTAAGTAACATGTGAAAGTGTGTTCATTACCTTAATGCTACACACATGTGTAACTTGGAGGACTGGCATCTCATCACTAAAAATATCCAGCAATTTTAACTCAAATATATGATGACACCACTTGTTCAGTAATTACGCATCTGCATATGACTTTCTACAGGGCATTTGATTTATTACAGCACAATTTTGAGATTAAAGACATATATAGAAATGTATATGAAGCGCATTGAAAGGGGGCTAGGCAAAATGTAAAACACAATGAAAAATTAGCATGAGTATTTCTGGCAAGGAGTGGTGTCAGACTCCACGCCAGCCAACATTTCATCAGATAAAAATGATAAAATTAGTAGAGAGAATAAGATTGGTAAAAAGTCACAAAGATGAGGAGGCTCAATTAACAAATACGTCAGAATAAAGCATAGGACAGACCATAGTGATTAGAAATAAATCATTAGAAATAATAAAACATAGTGCACACCAGTGATTAGAAAATGTAATGTACGTGCAGACCAGTAGACTGTATCCTGGGCAATCACGACTCAGAAAGACAGCAAGTGTAAAGACAGCAAGTACTGAAGTGCACAAGTCACTCCACGAGAACTCTCAGCGTGATATTGCAGCAAAAAGAGTAACTCTGAACCTTTAACAGGACTAAGAAAAGGAGGCAAGTGAATTCTTCTCTGAGAGTGTTGGAGAGACCAATACTGAAACACCACTCCATGCTACTGGTATCTGATTTTTCTAAAGGGAAACCAAAAAAATCGGAAGGAAAACAGAAGCCTGAAAAAATATGTCCTCCAGTAAAAGTCTGAAAGAGGTCACTCTGGTTAGCTTAACAAAAAGACAACACAGCAGTGTCTTGAGAAAAAGCATTCTCAGAGGAAGAAACAAAGATGTTGAAGGGTTGCTCAACCTACTAGGTCAAATCATTAAAGAGAACCTCTGCCTAGAAAATTTATTCTGAACAACTCAATGAAAAGCAAACAGTGAGAATGATTTACAGGTACAGGAAGTTTCTAAAGCTTTACTGAATACTTGATGCCTTCCTTCAGGTACACACTTAAATTTTGGGAAGTATTTTGATCAAATAAAAGTCAAACAGTAACCACAGTTCTCAATTCCATAGAGAGATAACTGGATAGTAAGTAAAGGCTGAATAATGAGTAGAGGCTGAATCATCCAAGGGTTTACAAACCATCTTATTCTCAACACCAAATCCCCTCCCCCTCCTCTACACATGAAAATGTGACACATCCACATTACAAACACCATCGGTTCTTAACATGACTACTGAAAAGACACCTTTAATTTGCTGTACATTTTAGTGCTGAGGACAGCTAAAGAATTTATCACCTCAGCTACCTTGTTTATATCATTTCATTCAGACAGTGTTATCTCCTTGTCTCCCACACAAGAGTCATACTGTTATCAAAGTCTTTCTCACTAAACAATTATTTCCTTTTATGATTTCTTCTGGCTGGTCAAAGATAAGGCTTACAGTGAGCTTGATTAGAGTTGCAAACAAATAAGAGTAATACTAGAACAGACATAACTGAGCTGTAATAATCAGCACTATTAATAACCTTTTGATTTCTAATCAAATACAGTTCTGACTTTTGCTGCAACTTTGCTTTATGTCTTCTAAACTACAAAAGAAGTAATATTTTTATGAAATAGTTTTCAATATGTCAAGCTCTTTTATTCTCACTTCTTGTTTTGTCTTAATCATTCTACACTAAAAAACAAACCACAATGAATCTATTTAAAAAAAAGCCCAGATAAAGACTTTATGCCACCTTCCCTGGTAACAAGATTTAATTACATATCGTAGGATGAAATTCTGCATGGTTTTTAATCTAATAACATTTCTGAAGACAATAAAATTGCATTTACTGATATCTGCATGAAAAAACCCAAAATGCTAGCTTGAGACACACAACTGGTGCAAAAAAACCCCAGCTCTTACAAATTATAAAATTATATCCAAAAACAGGAACCCACTATATAGCCACACCTTAGAAACTTGCGCTGCAGACAGCACTGCCACATCCATCATTCACCCTGGGCAACTGCTAACCCAAAGGCAGGCAGTCATCTAGTTCAGGAAGTGGGCAAAGCCTAAAACCACCGCTCAGCCTCCTGTGCTTCCAAAACAGGAAAGGTTAATAATCTCCTCCTCTTTCTCTTTCACATGGCACTTATTTGTAATGAGAGAAGCAAAACCTAAGCAAGTTTCTTTACACAAGAAGTTCCCTTTTCCAAAACAACCGTGTTGTGCCTACCAGCCAGCTTGAAAACAGGCAGACATCCACTCTAAAGGCACAAATCCCTGTGCTGAACCCAAAAGGGAAAAGAGTGTCTGAAACATGGCAAATGTTTTACACAGTTTTCACCTAAAAAGATAAAATGCAAAGATTAAGAAAACAAATGAGACATGTGCAAAGTGTTAGCCCATCAAGATTTGAAAAGGCTGAACCAAACGGCAATATTAATGCTCAACATGCACTAGTCCCTCTTATTTGTCAGTTTTATCTCAGCTTTATTAGCTATCAACTTGCATTGTAAGCATTTCTCATTTTCATTTTCAACATGGCTTTATGATGTAATGATGCACTGGGCAGGCTCTTTTCATCATAGTTATGCTCAAAATTGTTCTTATGATGCTCAGTGTCTTGATCATCTGCCCAACTATTTCTTTTCTAAAGGCATTTTCTAATCCTAACCTAAAAAAAACCCCAACAAAACAAAAAGAACCCAAATAACCCATTCATAAACCCCCCCTCATTAGCTTTACTTCCCCAAAAAAGCCACACATCTGTTTTCACAGCTGGAAATGATTCAACCATGGGTAACCAGAGAAAAGCTTCAGTGTGCCAAAATATTCTAGCCAAAACCCGGCACTCCAGCAAAGACAGCCACTATGCCAGCACGATCTGAGCAGCTGTTAGGACAACCTTTATTTACACTGAAAGGGCAAGAGATATCCTGATGCTATGAGTGCTAAACCAGCCAATCTTACTGGAAAGGCACCACTGGTTAAAACCGGTCAATGCAAAAGCACAATGTGCATTTTACCAGTCAAGCAGATTATAATTACGACAGAACAGGGATGTACAATAACCCGTTCTACCCATTTTTCCACAACAGATTCAGAGGGCTCAGCTTCTGGAAAAAAAACACCCTTTGTAAATTATTTTCAATACAACTGTTATTATGAGTGTCAGAAAAACCAATTAACAGTGCTGCCCTAACCCTTTAGAAAGAAAAGATGTAGATAAACAGGGAAAGATTGTGCTAGTTTTTCTACAACATTATTTCTGTGCTGAAAGTGGTATCAAAGAGCTACAACACCTCCCTGGATTTCTCCCCTCTTTTCATGCTTTGACATCACGCAAAGAAAAAAGTATTCCTTTCACTGCTTCTTGTATAACTGGAGCACCGAAGCTTCTGCACAGTTATCACTTGAGTACAAATTGTTTTAATCCTTCAGCAATTAACAGTCTTTTAGATGAAAATCACAAAGGCGAGAATTGCAACCTTTTGTCTTGCCAAGTTACTTGGTCAGTAGTTCATTTACTCATAGGTTCACACTGCTTAAACATTAGGCATGTGCGTGTCCTACATGCAACTCTTTTTTGTTTTACCATCACAAGTTTAGGCCCTTCATTTTTATTCTTTTAAACTTTGCTGACAATATTGTTTATCACTCATAGAATCACTACGGATTGGAAGGGACCTCGAAAGATCATCTAGTCCAATCCCCCTGACACAGCAGGATCACGTAAACCAAGTCACACGGGAACACATCCAGGTGGGTCTTGAACATCTCCAGTGAGGGAGACTCCACAACCCCCCTGGGCAGCCCATTCCAGTGCTCCGTCACCCTCACCGGGAAGAACTTCCTTCTCAGGTTGATGTGGAAACTCCTATGTTCCAGCTTACAACCACTGCCCCTCGTTTTATCACTAGATGACATTGCGAAGAGCCTGGCTCTATCCTCCTGATACCCACCCTTCAAATATTTATAGACATTGAGGTCACCCCTCAGTCTCCTCTTCTCCAAGCTCAAGAGACCCAGCTCCCTCAGCCTCTCCTCAGAAGGGAGGTGCTCCACCTCCTTCATCATCCTCGTTGCCCTACGCTGGACCCTCTCCAGCAGCTCCACATCCCTCTTGAACTGAGGGGCCCACAACTGGACACAATACTGCAGGTGTGGTCTCACCAAGGCAGAGTAGAAGGGGAGAAGAACCTCTCTTGATCTGCTAACCACCCCCTTTCTGATCCACCCTAGGATGCTGTTGGCCCTCTTGGCCACAAGAGCACAGTGCTGGCTCATGGTCATCCTGCTGTCCACCGGGACTCCTAGGCCCGTTTCTCCTACACTGCTCTCTTTCATGCACGGCTTTCTGTCACTGACTGGAACTTTGCCGTTCAATGCACAGCCTCTTCACGCCCTCACAAGGCTTTTGCCTAGGAGAAGAGGAAGAATCTTCCTTTATTTGCAAATCCATTTAACAGAGACATCTAACTGGCAGTGAACAATACAGGAAACAGTACCAGGTTTCCTTGATCACCTCAGTCCTGTCTTGTTCCCACTGCCATCAGTACTTCCGATGTACTGGGAATATCACAACTACCTGACAAACAAGGAGAAAGGAAATTCCTCTGTCCTTAAGACACAGCTAAGGCCCCAACCCAACGCATCACACACTCATTTTAAACCTCTACACAGTTGCCTTGACTTCTAATGTTTACAGCTGAGCAGTTAAGTGATCTGCTGGATCAAGGCCTAAGCAAACAAAGAGCAAACAGAGGTGGCAGACAGAAGCTTCATTAATAAAAACTCAAAGTTTAGCAGATACATCAAGTCACAATATGCTGCCTGTCAAGTGGTTGATGTGAACCACAATTGAGGCCTCATCTCGAGTCAGTTTTGGGCATCTCAATAACACGACGGACATTGAGGTGCTGGAGGGAGTCCAAAGAAGAGCAACAAGGCTAGTGAAGGGCCTGGAGGGCAGGTCTGATCAGAAGTGCCTGAAGGAACTGGGGTTGTTTAGTCTAGAGAAAAGGAGGCTGAGGGGAGGCCTTACTGCTCTTTACAGCTATCTGAAAGGAGGTTGTAGAGAGGTGGAGGTCAGTCTCTTCTCCCAGTCACTAGCGATAGCATGAGAGGAAATTGCCTCAAGTTGTGCCAGGGGAGGTTTATATTGGACATCAGGAATAATTTCTTCCCTGCCAGACTGGTCAGGGACAGAAACAGCCTCCCGAGGGAGGTGGTGGAGTCACCATCGCTGGAGGTGTTCAAAACCCATGCAGATGCAGCACTTGGAAGCAGGGTTTAGTGGGCAGGGTGGGGTTGGGTTGATGGTTGGACTGGATGATCTTGGAGGCCTCTTCTGACCTTAATGATTCCTGAAGTAAGTTATCTTGTTGGGGCTAGATTTTACAGTCAGATTACACCACTGACATTGTCAATTGCTCAGCCCAGGGATCCCATGATGATTGTGGATGTATTTCATGAAGCCATGCACACGTTCATACAACCAAGTCCCAACAGTCCTTCAGGAATCATTACTGCAACAGATGCCCATTCTAAGCTTCAAAAAGCATTACTACACACATGCACTGTTATAACATTCACCTTCTGCCCCTGTACAAGACAGTTTATTCAGAAAGTGAAAGAAAAATTTAAAAAGCCAAACAACCAACCTTTTAGCCCAAATGAGAAAAGCAAATCTTCACAATCAACAGGTGCCTCAAAAACTCTATCCCAAGCAATCAGCATCACGGTCTCAAGGCTCTAAGGCTGAACAAAGGAACCCTGAGCAGCAAGTTAGGCTCTTCCCATTTCATCATGCTTTTCTTCCTCCCTTAATTACTTCACTTGTAATGTTCGTTAGAATGGAGCAATCAAGAAAAGTCATCAATAGTCTTGTTTTAATTATTAGAAGAGTAAAAGGCTGTTGTTTATCCTGTCTACAGACTGACTGAAGTATGGCAACAGACACCAACCCAAAGAAACATGGAAGATTAGTACACTGAAAGCAGCAGTCATGGTGATGACTACGATTTGGTCAGCTTGTTCCACAGTTTTCCAAGCACAAAATAAGTTTATCCATTTTTAGTAATTAGACATCAATCGCATTTAAGAGACCAGGCAAAGGAAAGATTGCATGATCTTCCACAATGGGTTCACAAACGTCACTAAGTTAATAGGGAAAGCATGGGAACAGCAAAAAAGTGCTGGTTAGGAGAAGCAACCAACAAATCTAGCACCAGTCATAAACAGGGAAAAGCTAGAACCATGCAAAAGCTTTAAAAGGACAACCAGAAGTCTAAAATCCGAAGTTTCCTACTTATAACACACCAAAGCACGGGCTTTGATTTGTATGTTTAAATAAGAGTACAACAGAACATGGAGGCAATCAAGACAGTATGCCCTGCATGCTTACGGTGCACACAGCATGGACGGGTGGATGTAACGGGTTACTAAGGAAGTCTGAGAGAAAGGTTGGTGAATGGAGGCGACACGAGGTGATTTAGCTGGTGGCTTTATGGTCAGTGCTTTAGGGGGTGAGAAATAAACACACATATAAGCCAGTATGTAGAAAATCATCAGAATTTAGAGTGTTTTCTTGTAAGGAAGAGGCTGGAAATGATGCTTGGATTACGACCAAGGCGACATGAAGAAAGTCTCTGCAAGGTGAAAGAAAAGAGTGGGGCTGTGGACAGCTTTTCACATTCATTTTGGCTGTGGACTGCCACTTTTCCAAGCATTAATAGCTCTGTGTAACACAGAAACATATCACAGCAACTGACAGTGAGGACTTTTTTAGTGAATTTCAACCTAGTAAACTCATTAGAGGACAAGAAACCTTCCTCTCTGGTAAAGACTTACAGCATCCACTCACCCATGCAACCAGAATAGCATCTCTTCTTTATCCTTCCAATATCCAAGACCTAGACCATAATTTAAAAACTGACAGGAAAAAAAAAAAAAAAATCACATCACCTTCAGCAGGCTTTGGACACAGACTCTTCATCCTGCTCTCCTCTATGATTTTGATCTTGATCTACGAATTCCAGAATACTGTGAAGCTCTAATCATTCATCATCATCAGTGTGATTTGTGGCTCAGTGCTCACCTCCTGGAACAGGTGGATATTCATGAAAAAGACTTCAAACAAGGATTACAGAGTCAATCGGCACTTTGAAAATGGCATACATTATGCACCATGCATTTTGCGAGGGGGGTGGTTAAATATTCTATAAACAATTACCAAATCATCAATGGAATTCAATAAATGTTGAGGTTCTTTTAAAAAATCTAATTATTTGTTACAATAACCAGCTACTATTGCTATTCTGTATGTGAAGGTTTGTAAACTACTTCCATTCGAAACGTAATTGATTCCATTTTTATCATTTGCTCAAGTTTATGTGGTTGTTCACATCCAAGGAGATGATAACATCTATTTGCTGCAAATTATACATTATAATTCCTCATTCAAAAGCTGTAATGGAAAATAAAATGCTAATTTATGCTGTAAACGGAAGTACAGAACCATAATCACTCATTGTTAACATTAGGAACTAAGTTGTTCTTGCAAATAATAAAATGGGTTAAAAACGTGGAGGGCTTTTGTGAGCGAAAGTGCCAGCGCTTCTTGCTCACTCATGTGTTATATTACAAGTGACAAAACAAACCTTTTCTCTTCATGCCAATGCAAACTACCCCTTTTTGAGGGAAAGAATAATGGTCTTATGATTGCATAATGGTCTTATGATTGATTAGGATGCATGTCAGGTGACGGTTCTGCCCACGACTCTCCAATCAGCTTCCCAAATACAGGCTTTCATGCACTCTCTGCTGGGGTAAATTGGACTGTGTGCAGGGGCTGTCCACACCAACAAGCAGTCTAGATCTGTATGGCTGGAGGTGGCAGGCAGCTGGTGCTGAGGATCTGACAGGTACACTACACACTTCAGGGTGTGACTTCTTTACTTCATCCTAGCTCTGTTCCTATCTCATTAGTTTGAGGATGTTGTAGAGAGATGGGTGTCAGTGTCTTCTCACAAGTAATAAGTGCTAGAACAAGAGGAAGTGGCCTCAGGTTGCACCAGGGGAAGTTCAGGTTAGACATTAAGAAAAACTTCTTCACGGAAAGAGTCATTAGGCCTTGGAACAGGCTGCCCAGGGAGGGGGTCCAATCACCATCCCTGGATGTGTTTAAAGTGTCACATAGAAATGGAGCTTAAGGACATGGTTTAGCAGTAGGCTTGGTAGAGTAGATTAATGGTTGGACTCTTTTTTTTTTTTTTTAAGGTCTTTTCCAACATTATGATTTTATGTCAACGTGTAGCTCAAAAGCACTAGGGGTACTTCTGGACCACATCTCCCAGTTCCATTCTATCCAGACGGAGTTCTGTTCATTTGCAACAAGACAAGTCTACAACATTAACACACAGCAGAGCCAGAACCAAGACAGCACATTCCTGTTCCCATGAAAAGTGCTTGTGTAGACACAACTCTCATCATTTCAGCTCCCTGTGAGTTCATATGGAACTGGGAGCACCAGTTTCTCCTTCCAGCATTAAGACCACAGTGTCACAACTGCCATATCCAGAGCAAAGGTCACTCTGCCGTTAATCTCCCTTCACCTTAATTTTACCTTTAGAGTAGAAGCATTAACACACAGCTGCGTGGCAGAAGGGGAATCTCAATTGCCACTTGTACAGAATAGAGTCTAAAGACAAAAAATACAGCAGAATTATTTGGCTTCTGCTCTTTTTAGCAATTTTGCAGTCCTGTAGGTTTTAAATGCACAAGGAGATTTGCTCACACAGCAAACACACATCAGAGGAAATGAAAAAAACCCACCGACACATTAGGACTGTGCACCTGCTCTTCCACATTTCATTAAGCCTCTACACCTAAATGTACATCAGGTTCTCTCCTATGTGCATCCGTTGTACTGGTATCCCTCAGTGATACCTTCTGGTCATGGCGAGACAAACTGGCTCACAAGCGTCCACAGTGCCTCAGGAAAACATATTTTAAAAACTATTTCGGCTAGTCATATTGCATGATTGTAATATCAATTATAAAAGCCAGATAGTATGTTAAAAACCACATCTGTGGTTGTAAATAAGCTGCCATTTATAAACAAGCCTCTCGTAGCTTATATCGTATGCCTTAAATATCTGTAAAATAGCTGATCTGCCAGCTTTTTTTTTTTTTTCAGTTGTTTATATTTTTGAAATACAATTATGTTATCAAACACTGAAAATTGCCTTTTAGGTGACCAGAAGAAAGTTCCACTGCTTCATGTAGTAAATCATTTTACTGCTGCCCTTTTATATTTAATACCCTTCTGCAGTACACATTTATCTCTACACTAGCAAAGTGTACTCATTGATTTCCTATGGTCTCTCTGGAAGAAGGTTCTGCTTCCCTGACGATGAGTACAAAGGGTGGATGACCCCATTCTCATTCCAATGCAAACCCTGCACTTTTACATTTCTGCTTAGACCACATGAACATTTGACGAGCTAAGAACTCCCTGCCCTCTTCCTAGAGCACACACTTCTAGAACTACCAACATTTTCAATGTATTTCTGAAAATCCATGTATAAAGCACTCAAATGTACTAGTTAGTCACGTAACTGTAAGTTAAAATTTTATCAGGACCTTTTCTTCTAAATTAAGACCCAAAAATAACACCTTCCCATTTTCTGGATATGCGTTAACTCGTGATTGTGCTCTACTGTACCACTAGTCAGATGCCTTAACCCGGGGCGTCAGAGAACTGTAACCAGTGTATACCATGAGGGTGTTTTGCCAGACAAGAGCGCCATCAGAGTATACTTTTCAAAGTTACTGTGTTGAATGACCAGTTAGGGCATTAATCTGTGAAAAAAAAAGAGAGTAATGTTTAACATCATTTTTCGAAGTCTGTTACTTGTTTCATTTAACTACATCTACCTCATCATCCTACTGTTGACTGTTTGTTGAGAGGTCAAGAAAACAGGCATCTTCAGTTTCACTTTTGTTTCTAGTGTGTCCTATTTTCCAAGCACCAGCAGACAACACCCCATGACCACAGTAATGCCAGGAAAATTTCAAATCCAAGAGGAGACTTTTTTGTAATTTACAACATTTTCCATTAAAACTTAAGCCAGGATTGCTGCTTTTTCTTAACTAATTTAGTTTTGACAGTGCCTTTTTAATTTGCAGAGATGCTATACACTTTGCTAAAGTATAACTTAAGTTGCATGATGGTTTTGTTCCCACAGCCAAACAAGGTACAACTATTGACTGAGTCTTTTTCTACTAAAGGTCTTCAAAACAAAAATCCATGACGTGCACTGCCCAGTCTTGTGCAGACTGACAGAGTCTCTCTCATTCAACATCCTCGTACATGGGCATACTCAGCCTATGCTGTACGTGTGCACTACATTAACCTAAACTCATCTAGCAAATTTCCAAACCTGTACAGACTCTTCCACTATTCAAATCATTTTTAAAATACAAAAACAAACCCAAAGTCTCATTGGCTATGGACCACAACAGAAATGGCCCCTAGACTTACCCTAGTTAAAAGAAAAATGCATGAAAGCGATATAGTGCTATATTCAGTCCAGCTCCCCAGTAATACTGGCAGAAAGCTCTGACTGCACGGAGGTACTTTTGTCCCTGACTTTGCAAAGACAAAGAGCCAAGCCACAAAGTTGGTTCCTGGCTTGATTTTTCCACTGACTTAAACCCACAGAACGCATTCTGTGAAAGCAGGTTGTATAATGTACTGCCATGTCTGACAACACAGGACAAAGAGATGGTGCCTCAGCTGAGTGCTGTAGAGAAGAACTTCCAAGATAACAGTAATCACCAATCAGGCAGCATGTTCTCCTTTTACTTCCATACTGCAGGGATTTTCTTGAGGTCACATTAAAATAAGTATCCAGATTTTATTCCTTAGTTATAGGATTTTATTCATGAACTACATTTCAAATTATTTTCAAGCACTTCCCAACCAGATCTATATTAGTAACACAACAGCGTGTCCAGTTTTGGGCTGGAGAGTGCAGAAATAATTAATACAAATAATTCTGCCAGTTCAGCACAGACAGGTTATGCCCAAGAATATTACTGCTGCTGCAAGGCTGAATACCCCCTTTGCAGTACTTAGAAATGGCTGTTCTGTCCTCATGACTACTAATTAAGAAACAGATGTAAAGAGAATTTCAGTTAGCCAGAAGATACACTTGGGAAGTTTCCAGCAAACACATATTCACAGAATAAAGAACTAAAAGTAAAATGTTTATTGATGGTCTGAAAACACAGGTCACACAACGGATCAACACAAAATTTGCTGGATATTCTGTAGCCTCACCTTTACACACACTGGCAAAACAACGCAAGTGTGTTTATGCAATCACAATTCATAGCTGTCAGGATTAAAGACCACAAGTTTGTCTAATCTAGGGTTCAGAAGAATGGTTAAGTGCTTGTACTGGAACAACTATGAGGGAGAAAAAAAAGACAGCAAACTTCAGGAGAACAGTCACTCTTTCAGGAGTTGTCCTTCATCATGCAAAGTCTCATTTGCAACTATCGCAGAGCTGTCTTTCCTGGAAGACTATCTCAGAAGCGGATTCAAAACAGACTCCATAAACTTTCCAGACATCATTTTTCCTACACGAGCTTTCCTGTGATGCGCTTTGGAATTTAATATGCAATGGAAAAAGTTCCTTCCAAGAAGATTACCAACAAATCATGCATATAATCTTGTGCTTAAAAATGAGCTGCATCAAAGAATATAAATGCTGAAATGCATCCCTCAGCCCTCCGGAATTATAAAACAAACATCAAATTTCTGTTTTCAAAACTATCAGACAACGTAACATGATTCTAGGAGAAATCACTGCTTTCTTTGCCCAGACTGGTACCATTATTAAGTCTTAGTCTGATTACTTACACACTCATTAAAGGCTTGAGATACCAGGAAAAGATTCTTTTAGTGAGCCACAGCTGAGCTGCTATTGGTGTTATACAAGGGATCCTTCTACCTCACACGTACTAGGTGTTGAGAGTACATCCTACTGATCCAGGAAAAAACCCTGTTTTTCCAGTAATCAACTCATCTTCTCATCTCAGCATTTTGTTTTAAAGTTCTCTTCTGTTTGCTGTTTTGTTTTAAAGAGAGTATACAAAACAAAGTGTATTTCAGCTATGTTGCTATATTTAGCAAGGAGAAATGGTTTGCAAGCTTTATTTTTCCCGCTGGATGCAATTCAGGTAAAAACAAACGCACACGAATATGGCTGACTGTCAAATTTAAGCCAAGTCTGCCTTTGCAAGTGTTAAAACTTGTAAGAAAAAAAATTATTTGCAGCAAAACCCTGTATTCATTTTGATTTCATATTCAGACTAACATCTACTGCTAATCCTCAGCTGGTGAACTTGACTGATGTAAATGCTAACGTAATACGCAAAAGACGAAAATAGAAAGGAGCCTTGAGCACCAGAAAGAATACGTATCTCAAAAATTCCTCTCATCTTGACCCTAGAAAGTCTTACAAGCTCATCTGTTCCCGTTGTAATGCTATATAATGATTACACCTTCTCCTGCCGCACTCCCTTCCTAATCATGCATATTTAATTCAACTTTGTGTGTATATCCTACAGCTCCTATAGCCCTTCTATAAATAGATCCTCTGTATCCTGAATTATCTCCCCCGTTTTCCCTCAGACACGGTTCAGCATCGCTATTTAGAACAGATCAACTCTGGATTTGTTAGGAATTCTCCCCGCTGCCATTGCGATCCGGGCTGGCTCTGCTGGAGAGGGATGCGAGGAGACCCGTCATGTCACATTCTTGCTCAGAACTGCCTCGCTACAGAACGTAACTAACTTTAAATAAAAGAACTGGCTGAATCGTGATTCTGCTGTCGCTGTCCCTAACCACTTCCCTCCTCCGACGGCTTTAAAAGACCCTCTGCGTGACCGCCCGCCTTTACAGCAGCAACCAGCCCTTCCCAAACCCCACTAAAGGATAGCGTGGGCTCATTATTTCGCAGGGCGATACCGTGCGTTCTCGGGTCACACCAACCCACTGGCGCCGGTTCCCCGCTGCGTGCGGCCGTTCGTACCCAGGCTCGGCAGCCCCGGGCACCTCCCGCCACTGCTCCCGGCCAGCACAGGGCCAANTCTAAAATTGAGAACCGCTACTGCGGGGGTTTCAGCTCTCCGGAGACCGTTAACCCCGCAGGGAGAGAGCGGGAAGTGACCACGCACCCCTCACCCCGCAGTGCCTCGGGCAGCTCTTCTGCCCCCGCGCGGGCACCGCCGCCTCCACAGGCCGGGGCGCCGCTCCTCCCGGCTGCCCAACTTTTCCGTCACGCCAGCAGCACCAGACGCCTCTTCCACACACGCACACATCCGCACCCTGATGTAGTTTATAACGGGCAGTTGCCTGTAGACTTTCACCAGGCGGGCACCGGGGGCAGCAGATGACAACAGTTATTCAATTAAAGCCGGTTCGGAGGCTCCCAAAACGGCTCCTGCCCCCAGGCGCGATGTCTGCCTTCCCCCCGGCTTCGCTCTGCCTCCGAACCCGGCCAGCCGGCCCCCACCGGGCGGCGGGAGCGACCCGGCCAGAGGCACCGGCGTTCGCGGGCTGCGCTCCGCATTGCACAGTCATCAAAGTTAAGTGCGCGGAGGGGGATGTTGGTGGGGGGGGGCTCGATCCAAAGGACATGCGGATAAAGCGAACTAGTTCCACCTGGGCGGGATCCGAAATTACAAGGCTGAGGACACGCAGCCATTTCTGAGGAAGGGGAATGGAGAGGAAGGAATATGGAGAGGAAGGGGAATGGAGAGGAAGGGGAATGGAGAGGAAGGGGAATGGAGAGGAAGGGGAATGGAGAGGAAGGGGAATGGAGTGGGAAGGTGGGGTGGTCCCGCTCCCTCGCACCAGCACCCTCAACCCGCAAACTCTTCCAGGTGCCCTCAGGGGAACCTCAGTGTGCTGGTGAAAGAGGCTCGGGGACGCTCCGCTCGAGTTGCCTCGTTGTGCCCCGAGTTGCTCCCGTGTAACGAGCAGCCCTGCGCGCAGCGCAGCTGCCTCTCAGCCCGTCTACCTCTCCTCTTCCTCACGGGAGGGGCGGCACGAAGGGGGCTGAAACGTACATGAGAAAGAGCTCTTTCCCCTCGTTTCTGCGGGCCAGCACACAGCGAACATCAACAGTTCGAAACCCTTCCTGCGCACGCCGGCACCACCTTCCCCTCCCCCGAGGAGCTTCAGCAGTGCCGGCCGCCGCTTACCTGGTTGAAGGAGCTCTCCCAGGAGGAGGTGTAGTTGTAGAAGAAGGAGGAGAAGCAAGCGTCTTCCGACAGCCCGCAGCCGGCCATCCTCCGGGCGCACCGCCGCTTTGGAAAGGCTCGCAGCAGCCTTCGCAAACTCTTTGCCGCCGGCGCGAGCGCCGCTCTCGCTGGTTCTAGCCCCGCCGAGTGCCGGCAGCTTCGCGCCGGCGGCGGCTGGCGCGGTGCAGAAGCTAGCGCGGCGGGATGGAGGCGTGGGGATGGATGCGTGTGTGCCTGTCCGTGTGTCTGCGCGTGTGTTCGCGGGTCTGTGCTTGTGGCGGCACCAAGCAGCNCGCGCCGGGGCAGCGACAGAGCGGGCGGGACCGCCTCAACCCACCGCCTCCTGCCGCGCTCCGGGGCCCGCCCCGCCCCGCCCCGCCCCGCCCCGCGAAAGTTGGATGCGGGGTCTCGGGCAGGGAGCCGGGTAGCTGCGTGGGAAACTTCGCCCAGGTGTGATTTCCCTCGATTCTCCCGGTTTTTGGGGGCGGAATTGCCCTCGGCATCCCGTTTTCGAAAAGTCGTAGTGAATCAGGCTAATTCGTTGTTTTCTGAAGGGTGTCTCGGCACTGCTAGTGGCTCCCTGACTGCCCGGCCGGTGCACCCACACACCTGCCTCTGCCGCGAGGACTACCCGCAGAGACTCTACAGGTCAGCGGGAGCCCTCCCAGTCCTGGGAAAAGTACAGCTGACGGCCTACAGACCGTTACCAAACTGCTTGTCGAACATGGTGAAATCACGTTAACCATAGAGACTTCAAAGAGTTTGCCAGGCAACTGACAGAAACAGAGTGGGTTACACTGACCACGTTCCCTGAATGTTCCTCATACCTTATAGCATGGTCCTCTGGCAAAAGGGAACGTTTTCCTCCTCAGCTCAGACTGATCTCACAAGCCGCAGATCATCATTTCTTTTCCACTCAAAATGTAGGTGTTATTGTTCTATTGCATATCAGAATATATCCAATGTTTTTCTCTTTTTAAAAAAAATTATTTTATTTTTGCTTCCAAATCATAACTGGGAGGGCCCAGGGTGGTTCGTTGAGCAGCACCCAGCACAGTCAGAACAGCCCAGGGCCATCAATGGAAAAGGCCAGAGATTCTTTTCTGCCACATCTCTGATCCATGGAAGCTCCTCATTCCCCCTCACCTGATAGCTGAAGGAAGAACCATATGGTAACACCTATGGAATCCTTTGACCTTCCTAATTTTTGAGGGAATGTTTTTTTCTTCAGTTCCCCAAATATGACCAGAGCATGGGACACACCTAAGCATAGTATAAACTTGGCTTTTTGGTGCAAGTTGACTTTGAACAGTCTACCCAAGAATATCTGAAGTCAGCACCCAAAGGATCCTCTCTGACAGGCAGCTCTGCTCTCTACGAGAACAAAAAAGCCTTTCATCCTGCTCCAAGACAGTAAAAAGACAGCAGGAAGGTTCCTAGCACCAGAATATGAAAACTACACCAGAAATAAGGTGCTTGCTCACTATGTACACAATTACCTCTTTCCCAAATTGCTTCAGAATTTTCCTTCAGGGACTTGAGCCTGTGAAGGCTCCTCACCAGTGGCCCACAAAACTTCATTCAGTTTACAAATTTATTTCAACTTTGCAGGAAGCAACAATTAAGACATAGGATTGCTTTCTATACAACCACCCTTCTTGAGTTGTTCCCTTCTCTCTGAGGAGTCCATATTCAAAGCATCTTAATTCCAAAATGTTAAGCTACTTCGCATTGCGTGTTTGACATTCATATGAAGTCAGCACATTCTAGCCTGACCTCTGAGCTGTATGTTCTGTTCAGGTAAAGTTGGCACTGTAAAATTTTATAGTTTGTAGCAAAGTCCCTACATTTTGAATTGAAAATCCTGCAGTTTGGACTGTTTTCCTTTCTATTACCTTTTTTTCCTTCTTTTTTATTCTCCTAATAATTGACACATTTATACACTTCAGGGGGTGGCATCTCCCCTACTTCCTCTCCTCTAGTGACAGACATGCTATCTGTGCCTTCAATCCAATGTTCTTTAGAAGTCTCAAAACAGATTATGGGTTCTTAAATGTTTGTGTTTTTTCTCATCTCTTTTTCCTTCCAATAGTGTTCCTCACTCTGCTGTTAACCATTTGCTGAGCTCAAAATCTCTTCATCTGAAGTTCAGAGAGTTATCCCCGGGGTATCATCTCTGATGGGAGGTTAAGCTTGATTGCACAGTGATCAGTTACTGATGGAGATCTAGCTGCAGTCTTCTCTTAGAGCTGTGAACTACACTGAACCTATTCAAAGCCTCCACAGAGCACATTTCTGCTGGCAGCAAAACAAGCTCTGAAAACATATTTATAGCACCATGCTTTGCTTCTCCAGACCATTTGTAGATGTTAACCAGCCATTACTGAAGCAGCTAATAATCTATTTGGCTACTGCCTGATTTAGCATGCTGACATCATTGTTACTGTGACGTGGGAGACAAAGCGTGTTACTTTTGTTACCAGAAGCCTATAACCAAACAGTACCTTTGCCTAGTATCCCATCCCAGAGTGCTACCAGTTCCATAGGAAAGATGCTGAAGTGTATTCAGTTCTAGGGGCAGGAAAGACTAAAGTGGAGATTATTAAAGTAAACCCTTGTAAGGAGCCTAGGACAAATGAATCAGCAAGGACAGAAAAAGCAGCAAAATCCAGGGAATGCTGGAATAACAAAAGTAAATGTTCAACTTAAAAGTACATTAAATAAATCAGAATCTGGTTTTGACATGGGAGGGAAGTTTGGGTGGTTTTTACCTCGGAATAAGGTGAATCAGGGTGAAGCTTTCAAACTGAGCCTGGTCCTGTCTTCTCACAAACTGCACATCCTTATTTGCTTAAGGCAGGTGCACAGAGACAAGATGAAAGCCAAGGACTGCTGGTGGAGACAATAATAGATCTGGTATTGCCAGGTGCCAAGGTTTGCGAGAGATCGTTCAGAATAAAACTCATGGTGTTATTACAGGTAAAAGCCAGAGCATCACAACTACATCTTTTCTTCTTGCAGTATGATCTCTTGAGAAATTTCTGGGAAAGCAAAGATTTCTAGAGGTCTTTGGTATGATAAGCACATAGAGAATTTGAGAACGATGACTTTGTAGACAAGCCTGTAGGCCTGTCCACATAAGCAGGTTCATCTCAGAGCAATCCCAAGGGGAACAGGATTCAGATCAACTGTAGCCTCTACATTCAGATGCTGTAACCCAAAGTGATGCTCCATGGCTCTACATTTGGTATAGGCAGTGGAGCATCCTTCCAAACATTGGTTTAGCATCTAAACTGGGTGTCATGGTACCGAGTATGTATAAAGCTTGTAATCACAAATACCTCAAAACACTTTATGGCACTATTCTTCTACTCACCATTGCCACTTCTTGGGGGCAAGACTTTTTTTAAAGTCATCACCATTAGGAGACACAAGTAAGGTTTTTTCCCCCTGAGTTTAATAGGCATCATTAGTTGAATCATAGAATAATTAGGGATTGGAAGGGACCTCGAAAGATCAACGAGTCCAATCCCCCTGACACAGCAGGATCACCTAGACCAAGTCACACAGGAACACATCCAGGCGGGTCTTGAACATCTCCAGTGAAGGAGACTCCACAACCCCCTGGGCAGCCTGTTCCAGTGCTCCGTCACCCTCACCAGGAAGAAGTTCCTTCTCAGGTTGATGTGGAAACTCCTATGTTCCAGTTTACCCTTGTTCAATCACTAGACGACATTGAGAAGAGCCTGGCTCCATCCTCCTGACACCCACCCTTCAAATATTTATAGACATTAATGAGGTCACCCCTCAGTCTCCTCTTCTCCAAGCTCAAGAGACCCAGCTCCCTCAGCCTCTCCTCAT